>OU343219.1:193486133-193800116 GCA_910596185.1 Chrysanthemum makinoi | reverse complement strand
GATTTTCCAGAAAATTTAAAACAAGGACAGAACCTTTAAATATACGTATTAAAAATAGTTTTTCTCGGACAAAACCTATTCTAATCCCTTCAAATCAACTCCAAAACTATTCTAATCCTACCATACACCTTCTTAGGGTGTCATGGGTTCCTAATCACCATCAAGACCAAAGAATACCATGGGAGTAATTATAGGATGACCAAAATATATATATAACTCAAAAATCATGAAATAAATGGTATAAATCACATAACTTGCATATAAGCTCCAAAAATGAAAAGAAACATATGAAAATGAAAAGGAAACTTGAGAATGATAAGAACATGCTTACAAGTGATAGTGATGAGGTGAAAGTAACAAGGATTAAACTTAAATATCCTTGGTTTTTATTTCAAAACCATATAAAGGATATATACTAGGTTGTTAACACACTTGATTTTGCAAAACTTTGATCCCTTGCTCTTGATGTGTGGTGACCGGTTTTGAAGACCCAAGGAGAAGAGAGAAACTTGTTTTTCTTAACTATGTGAATTTGATGAAGAAAATGAATGAATTATTTTGAGTACAAGACTTTATGTTATGTAAGAAACATGATTTAATATGCACCATGCCAATCAATTACACATCCTCCCCTTCGGCCAAGTGGGGGAATGTAGATATTTACATTTTTTTTTTTTTTTAACTCTTGCAACTTGTATAATTATTTGTAAGACTTTTGATAAAATGTGTAAGTACTTATGTAGAAATGTACAAATAAAGGTAAAAATGAAATTTTTGGTACAAGTAAGTTTTTAATAAGTCAAAATAGAATGTATTGAGATAATAAAAATTGTAAAAATACTTTCCTCAGAAATTTGGGTGATAAAATAATTATCGTATAATTTTAAGAAAAACGACGTAATAATTTAATTTTAACGATTAATATACCAAATAAATTTGAAACACTAGGAAAACTAAAAATATAGTTTTATGAACAAAATGTAAGTTTAAGAATATTCGGATCATTTTTGAAAGTAACGGATTAAATATTTAAATTAATAACTCACGCGATAAAAATTATTAAACATAAAAATTACGCTGAGGTGAAATGAAATGTCGCGGAATGTACTAATGAGATGCAATGATGTCAATGAAATGTAGACTAATCGTAGTCCATATGAAATGCACGTGATGTCATGATTCGCGAACGCCTCCAAACGCCAGCTGAAACAAGTAAACCATGTTTACTAAAAATGTTGAAATAATGAGACATGAATCGTGTCGAGAAATGACCTGAAAGTACGGGTTGTCACACTTGTTGATGTCAGTAAAGTCAACACACATGCGCCACCCTCCTTAGCTTTTCTTTACCATGACTGGGTTGGCCACCCAAGTTTGGTATTTAACTTCCCTTAGAATGCCCGCTTGTGACAGCCATCTAATCTCCTTGCAAGCGGCAACGCTTTGGGCTAGGCTCTTCTTTTCTGTTTCATGGGCTCAATATGTTTGTATTCATTGAGCTTGTTCGCGTCGCCGAAGGGCTTTCCGCCTATTAGCAACGTTGGGACTCTTGTCATATCAGAATATTTCCATGCAAAAATATCAAGGTTAGTTTGCAACAACTCTGTGAGTTTCGCCTTGAAATTCGCTGATAAGATCAAATAGTCCTAATTATTAAGTGTCAATTTCCCCCGATAATGCTTGTAATTTATATCATTTATATGGATTTACGCTTGTTTTCCATTGTTTTCCACTTTCGTATTACGAGCATTGGATCTAAAGAGACGCGGAATTGGAGAATTATCTAAAGAATTATCATAGTATGATGATTTTGAAGAAGTTACGGATAACTCGCCTCTCACATTACCGCGTAACTATTGCGTGACTGAAAACCAACTTATCGAAGGTTATGGCGCAACTTTCCCAAAGGTTACTTAACGTAACTATTTAGGTCAAATGAGGTTCCACGCCAATACACTTATGTCGTAACTATATCATCAACTACGGCGTAACCAAGTTTATTGAAGACTACGGCGTAACTACTTTATAAGGTTAACCGAACCAGCGCATCTAGTGCAAAATACTTGAAATTGAAGGTTACGGCATAACTCTTGTTATGGTTACGCCGTAACCCGATCCGCCTATAAATACCCCACCTAATTCCAAAGATTTCTAATCATCCCATTCCACACACAACAACCATAGAACGTGGGAAAAAGCTCAAGGTGCTAGAGGAGCATACGGAGTGTCTCCAAGGGAGAAAATCACCCCTAAGCATTAGCATTTTATACTTTCTTTACTTCAATTCATGTATTCGTACTTTGAATATTGAATTGGTTTGTGATTAATATGAGGCTAAGCACCTCTTGGTGCTGGCCTAGTTATTATTCCTTAATTGTTTTGTTTATGTTTACTTTACTTCCGTACAATTATTTCTAAGTGTATGCATGCATAGTTTATTGGTAGCCACCTTGGTTCGGTAGTTTTGAATGGCGGTAGAGGCCAATTGCTCAGAGATATGACCAATCAATTCTAGGTGAGCGGACTGAGACGGGAAGGGTAAGATATATGACCCATCGACCCTTTCTACTTGTGCGATTTGACCAACCGGACACCTACCGCTTGGATGATCTTAAGAATTAGGGGTGAGTTTCTAAGTTCCAACGGTCGGCACTCACTATTATAAATCTAGCATGTAGCAGACTTAATGACTCGCTGCATGGACCAGAACAATGTGACTTATGAGAGGACACCGACTTCTCCGTGGTGGCATCTTTGCCGATAGGTTAGGGCGAATTGACCAAATGTCTGTCTCTCAACTTTGACCCCACCAAGTAATTGGAAGTAAGTAAACGTAGACATAACTAGCTAGGAGGATTAACTAGGTTAGCACCACTCTCCCTATTGATTTCCCTTTACCATTTATTTGCTTTTATTTGCCTTATTCTGCTTTAGTAGTTTAATTAATTAAATCCCTATCAAAACCATTATTAATCAGTGACACCTAGACTTAGTAATAATCCAACGACATAGCTCTTGGGACGACTCTCTGCACCGACATTTACACTACACACCCATCGGTACACCGCCTGCTAGTGCACTAGGGTAGACCATATGTATAACGAGACATTATAAATATTAAAACCTGGTCAGTAAAACTGCATCATTCGCCGGGAGCTGCTTTCCTATCACAACTGTCTGCTCGGGGTAGCTAGGGTTTACTATGACCAGTTCTTCTGCATCCGTACAGCTGAGAATGGCCATCGGAGTCTCCTCCGGCCCTTCTTTGACCTTCTTGACACCATATATCCCCTTATCTGCCCCATGAAGGGAGTTTGGAACTTGATGGCCGCGTGTATGATGGAGACTACAATGCTATTTTTGCATAGCGGTTCTCCCTATCAGCAAATTGTAAGGAGAATCCGACCACTATGATGAAGGTGAGGGTTTCGTATGGGATAAGGGCCCTTCTCCGATAGTGATTTCCAAAGGTACTCCCAGGGGCCATGAGTGTTCACGGAGAACCCTAGCAAGGGTACTTTGAGTCTACCCTCTGAAAGCGTATCGACGGCTTAAGCTTTAGGAAGCAAAGGTTTCATAGATGATTTCGCAGAGCTTCCACAATCCATGTACGCTCGTTTACCTCCCCGTTGGAGACTCGTACCTTGATGACTACGGGGTCAGTCGAAGGTATCTGCCCCAGAATGGACGGGAATGTTATCTCTCCTACACTTCCCAGCTCTCCATCTGCTTCTTTCCGCTTTATGGTTGGATCGTGCATGTGCACCATCAGTATCGGAGCTTCCGTAGGGGTAGTTTCCTTTTTGTTCCCCTTCCATTCACCCAATTGAGTGTCGGAGAACTTGTCCTTCCCCTTCTTGATGCCTTTAACCAGATGCCCGGAGCGTACTGCCTCTTCAATCTGCTTCTTTAGCTCTTTGCTGTTGTTAGTGTCGTGCCCATGGTCTTCGTGAAAGTGGCGATTTCGACACGTCCCCGGCTTTGCTTCGTGGTCGACATCCGAGGTGGTTGGTCGGGCTGACTTTTGCGGCTTTCTCGGTAGCAAGGATCTCCCTAGGAGATTTGACCAGGTTTGCCAAGAGTCCATGATTCGAGCCTTTGTTATATGGAGTGAAGCGGTCCCTGCTCTTCCTCCTATTCTTGGATCCTTCCCAGGAGGACCCTATGGAGAATTTGTCGGAGGTCTCTCTTTGCTCGATCGGAGCTCCGTTGGCTGCTACTTCCTTGGACTCAATCCAAGTGTATGTCTTTTCCATGAGTGCCTTGTAAGTGGTAGGAAGGTAGGTGGACAGGAATTCCACCAAGCTTCGTGTTCGTAAGCCATGTACGAAGCCAGAAATCCTTTTCTCTTCGTGCAACCACAGAATTTGCAAAGTTTCATCGATGTACATTGTGACGAAGGCCCTCGTGCTTTCGTTGTCCCTTTGCTTGATGGTATGCACAGCTAAGTGAGTCTTGGTGTACTTCTTCTGCTGGCTGAAGTGTTATCGGAACTTAGCCTTGAGATCATCCAGACTTATAATGCTTCGTACCTTTTGCCCATTCCACCATATTCGTGCAGAGTCTCGGAGAGTGTATGTGAACATGTGGCATGCTACGTGCATAACCCACTTCTGATCTTGATAGCTTCAACAAGTGTAAGAAGTTGTTTGGATCGCCTTTCCCGTCATAAGTACCTATGTGAGTAGGCATCTTCAGACCATCAGGTAGAGGGTAGTCTTCGATCCACTTCACAAAAGGTGTGCAAGCTCCAGAAGCTTTCGCATAGAAAGGGTTGTACGGAGGTGGATAAACAGGTGTAGGGTTGTACGGGTTAGGAAGTGGTTGTGAGAATGCAAAGATAGGCACAGGAGGTTGGTATGGAGGGTTTCCCCATCGGGTTGTGTAGGGTGTACTGAAGGTGTCCGTATGGAACTTGGCTGGTAACTCGGTTGTGGAGAGACCCATTCGGAGGATAGGTATTATAGGACCCAGGTGTAGGTAGGGATTCATGCCTTGAGGGGTAGCTGGTTCATTCAGAGTATGGAGGAGGTCCTCCGACACTCGAGACGATGATGGAGGTATCGAGCCCCCATCCCTCTCTTCCTAAGTGGGCCGCCAGAGAGGTGGTAGGTTTACCCTCCGCTTCCTATCGGGCCGCTTCCTCCATTGGTGTTCTCTCCTTCTTTCTCCTTGCACTCTTTCCTTCTTCCCATCTCCTCCGGACCTTCTTCAAAACCAACAGTTCTTCCATTGGGTCTCCTTATGGAAGGAGACCCATTTCGTAGGGCCGAACGCCCCCTGCTAATTGGTCGAGGTCTTTCATCTACCTCGATCTCCTCGTCATATTCCTCACTGGAATACTCCAATGAAGGCTGGGCTAATTTCTGGAATACTCCAGTGTTGCGAACTTGCCTCTTGTGAGCCCTTAGCAAGGACTCTAACGCCTCGAAGTTTGCCTCAACGAAGGCTGGGCTAATTTCTGGAACAGGGGGAGATTGTTGGAATGCTAGAAAGAAGAATGCTAGAAGACGTCAAGCAACCGCTATTGCATCATCACTAACACTTAGGGGGAGATTGTTGGAATCACTTGTAACTAGTATTATCAAGTGTTAGTCATTTCATTGTAATAGGTTGCGTTATTATGGCTTTTATGTTAGTAATTAGTGCTAGGCTTATGCAGAAATCCCATAGGCCTATGCAAGGGCCCAAAAGGCCAAGGCAAGGGATGCCCTAATCCCTTTGCCTATAAATACTATGTAACCTCTCCTCGGAGAGGTGTTGCTCACTTTCATAATACACTTATCCTTTCTCTTATTCATACGTGTGATTATGTGTAACCATCCCTTCTCATCTCTTGTTTCAATCATCTACATACTTGTGTTCATATTATGGTGACCTAAAAATGAACCATTAGTCACTAGCTTTAGTAAGCGCGTATATTATGAATAGTCCTATTGGGGTTGACGAATCACGTTCTTATTGACTCGGTTAGGGAAATCGAACACACTATATTTGAGAACGATATGTATAATGGCAAATTACCTACTAGGGCTACGATTGCAACGATTATGCCAATTCTAATTGGTACGATGTTAACGCTTTGGTTGTCATGAGCTTAGTTTAATAATAACTGTTTTGTTTTCAAACTATGAGTGTGAGACTATATACCTCACACTACGAATATTGTGTTCAACATTTGTGTTAACATTTTAAGCATGTTTTATCTCAGGTCCATAAGGCACGAGACTGACAATGATGGAAAGGAAGGGTAGAATTGGGCCGGCCATCTAGAATCAAAAGACTTTCAAACCCGTTGAAGATCCTTGTGGCTCTGGATTCCTCCAATCCAGCCGATTCCGAATCGACCAATTCCGGGATCTTTTGCAACGAAGGCCAGTCATCGAATTCTTCAAACCTAGGGCATGCTTCAGCTAACCACCCGGCGTTCAGTCGCCATATCTTTCTTTTATCTTCCCCTCATCGTGCGAAATAGAGCCTAATTGACTGCAAGTTAAATAAGCTATGACCCTCTTTAGATCGTTCTGTAATATTCCAGTTTCGTGATCGATTGGCTGCCGGGTGTTCACTCAAACTAAAAGAAAAAAATGAAAATAGTGAATCAAGATCTAGACTATCGGAGAGAATTCCATGATTCTATTTCTTTTGGGAAACACACAAACATATTATACAAAGAAGGAGAGGCAAGCATTGAGTCTTAAATTAGTCCCATGCGTCAGTTTGTGGATCGCGGTCTCACACACTAATCGCACTATGTGGAAGAGTTTTATGGGGGATTGTACCTAAGTAAATTTTAGTTGAGCTTTGTTCTCTTGCAACGTCAAAAGGGTCCTGATGTAGTAGGATCGTTTGGATTGTTACAACCTCTAAAGTGATGATTTTAAATTGAATATAAAAGAACATATTTCACAAAGTAGTTCAAATTTCTCCCTTTTTAGAATGGCTCCAGTGGCTACATTTATTGTAACATATTGGATTTCACAAACACATCATAACATATTAAAAGTGGGTGTGTGAATGAGGTTCTAGAGAGAGAAAGTAGAGAGAAGTGGGAACTTGAAGAAACAAAAAATGGTATCGAAGCTCCAACCCTCTACCTTGGGAGGTAGAAGGTATTTATAGTATCTTACAAGACACGCCTCCTACGGGTTGTGGATCAGGCATACAGTGGGTAAAGACACGTCCGTCCTCCACGGTGTTACTTAACTAACTAGTTATAAACATAACTTGACTACGACTATGAGCTTTCTGACGAATACATATACTTGAGGTGACCGACTCTTTAACTATCGGATTTTCTAAATCCTAACAATCTCCCCCTAAGGGAGGTCACCTCAATTTACATTGAATACAAACAGATATTACATTTTGATTGTTCTTGGATTCTTGTTTAAGATCTTTGCTCTGTAGTCCGTAGCCTTAGATTCTTCATGTTCCGCATGTTTTGTTTAGTCAAGTGGAGGTCTTTATCTGATCCACGTGTTGGTAATTATTTAAGCCAGTTTTGAGATCATCAGTCATAGTAACACTCTGACTCATCCATTGTTGTGTTGCCGTCATGTGAAGTTGTGACTTTCGGACCGTCATGCTCACATTTTGGATCATGATTTCTTCTCATCAGAGTAGCGAAAGCTTTAGTTGATTTATGATATTTGCAGCAGCGTAGCAGAAGCATGGAGTGTAAATATCAGAGTCGTTGATGCACTTATCATGATTTCTTTATAAATGAATGTGTTGTGTGAGCATGCGGCTATGGATTGACCTCTCAATTCTGATCAGCTGCCGCGAAACGCGGTGTACCCAAGCATACAAATAGTTAATAAAGCGCATGAAAGTGTCTTTGATAACTTTCGTTGAATTGAGGTACACGGCCCACGGTTCTCCTGACCACATAAGTACGCCATGATCAGTAGAATTCCTAAGAATCTCCTTGACAGTGGTTTCGCAATGCTTAGTCTGTTCTCAAACCGGAACGTCTCAAAGAAGACGACACGGAGTGAGTGAACCAGCGAATTGAGATTCACTGATTGATGAAAAGAGATTTGAAAAACAATCGTGTACTGCTTAATATAAAGTGTTTTGCAATACAACGAAGGTTTTAAGTAAAATCAATTATCAATCATAAACACCTTTTATTTTGAAATATTAATACACAGTCGATGTGCTAGAGAAAGGAATTTTAAGCACAACGACCGGTTTTTCAAAGGTATCCGTCAATCCATTTCATGGACCAAGGTTGATTCAATATTGAATCACCCCATCGTTTCTATCCAGTTGTCACAAGTTTGATCTATTGGATAGATCTCACATGTTACCTACCAAGAGCTTGTTTGATGTTGGCTCTAGAAGGTTTTCCATCTTCATTGTGAACATGTGAACATGTCACTCAGATGTTCTGGCAATACCACAAGGATAATGCGTAGGACTCTTAAGATATAATCTCACTTTCCACATTATGTGAAACAGTTAGTCTTCATTGATTGTGTCCTAGAGAGATTTATTGATGATCTCGTGGCTCTAGACTCAATAGTGCACATTTGGTTCCTATGACGGAGACTAAGGAGAGGGTCTGCTTCTTCAATATCAATAATCTCTAGGAGAAAGTCGATAGATTATGTAGGTTCCCCATGAGAATGAAACAAGTCCTTTTAAGAGGAGTTTGAGTAGCTTGGGAAGTTTAGTGCAATGCGTCACTGGGTCCATGACGTCTTGTCTTCAATACCGGCGTTACCTTGATAACCACCAGTAGCATATGTATTGAACCCGGTTACTGCCCTAAGGTTGAATTATTGGAGGGCTATTTCTTTTAACCCATTTTCACATTTAATTCTTTTTCATTCTTCAACCCCTTCAGTACTTACCGAGACTTCATTACTAGAACCTTGTTGGGTTTATTCCAGTTCTAGCTCTATCTCAGTCCGCGCTCTTCCCATATTCTCATTTTTCTCCTTTTTTCATCATACCTAAGGACTTCTACTCTATCTAGTGGATTGTCCCTGGGTAGATCCCTCTGGCTCTGGAGGGATCGTGGGAACGAATACCTAACCTAACCATCCTTATATCTCCATGCATAAAATAAATTTGGTCAGTCTTTTTTGTATTGTTCTTCTGCCATTGAAACCAATTGAAAACCATTTGAATAATCAACCCAGGTACTTGTGATCGATGATCAAAGCATTTTGTACCTGAATTGTTTTTTGATATTTCAGAAAAAGCTCCCCCTCAACATGTGCATCGTATGTTTGAAATTGCTTTGGCACATGGAGGCAAGAGGACTTGAAAATCTCAGATTGAGAATGAAGAATTCACTTCTTTAATCAACATTTTCTAAACATATCGACATGACTTTCCCGATCAAAATTAGTATTTTAAATACTTTGTTAAAGATAATTTTTAGGAAAGGATGTGGTTTTCTATAAGATGCTCCCCCTCAATATGTGCATCGAGATTCGAAAGAGTTTTGCACATATTAGAGAGAACCTGCACTTAGTGACAAATCAATCACGTGTTAATCCTCTTTGGTTTGATATAGATGCTCCCCCTTAACTTATGCTTGGAAAAATTTGAAATCATTTGGCATATGTAGGGAGGAGATCTTGCTAATCAATTACAAAACCATTTATCGTATTATCGCTTAAATCCAATTTAAATCACAAATTCTCCCCCGATCACAATTTTCAAATCCATTATGATTTGTGATCTCTATTGATTTAAATTAATTTTGAAAACTTTGGAGGAGAATTGTGACTTGCTTTTGAAAAACATTTTAACTGATAAGGATAAGATTTTGAGACTTTAAACTCCAATGTTTAAGCATGCATAAGTATCTTATGAAAACATAACATTAGCCAAGGAATTGTTTGAAAAATAACCTTTTTGATTTAATTGAAGTCATTCTCCCCCTCAATCAATGACATAATATTGGGATACAGAAAGTCAAAGTGCTGAAGAGTTAAAGTACTGAAGATTAACAAAGTACTGCAGAAAGACAAAGTACTGCAAGAAGTCAAAGTAATCTAAGTAAAGTCAAAGTAATCGCTTATTCATCAAAGTAGTGCAAAGATTAAAGTCGGTTGTAATTGATTAAAGATAGAAAGTAATGTTTATCTAGAACTTTCTAAGTATTGTTTACTTGACGTACAAGGATAAGAATTGTAAACCGATTAGGGTTATCCTTAAGCCTATAAAAGGACCCCTATATTGGTATTAGAGATAAGAGTTTTATACGATTATTAGAGAATTCGTACGATCATTATTAGAGTTTTAGAGTTATTAATAAAAGTTATATTCTTCTTAGCTTTGTTAAGTAAATTCCGCGTACTTTATAAAGATTACTCAGTGTTTCATTGTTAATAACTTAGGATTTATCCGAGGTTATTAAACCCTTAACAAGCTATTTAAGTTAGTTTGGTTAGAGTACATCGATCCAACACATAAGTTGTTGATTGAGAGATAGAGATTTTGACAAATGACAAGTCCAGATGATTTTCAAAAATTGAGTCCGAGTTATTTTTCAAAGCTATTTAGTTTTCATTAGATGACAAATATTTTTCAGAAGAATTTATAGAAGGAAAAATATTTGTGAAGAAAACATTTGTCTTTTTGGTGACAAACATTTGTATTTAGAATCAGAGCATGAGATTTGAAAAATAAGATTAAGCATGCCTCTGTTCATTCTTTTAAAACGGGTTACTGCCTAGAGTGACAATAAACCACCATTTTTCTATATATATATATATATATATATATATATATATATATATACATATATATATATATATATTTAAGTTTATGTACAATCGAACTTCATATAAAGACATGTGTCATTCTTAGAGTGACAAATCAAAGACCGTAGATGTTATCGAAGAAAAGAAAAAGATTGGAAAAATAATATTTTTGAGCTTTTTCGAAGATTTTTTGATTTTTATGGATTTTTAAAATTTTATATTTTTCTTATTTTTTTGTGGGTTTTTTTTTAAATATTTACAAGAGATGGATGAAGAAAAACTTTTACTCCTCGTCTTCCTCTTGAAGACTTTTGAGTGTTTCCGGTTGTAGACTCTTTAGACCAGGTCGTGGAAGGATAAACTCAAAACGTTCTCTAGGAAGAGCTTTGGTGAAGATGTCTGCTAACTGATAATCAGTCTTCACAAAATATAGGTCCACCACACCGTGCTCCACTTGCTCCCTGATGAAATGATGTCGAATGTCGAAATGCTTTGTTTTGAATGTTGAACGTTGTTGCATTAGAGAGCAATGGCACTCTTGTTATCACAGTACAAAGGGATTTTGTTGAATTCAAAGCCATAGTCAGATAATTGGGATCTCATCCATAGGATTTGAGCACAACAAGATGACATGACTATGTATTCTGCCTCTGTAGAGGATATAGAGGTACTCATTTGTATCTTTGAAGACCAGCTCACAAGCTTATCACCCAAAAACTGAGCACCTCCTCACGTGCTTCGACGTGTATCTTGACACCCTGCATGATCAGCATTCAAGCATAGGCTGTTAGTGACATACCGGTGTCCTTCGGGTACCAAATTCCCATGTTGATGGTTCCTTGGAGATATCGAAAGACCCGTTTAACCGCTTCAAGGTGCTTTTTGGTAGGCTTAGCCTGGTATATAGCACACATGCATACAAATAACGTAATATCCGGTCTAAGTAAGGTACATCGGGGATCCAATCATACTACGATATTTAGTTTGGTCAACCATGATCCCTGAGTGGTCCTCATCTAGTTTAGTACGCTCCACCATGGGAGTGTCAACAGGGTCACAAGAATCAAATCCAAATTTCTTTAAGATTTCATAAGCATATTTAGATTGATTGATAAAAATGCTCTCGGACTTTGTGAAATTTGTAATCCCAAGAAAAATGACATTTGTCCCATCATTGACATTTAAAATTTGAGCCCATCTTCTTAGAAAAACGGTCAATTCATTCAATGGCCGAGGCAAAAATAATGTCATTAACATAGATTTGAACATGAATTAAGTGTTTGCCTGACTTTCTGGTGAACAATGTTGGATCAACTGGACGAGAAGGGTTTCCAATGATGTTGTCCAATGGGTGGTCATGTGTCCATTTTCTAAGGTGTTCGTGTGGTTGTTGTTGAGGAACTGAAGTAGCAGAGTTTGGATCTCCGGATGAAGATGGTTCTGAAGTTGGTTCAGGAGCAAATATGTTCTCAAATGGAGCATCTTCGGAGTAGCAAAGGGGTTATCTCCATCATAGGTGCCAGAGACATTTCCATGATGTACACTCGATGATTGAGGATTTGATGATGATGATGAGTGATCTGCAGTAGGCGCTTCTTGACTGAAGGACATAGAAATTGAAGGGTTATCTACGTTGATTGGGTTAGGGGCAGCCTCTGTTGATGGATTAGACTGATCATTAGCAATAAGCTCATAGTGTTCATCAAACATTGGATCAAATAATTTCTTCAATTCATCTTTTGAAGGGGGTACATATGGAATTGCTGGTGAGGGATTTTGTACAAGAGAAGAACTAATGGGACCACTTATCAAATGTTGAGATGAGGGTCCAAAACTTGATTGTCCTGGAGCCATTTGCCCAGACAGCTCATCGAATGTGACGTGAATAGTTTCCATGATATCTCGATTTCTTTTGTTGTAGATTCGGTAACCCTTCTTGTTTGGTGCATAACCCACAAAAACTCCAATGTCCGCCTTAGCTCTTAATTTACCTAAATCTTGACCGTCAATTGTTGGAAAGCACAAAGCACCGAATACACGAAGGTAGGAGAGATCAGGTTTTCGTTTATGGACAAGTTCGTATGGAGTTTTTCCATGAGTGGTGTGTATGAGGGAACGATTTTGGGTGTAGCAAGCAGTGGCAATGGCTTCATCCCAAAGAAACATTGGAACCTTTGAGTAAATTAGCATTATTCTTGCAGCTTCAACAAGGGTCCGATTTCGTCTTTCAACTACACCATTTTGTTGAGGCGTACGTGGAACACTTCTTTGATGACTGATTCCAATGCTTTCATAAAATTTACTTAGGTCTTTGTTAACAAACTCGCCATTGTCCTGTTCAATAATTCTAATAGTCTTGTTAAGTCGAACCTCGCACTGTTGATAAGTTTGATGACGACATCCGGAGTTTCATCCTTTGTCCTCAAAAACTTAACCCAAGTAAATCGAGAATAGTCATCAACAACGACTAATACATATTTCTTCCCATTTATCGTTTGCACTCTCATGGGTCCGCACAGATCCATATGAAGAGTATGAAGAACTTCCATAACTGAGTTTACGAATTTGGGTTTGTGGGCATATTTTTTGCTTTTTCCCAGTTGGCATGTTGTACAAAGATGATCTTTTTCATACTTTAATCTGGGTAAGCCTCTTACTAGGTCCTTTCTGGAAAGGTCATTAATGGTGCCGAAGTTCAAGTGATTGAGACGACGATGCCATAACCATGACTTTGTTTTCGAAGCCTTTGACAACAAGCATATTGGAGAAGACTTCATCATATCTTCGATAGAGATGGTGTATAAGTTTGTACCACGTGTTCCTCTTAAAAGTTCCACACCATCAAGTTCTCTAACGAAACAGGTATGTTTTCTAAAAGCCACTTCTAAATCGAATCACAGATTGACCGACGAAACAAATTATGACCAAGACCTTCAACATAGTATACCCTGAAATTACACTATCACTAACCAAATAATCTCCATAACCCATAATTGCCCCAAAATGGTCGTTTCAGAATCTAACAGCCCTGATAAATTTACTCACGAAGTTCATGAGTCGCGAAGCCATTTCCAAATATATGCTTGGAACGTACCGAGTCCAAGTACCACAGAACGATTTGAACGACCTGCAATGAACACGTACAAGTATGGATGACTAGATAGTTTGGATCCCCATGCGAGAATGGGTTCCACTTGGTTAGAAAACGAGATTGGAATATGCACATCAGAAAAAGAGTCAATGAAATCATTGGAGGTAGATGTCGGACTAGTAGTAATAGTAGATCTATTCAAAGTATGTTCACTTCTTAAAGGTATAGTTCTACCAGTAGGCATCCATTTCCTAATGGGCATTGATGTAGATAATTTAGGGCACAACTCATTAAGATTGAATTTACGCCAGTAGGTATCCAATGATAACCTACATTACTAAATTTTCCTTCCGTTGGTTTCCAATGTTTTCTAGCCCTCTTCCACCTTGGTCTTCTGACCTTCTTAGCCTGTTTTTTAGTGTTTACATTTTTTACCGAAGATATAACAAAATTGTTCACATCATTCACAACACATTCATGATTAATACCAAAATCACACACCATTACATGTTTTGCAAAAAGTAGCGTAATTCAATTACATTACAGACGCTTATAGCTAATGCTAGAATCAACACGATTCGTCTTATTCAACACAAACTTATTGTTCCTAGGGTGGCCTTCTAATTTCTTCCATTGATCACTCTTAGCTTGAGAGGTCCTATCTTGCTTTGTATTGCCTGGAGGCTTTGACCCGCTTGCCTTAGTGTCACCGATTACTCCTGTAGAGGGAATGATGGGAACATTAGTTGGTTTTACTACTTTATGCATTCCCCATCTAGAAGTGCTCTGATCTGAAGTACTTGCAGGCAAATCAAAATTCACATGCTTGACTTTCGACACAGAACAAGGCTTATCATGGGTTACATGCTTAACACTAGGCATAGAGCAAGGCATAACGACTTTATCTTTCTTACAAAAGGATTTAGGGCATGTTGCTCTTAAGCATTCTAAAAGTTCCTAAGATCGTTTGGCATATAAGCATGCATACCTAACTTCACTATCAAGTGGTTTATTTATGCTATCCTCTTCGACAATCTCACAGAGACATTCTAGACTATCCTTAAGGTACGAAAAATATTCTTGAAACCCAAGTTCATTTTGAAGACTCTCAAATTGATTTTTTAATTACTGGCCTCAATTATCATTTCATCAAATTCCTTTTCCCTTTTTTTAATTTCTGAATCTATGCCCTTTTGAAGACTCTCAAATTGATTTTTTAATTGTTTAAAGAAAGGCATGACCTCAGTTAAATAGCATTCCTTAGTTTGCTCAAAACCCCTTTCCCATCCAGTTATCCCTGTAGGTGTGATTCTCTTCTTACATGTCTTCTCAAAATAAATGAATAGTTGGTAAACAACATACAGGCTGATTAAGGTCTTGCTCTTTGTGGGAAGAGTTCTAGGCACTAAGTGCATTGGTGTATTAGGAGGATACACAGTAGCTGGAGGCACTTTCCTAAAGGGAGGGTTTGATTCAACAAGTTCATTAGCTTTTTGCTTATCTATGTCTTTTTTCCAGAAAACTTGCTCTGGGTTAATTGAGTTTGAGGCTTAAACTTGTTCAAGGAAATCCAATTTTCTTTAGTGTAATCATGAGGTTTAAGCGTTATATTTTGCCTTTTATACTGAGGATCTTTTAGCTTCTTTTCCATTTTCTCCCTAGAGGCATCTTCTAATTTTCTATCCTCTTCAGTGCTTCCAACACATGATGGTGTTTGCCTAGGCTTGAGGATCTCATTACCATCATATACAACCTTATTATAAGCTTTAGCCTTTTTACAGAACTCGGGATTTGGTTCCTCTACAAGGGGAATACTATGCTTATCGCTTAAGACTCTGTGCTTAGTGATCATGTGAGCAAATTGAATGGTGTTCCCTTGTAAGACATAAATTTGTTTTCAAGTTTGTTTTTCAAAGTTTTTAGATTGGAAAAGTCATTTAAAAGTTTTGATTCCTTAGCATTAAACTCCTGTTTAAGCACTTTAACATTTTCTTGAAGCTCATGCTTTTGCTTAACAGTTTTAGTAAGCTTTTCTTATAAGGAGTTTAACTCTTGTTTTAACATTTCTTCTCTAAAATTACTTTTTCTAATGACTGTACGTATTTGGTTATCCATCTCCTGCTCACGGGTGTTCAATTCAAACTTAGCACGTTGTTCATAAATGGCAACTTGTTCCTTATAGGCATTAAGTTCAGAGGTTATTGAATCATCAGGAGTACATGCAGTATTCATAAAAACATAGTCATCATTGACTGCATAAGATGCATTACTTGGTACATATTCACTTCCATCTTGTTTCACATATTGATCATATGGGACAACATTGCTATTACCCATATTTTCAATATCCGGTTCAATAATTTCAGTTGATTGTACTTTGTCATGCATCTTTTGCACATCAACCTCATCGTATAGTTTTAATACCTCTGAGATGATAGATTCCCTGGAAGGGTTGGCCTATTTTGGTGAAGAAGCCCTGGAGTGACCATAGGTGAGATACTAGCCATGAAGATGGTCTCAAGCAGCTTGGTTCATCATTAACATCTCAATCAAATGCAAATTCACAGCCTGCAAGTAAATCTTGAAATGCGTTGGGATTGTTTCTCACCCATACCCTGCATTGGCATCCACATCAGCATCATAAGTTCTGGCGTTTCCCTCAGCAAGGAATAGAAATTCTTCCTCATTTAACAAAGCTCCACTGTCTTGAGCTTGTACCAGCAAAGATCTTGTCCCTGAAGTACTCGCAGATTTTGTAGACGTTTGGAAGAGTGCAATTCCTTTATGTGTCCTTCTCCACCACAGTTGTAACATTTAATGGGCTTTACTTGACCCTGTGCCATGTTCCTTCCACGATTCTGATTACCCATATATCCACCACCACTGCCAACATTCCCATATCCAAAGACCAAAGATTCCCATATCCAGCTCCAACATTCCCATATCCAAAGACCAACATTCCCTTGCTCATTCGGTGGAAGGTATGCATTCTGTCTTCCTTGCACACTCTGCACCACTACCTTCCATCTCTAACAAGAGTTTGATTGTGGGATTTGATGATGTTCTGAGGTTATTGTTGGTGTGTGGATGAGATTCAGATTTTGCCTAACCATAAGAGACAGTTGATTAACGATATTTTCCATGAATGTTTCTAATCTGAGGCTTACACCCGGATCCGGAATGAGTTTTGATTACCATTACCAGTAGGTATCACTTGAGATGCTTTGGTGGTTATTCCTACATTTGTGTAGAATGCAATAGAATCATTTGACGAGCTTGCATCACCATAATTAGTTTTGAACTTTTCCAGAATCATTCGTTCAAACATTGCATGTTTATCATTCTGAAGCAAGTATGCATACAATTGCTCATAGTTAGTGTGCCTCAAACCTTTGGTTAGCTTGACTGAAGTGACAAATTTGTGCCATTCGGGATTCATATTGTTCACAAACTTTGAATTGAGCTGAATATTTGGCATAGTCATTTTATTATTCCTCATGTCATTCACGAGCTTGTGGAACCTCACATAGTATTCAGTGACATTCTCCCCTGGGTTCATCTTAAAGTTCTCAAAATCATCATACAGTTGAGACTCTCTGTCTTCTTTAGTTAATTCTGAACCGGAGAGAAGCATCTTGACATTGTCCCAAACTGCTTTGGCTTAAGTGTTGTGATAGATTAACTTGTAGATGTCCTTTGGTAGACCATGAAGTACAATGTTTGAGGCCCTAATATCAGCATCGCATCTCTTTTTCTCCTTATTAGTAAGTTCATCATATGTCTTTGGTCTATCCAATCCTAATGTCACTGAACCATCAACAGCAGTTTCAAGTATGTTTCTGGTAGTCTCAACTTGGTACGGTCCTTCATCAATTGATTTGAGAATGTTAACCCCATTTTCCTTACCCAAACAAGCATAATCGATTCGTTGAGCCCATGAGTCATAATCAGCCTGTTTAACATGGGTGGACGAGTATCCGATCCCTGCAGCTTGAACGCCCTCGCCTACAGTAAGAGATGATTGTAGTCACGGGTAGACATGATTACAGATTCTACTGGATTTTATAATTCTTTGATTAAACCGGGAAATAGATTCTTTCACAGGATTTTACTAAATCAAAAGAAAAAACCGTGAAATGTAACACTACGAAATGACAAGTCTCAATGGACAAGTAGTATACTTGACAAGTCGCACCCTGATCAACTCGCTTTGAAGACAACTCGCTTAATATACAAGTCGCATAAAGAGACAACTGGCTTAGTAGTTAAGTCGCATAAAACCCAACACGCTTCAACAACAACAACAACTCGCTTAGGGCACAACTCGCTTAAGTGACAACTCGCATAAGCTGACAACTCGCTTCCAAGAAAACTCGCTTAAGATATAACTCGCTTAAATGACAACTCGCATAAGCTGATAACTCGCTTCCAAAGCAACTCGCTTAAACGACAACTCGCTTAAGGTACAACTCGCTTCTCTGACAACTCGCTTCACAGAACACGACAACTCGCAAGCAAGAAATTCTCAACGAGACACAACTCGCTTAGTACCAATATTCAAAAACCACCACTTTTCAATCCAAAAACAACCCAACCACGATGATTCAAGCCTTCCAAATCAAAACCTAAACACTTATGATGATTCTAAACACAAAAGTACAATCAAAATCCAAACTTTAACACTAGAAATGATCCAAATGATGCAAACTACTCTAAACTCATTCAAACCCAAAAACCTTATGAAATCCACTAGAAATCCAAGAACATGAAAGATGAGTGATCAAACCATGGCTCTTGATACCATTTGTAACATATTGGATTTCACAAACACATCATAACATATTAAAAGTAGAGAGAAGTGGGAACTTGATGAAACAAAGAAAAATGGTATTGAAGCTCCAACCCTCTACCTTGGGAGGTAGAGGGTATTTATAGTATCTTACAAGACACGCCTCCTACGGGCTATGGATCAGGCATACAATGGGTAAAGACCCGTCCGTCCTCCACGGTGTTACTTAACTAACTACTTATAAACATAACTTGACTACGACTACGAGCTTTCTGACGAATACATATACTTGAGGTGACCGACTCTTTAACTACCAGATTTTCTAAATCCTAACATTTATGTTAAGTCTGGTCGTCCGGACCGTTATACCTTTTTATTATGGTATGGTATTGTCAGATCCGAACATAGGGCTACTTTATTTGTTTGCCATATATTCGCTAGGTGTTTATGGAATTACTAGCTTAGAGACCCGTTGACACCGGGTTAGTTTTTAAAGAAATAGATAAATGAGATGATAATAAAAGTAATAACGTAAATTTGTTAAATTTAAAATATGTTTGAGTCACAATCGATTTACAACCATCGCTGCCAATCTAAAATAGATTGACTCGAACATAAAATGATGTTGTGATTTCAATGATCAATTGAGTTGCTAACAAACCTTGTAACATTAAAAATAATGAACCATAGTATAACATAACGTGATTACACCAATGATACATACATGATATAACATGAACCTTGTTCAAAGACCTTCAAGTACTTCTTTATACACGACATTTGTTAAATGATTAAACAGCATCTTGATGGTGATAAGTAGCAATGTGTATACCTATCCTTCTTTTACAAATTTTAACAACTCTTCATTAAATACAATACTATTATGCTAAAAAAAAATGATTAAACAAATAAAAAATATTGATATCTACTGGTAAATAGTAAGAATAGTATGAGGATTTATGAAAATTGTAGTTCACTTACTAATTATATGCCCGTGAATCCTTCCAGCAGGAACCACAAAAGCAAGTAATTACTTTAACTAAGAGGTAAGCCACAACTTAATTGAACTCCTCTAAACCATTTACTACTCCTAAGCTGTGGCAATCTAAGCTGTGGCAAACATTTAGCTACTATTATCAAAATCCATAACAATTCACGCTATCAACAAAAGCTTTAGTCACCTCAAACTTATCCATGTTAATTACCATAGCTAACCCAAAACCACAACATAAACTCTTGTTAAAAACGTAACCCTGGAGAAAAATCCCATTAACAACAGTTATTTCCCAATTCACGCTATCGACAAAAGCTTCAATATCCTCAAACTTATTTAGGTTAATTACCACAGCTAACCCAAAAGCACAACATAAGCTTTTGTTTAAAAACCTAACCCAAACACCCCTTAAATCATTAGCCGATATTTATACGGTTCTTGGCATGTCCATAATATAAAGCTTCATGTAACTAATAGCATAATTCTATATAAAGAAGTTTATATTATTTTACACTTTTCCCTGTACTTTCATCGTATGTATCAACATATACATGTCCGCCTTTCCTTTGGCATATGTGCTATTGCAAGATTCTTTAAATATACGCAACAATGATTTACTAAATACATGGTTTTAGACTTTTAGCATAAAACCATTTTACTTCCATTCAATTGCTGAGAATAAGCCAAGTCTCACGATATGGATTTGAAGTAGTTCACTTGCCTTATTGGATACCATATTCTCCTACATATAAACATATAAAGCACAAAATTGTTAAGATAGAAACCACATAGCTTAACATCGATGTCTAACATATGTTTAGCTAACTAACGTAAACATGCAAAATGATAGTTAAAATACTATTATCAATATATGAATATCAATAAACAAAACAATATTAGTTAACAATATATTATCAATATTAATATGAGAGTAACTCAGCCCTTTAGTAGCATGAACCTTTTTGTAAACTTCCTCAATGTTGTCTAATACTTCTCGGGTTCATCTTCTATTAAAGTCTGCAACCATGTTTATGTAAAACAATATTTAGTTATAGAGAACAAAGACTAATTTACTTTATCTTAGATTAAGTCATACAACTTTTTAAATAAATTAGACATATACGCAACATAAATGAGCCCAAAGATTTAAATTCTAATGTAAAGGAAACATGCCACGCACCATAATTGCCTCAGTGTGCATAATCTAACCCATATTGATATGTGCTAAATGTTATAATTCCAACCCAACCTGCTTTTGACCCGCTAAATGCACCAACCCGCTACGCAACCCAAAAGCCCATTACCCCGTAGAGAGAGAGAGAGAGAGAGAGAGAGTGAGGGATAGAATATCTAAACTAAACTCTTTCCCAAGGGCTTGAAGATCCTCAACTTGTAAAACAAACATCTATACAAAATTCTATACATTAAGCAAGTACATAGACAAAGCTAAAATATGATATTTATCTTCCTACTATGATCAATAGCCGTAATGGTATACTGTATTTAACATGTAATGCCTTGAGATTAGCAAATTTACTCTACATCATCTTAAGATCTTTGTTTAAGCCAAAAATCTTTTACTTAGTAACGTATTTTGAAGTACATCACCGAATGAGCTGCTTAGAATAAGCAAAACCTTACCATTATTCACATGAATGTGTCCACAAAGCATTTTACACGAAGAAAAAATTTATATGATGATAGCATCGAACAACCACAAAAGCATCATGTCATGCAAGGGTCTCTCTTATAAAACTACTAATTTTCTATGTGACCTAAAGCCAATGGCATGTCTCTCGTATACCTTGACACAAAAATAGGGCTCATATTCCTGCTAAGCAAGAATGGTTGTTTGCTTATTGCCTATTTCACGATCATAGCAATTTGGAGGGTTGTATGGTTTACTTAATTCATATTTTCTATTTCACTCCCATTTTTACGGTTGAGCAACTAATTAACAAAATAATTTTTACCTTCCTTAACCACTAAGTGGAGCATTGTGTCACCATTAATGTATAAAAAGAAGATCGCATTCTTTATAAAACCCTCACTATCCATCTAATAAAACTACATACGTAATAAACATAAAACAAATAGTATTACTGTGAATCAGTCACACCAACTTACCTTCCTTTGAGAGACACATTACAATCGTAGCGGTTTACAGTGGAGTCAGCACCTTCAAGGTCCTGTAAGGTGAAATTTAGCATGAGTGATACCAAGTCGGAATGTGAAATTTACATGGTCTGAAACGAAAAACTTAACCCTATATTGATACCACATATTGACACCACAATGTGCGAACTCCACCAACCTCAATAATAATAAGAGTACTCATAAATCAAATGAAAATAAGAATTAGAAAACTGAAACTAACCATTTATATACCAACCGCCAACACTTAACAATCCAAACTAATAACCCGCAATATGCAAGAAGTCATTGTAAAAGAAGGAATTAAAAAAGAAAAGTCGAAAGATTTTTAATAAGAAAAAGACATAAATTAATAAATTAACTTTTTGTGGGCTGAGAACATTTAAAATTATTCTTAATGCGCCTATAAGTCGCAGCCTAGAAGTGTAAGTACCAAAGTAGTCGACTCAATGCTATCGCTTTTGCCTTTTATCGCCAGCTTTTTGTTTGTGCCAATTAAAACAACCCAATTGACCCGCTAGACCCCTTTCGCTTTTGGACAGCTTTTAAAAGTTTACCTTGTGACCGCTTGTGGTAATGTATTACCAAAATGAAAAAATCTTCATTTTACTTTATGATTTTGATTATGCTAATAGTATCCTGGATTATACAACTCTAAAGTCTAAGGTTATAGTAACAGGCTCAATTTGTTGAATATGGTGAAAATCTGGTTGGGAGTTGGATAAAACTCGTGGCCTCAAGCAAATGAAAGGTAAGTACCATATAAGATGAGTAAGATTCATGAATCTTTGTGGCTCTTATAATGTGAACATCTTATTGCTGCAGTTATTACGAAGGAGTTGTGGAATCCTTTGACCTTAGGAAAAATTAAGCACAAGGTGTGAATTTGAAAAATATTTACCCAAAGGTAAACAAATATAAATATAATCTTCTAAAATCATGACGAGTAGCAAAGAAATATACCCAAGTAAGTTGTAGTTGAAGACACCCTTGAGAATAAACTACTAAACCTGAAACACAAAATTTGGAAAAAAGAGAAAATTAGGTCACTAATTTTGGGAACAAAATTAATTAAGTAGTGTAAAGTATTTTAAGCTTCCTCAAAAGATAAACCTTTTCCCGTGTTGTTTTTTGAACTTGAAAATCAAGATCAAACTTACGCCCTGGTTGATGATTCTTCATGCCTCAACTCATTTCCAAGAAAAATTTTCGAACAACCAACATTCTCAAAACCACCAGCCAAGAGCTTATCACACACGCTCATTGTAGAAAATGACATGTTTTTTATCATTGGTAAATGCCAAAGAGACGCATCTTTGTGATCATGACTTTAGTGATACACATTCATTTTTAATCGTAAAATGATATGCATACACCTTATTTAGAAATTGAATGTCGTGACCTCACCAAATTAGAACATGATGACTATTTTAGCATACGCTATTCTCGAACTGATTATTCAAAGTAAATCATACGCATTCTCAATAGTAACACCGTGATCCTCTTCCTTACTTGGTGATGGGTATAATCCAATGGATCCACTCTGTAATCGATCAAGAATCGACTTAGTCCAAAGAAGTATCCATATAAAAATAACCTGCAATCATGTATACCATGTATATATTGTTTAGATTTTTAATCAAGATAATATGACATAGGAACCCTACACTAATAAAAATGAAGTCCGTGAACCGCACAAACTTATACCCGCTGTAATTTGAACTAAAAGCATCTTGGTTGAAACAAAGACACCAAACAACCTGATTGAATACAAGCACATTATTGCAGCAGGATCTGTATACAACCTGCAATCATGTACACCATGTATATACTCTTACACTTTTAATCATATAACAAAATAACATTAAAATAAGATATTTTTATAGTGGTTTCACTCCTACAATATGAAAAGATGTTAGACCGGTAGCATGAGATAGTAAGATCCTTAGGATGAAAGAAAAGAAAAGAAAGCAAGTATCAGATACCTAAGGGTTGTCGACTTGACTTTTGAAACGCCATAGTCCACTCCCACTTAGGCTCATTTCTTTTGAAGCAAAGAAAAGTCACCCATTGGCCAAATTTTGCCCGGTTTGTGAATATTGTTGTAAAGGCCGCATTTACAGAAAAAATAGATTGTAGGCATCAAACATACTTTATAATCTTTTATAGAACATATATCAAATGCCATGCTTGAATCTATTAAAATACATGAGTACATCTAAGAGCTATATAAGTTCATGTTTGTAGCAATGAAGCATCAAAAGTCCTTTATCGTGAGAAATCGCCAGACCGACATCGCACATGTTATCAAAAAACTGCGGTACCAGCCTACTTTTCGCTTTATTATATATATCTGACTTTATTACAGTATTCTGTTTACGTTATTAACTTGAATATAGGTATCTACATATATCGCCAAGACAAAACAAACTTTTAATACCATTTAGTTCTTTCTTATTATTATGCCATATAATGACCAATAAAGTCTCTAAATTTAGAATCATTTAGGTATGTACCGGGAAAGACCTAATGCACCAAGCTTGTTAGCATAAGAACACACGTCATGGAGGCACCAAACTCATAAGAACTTTAACATTTCATTTATAAACGCTTTTTGATCCGTTTATTATTAAAAACGTGTTCTTTACCCATTTCGATAGTTAATAACCTAATCCAAATCGGTCTATTTCTCATGGGTTCATTGATATTACCTCACCTAAGTCGCAAACATAGAAGATGACCAATATTAAACTAAGAGACACTCACATAGTATCCCACCTCTTGAAATCCCAAATCGAATGAGATATTACTTGTTTTTAGATGCATTGCATTATTTTTAAACGTAAAAATTAAAACTCATTTCCCTTTTTGTAAGCAACAAATATACATCAATCACGATCCAATATGAAATTTACTTAAACACCCATAAACAAAACGACAAATCTCTCATTCAAATTGTAAGAAATTTACCTTCATCGACAATAATGTGCGCTCTTCATAGATCCGCTTCATATGCTTCATATCAAGATAATGAGTGAAATCAACAACCTAAAAACAATTTTAAAAAATGCAAAAAATAACGGATTTAGCTATTCAAACTTTTATCAAACACATAGTGTGCATAAAATTCATTACAAATGCATCTCAGTTCAACCTGTATCCAAATTACAACCACATGTACAAAGAGAATAAAGAATTGCAAAAGTATAGGATGAAGAGATGTTGTAGTATGTGATTCAAATATAATCCCTAAATTGAATTTGAATATATGCATGTGACAATCCGTACTTTCAGGTCATTTCTCGACACGATTCATGTCTCATTATTTCAACAATTTTAGTAAACTTGGTTTACTTGTTTCAAATTCGCGTAACCTTGGAGGTTTAGCGGCGAATTCATGATCATGACATCACGTACATTTCATATGGACTATGATTAGTCTACACTTCATTGACATCATGTGCATATCATTCATTCATTCACGACATTTCATTTCCTATTTTACGCGTGATTTTTATGTTTAATAATTTTTATCGCGTGAGTTTTTATTTTGTACCTTTAAACCGTTACTTTCAAAAATGATCCCGAGGTATTTTTAAACTCTCATTTAGTTTGTAAAAACTATATTTTTAGTTTTCCTAAAGTTTCAAATTTATTTGGTATATTAATCGTTAAAATTTAATTATTTCGTCTTTTTTCTTAAAAACTACTCGATAATTTATATATCACTCAATTTTCACAAGGAAAGTATTTTTACAATTTTTATCATCTCAATACACTCTATTTTGACTTAATAAAAAGTTACTTGCACCAAAAATTCCCATTTGCTTATACTTGTACATTTTTACAATTTACTTACTTTTTCTACAAATTATTACAAATAATACAAGTAACATGATTTACAAAAAAATAAATTGAGAGACAACCCTCCCCCAAAAACCGGCCAAGGGGAGGGAGTCTCATAAATGTTAGTATGGTGTATGTTTTTTTGTAATAATGCATCTACAAGAAGTCTTTTAACCTCATTATTTTCACATACTTATCATTTTATCAAAGTGTTATACAAAAAAAAAAAATCCTCTCTTCTTCCTTGGGACTCCATAACCGGCCAAGCAACAAAGCAAACAAGGGATCAAAATTTTCTTCAAGTCCTAGTGTGTTTAACAATCTAGTTGATACTCTTTCTAAGGTTTTGAAATAAAAACCTAGGGTATTTAGGATAAACCTTGGTTCTTTGCACCTCTTCATTTCACTTGTAAGCATGTTTTATTCATTTTTATGTTTCCTCTTCATTTTCATATGTTTCTTTTCATTTTTGGAGCTTATATGCAAGTATTGTGATTTATACCATTTATGTCATGATTTTAGAGTTATATTATACTTATGGTCATCCTATAATTACTCCCATGGTATTCTTTTGGTCTTGAAGTGGTGATTAGGAACCTATGACACCCTAAGAAGGTGTATGGTAGGATTAGATTAGTTTTGGAGTTGATTTGAAGGGATTAGAATAGGTTTTGTCCGAGAAAACTATTTTCGATAACTATATTTTGTGTTCTGTCCTTGTTTTGCTTTTCTGGAAAAATCCGACAGTAGGCACGACTTTTTGGCCTTGATTTTTAGAAAATATACTTTAAAACGAATCCGTGGCCGCTTGAACGGATAAAACGGACTTATAACGAAGAAGTTATGGATTTTACAAGTTTGACGATCGAAATATATTATTTTTCAGAAATTTCAGCAACATGTTTTTAGTTATTTCGAGTCAAAAACGAGCCTTAAGCTTCACAAATTATTTCGACTTCTCAAAAATATATTAGTTTACTTCGATACGAAGCTAAGGACATATAAAACGTAGAAAACGGATTTGAAACGACAAAGATATGCACTTTTTCTTAAACTTGCCGTAACTAATTTTCTGCACACTATTAGCCAAAAACCACCATCTTTAACCCTTATTATCTTTATGTTCGAGACCTTTGGACTAAAAACTCCTGAACTGAAACTTTTAGATATCGATACAAACTTTCCAAAACCGTCCGATTTCGTTCTCTAACGATCAACGCGTACTCGTTTTACCATTGTTTTTCCGAAGCCATTTTTGGTAATTTCATGATTTTTCCAACGACATTGTTTTACGACGAAAAGTGAAAATTTCACCATAAATCATTATAAAACCATTGTAGGATGACATTTTGACGTAAAAACATGTAAAGTCATTTTTGATTGGTCAAGACGTCAAAAGAGTATTTTTCGACGTCGAGTAATATTTTCAAAACTCATAAATGGTATAAATAACATATCAAGTGCATGCATAACATTACATTGCAACTCATGACATATCATATCATTGATAATAGGTCCCGTTGACGATCACATTAAACCTCAGTGTACTCACTTTTGCCATTATTCCAGTTTATCCAAGTGAGTTTTCATAGCCCCGCTTTACATGCTTTCGATTATTTTCAAACCCACGGGGGAGAATACATTGCACTACATTTTCTTTGTACGATACCAAGTATGTTAAATTCATTACATTGCTTAAGTTACCTCATTTGCCAATATTGAAAGTCCCCATTTCCTGAACATGAACCGTTAATCTTTGAAGCGAGGATGAGTGGATAGATCTATCGAGGGTGACGCTCCATCCGGTTGGTGAATCCCAACCAGAAAACGGATGCATTTCATTTGATTTCATTACGGAGTTGTTCCGCAAACATTCCGTGAGGGCATACATAATTGAACAGTCTAGTTTCGGGGTCATGGGCTTAAGGCAATTGTAACATTATTTTTACGTGACTTGATTGTCATGCATGCTAGATACTTGTGTAGTCGTGTAAAACATTTACATAAACCTATGATTTCTCACCAACATTATTGTTGACCGCTTTTAGCAATGTATTTTCGTGTAATCGAGGCATTATCATCATGACATGGTTTAGGGACCTACATTTTGAGTCACGGCGTCGACTTACATTATGTACATTATGGCACTTTATTTCAAAACATCGTTTGGATTTGTAACATATTTGTATTTTCGCAAACTTTGTAAACCTTTTGGGACCATGTTGTACTCTGATTATGTTTTTATGAAATATCCAACGATGTGTTTTAAACGCACTTTAGGTCGCTCAATATAACTCGATGTGGTGCTATGACACCAATGCCCCCTGTGAATTCCATTCCACGCAAAACAAAATTGGGGTGTGACAGATTGGTACCAGAGCTACGCTTATAGAGAACTAGGTAGCATCATTGACCCTAGACTATAGCTACATTATCATAGCATCTCATCATTTCATCATAGCACATATTCATGTTTATCATGCGGATTCACTTACACTTTATTCGAGATTATTTACTTTATTTCACATCGTTGTCACGCACATGTCTTCGATTCACATCCCATCACCATATCATCGGACTCTAGCTCGGATGATGTTCCAGCCAACCCCATCATGGATGATGTTGCATCACATTCCACCGAGATCATCTTCCATTGGATCCACTCCAGCCTTTCCACCTATCATGACCGACACTGAGACCGAACCCTTCGAGGAGGGCGAGGTTGCACCCACTCTCACGCTAGCCCAGCTCACGATCCACCAAAGACCACTACTAGCACCATCACCACCATCATCACCATCTCCATCGTATTTCATTAGAGATCCTTTGCTCACCTACGGACTTGCCGCCCAAAAAGCTGCTCGCTTTGATATCCCGACACCACCATCTATCGAGCCCGAGCCACCCGCTAGATTTGAGTTAGGTGAGAGTTCTAGGGCAGCAAATGCTCGACAAATTTCTACCGAGGAGTTAGGAACCCGTATTGATAGTCAGCAGATCCAGATTGATAGTTTGACACGACAGTTGGAGGAGTTGTCGGTAGATAGGATTGAGCCCATCGCTGAGGAGGTCGAGGGTTTGATATTAGTGGTTTGTATTGACTTATCTCATCGAGTATTCAGATAGGCGCTAGAGGACAGGAGAGTATTGCTTTTTGCAGGTTCGAGTTGATGAGTTGAGGAGTTTGGTGGATAGTTTGGTTACTCAGTGTTCGCGATCTTCGTGATGGGCATGAGCACCATGAGGTGTCTTATGTAGACTTTTGTCATTGTATAGTTTTGACCATTATTATCCTAGTCACAAGGTGTGTGACGTAATTTAAAGAACTTGTTGTATTTTGGTTGTTGTACAAACAAATGTATCAAGTATTGACTCTACTATGTAGGAATGGTTATTATTATCTATGATATCGGTCCATGTAGGCCTAAATTTTCATGTATATTATCCACGCAGTGTTGTGATTATATTTGTGATATTTCGCTATTGTTCCGCTAGATTCCATTTATCTTCATGCATGTTGTGGTTGTGGATATATTTGTATGATGGTTGTTTCTACTTACGAATTCTCATGATTGTTTCATCTTGTGATTTTGAAGAATTATGGCTACTAAGAAAGTTACACCGAAATGACCCAAGCGTAAATTCAAAAGTTGGTGAATGATAGCATTGCTAATGCACTAAGAGTCGAAAGGGAAACAGTTGGTCCGCTGAAGCCGCTAGGCTAGCTATCGCTACCGGTAATGCCGGAGGATCCGGGTTAAGAAATGTTCGCATAAAGATTTCAAGAGTGGTGAACCCACTAAGTTTCGAGGTACCGAGGAGCTACCGAATGGTACAATGGTTTGAAAATTGGAATCGGTGTTTTTTGCTTTGTAACCGTCCGATGACAAGAAGGTTAAGTTTGCTCGACGAAGCACTTTACTCGATGGAGCGTTGTCATGGTGGAATTCATACGCACAACCGATTGGAATGGAGAATGCTTTTAAGCTTACTTGGGAGGAATTCAAGGGCTTGGTGACTAAGAAGTTTTGTCCTCGAACGGAAATCAAAAAGTTGGAGACGGAGTTCTATGAATTGGTAACCATTGGGTATGATATCGACACTTACATTCGAGATTCCGTGAATTAGCCACGTTATGCCCGCCGATGGTATCGGATAATGAAAAGTTGCTAGAGGCTTTATCTGAGGACTTCCGGTTGTTCAAGGAGATGTGACTTCGTTTGATCCACAAACAATTGAGGAAGCTATTCGAGTTACTCAGAAATTGATGGCACAAGTGGTGAAGCGAGGTAAGTACACCACTACCAACCGAAGCAACAACAACAACCCCAACAACCGCTTCAACAATAACCGAGGCAACTACAACAACAATAACAAACGCAAGTGGGACAACAGGGGTAGGAATGCTACTCAACCACCACCCAAAAGGCAAGAGGTTGCTAAGGCTTATGTTGCGGGACCGAAAGAAGGAAAAGGATATACGGAAGTTTTGCCGAAATGTAACAGATGTTTGAGTCACCACAATCCGGGTCGATGTCCCGATCCGTGTGAAAATTGCAAGAAAGTTGGTCACCGTACTAGGGATTGCAAGGCACCACAAGTTACATGTTTTGGTTGCAGGGAAACTGGACACTACAAGAAGGATTGTAAGAAAGGAAATAATCAAGCAAATCCGAATCAAGAAGGTTTGGCACGAGGAAGGGTTTACGCCATCTGAGGCGAGAAGATAGGGAGGACCCAATGTCATAACGGGTAATGCTTCTTCTCAATAATCGTTACGCTTCAGCTTTATTTGATTCGGGTGCCGATAAAAGTTTTGTGTCCAATGCATTTGCACCTTTGCTCAACATTAAGCCAACCACCTTAGATACATCATACATTGTCGAATTAGCTAATGGTAGCGTAGTTAACACCAACACCATTGTCCGCGGTTGCACATTCAATTTTCTTAATCATCCCTTCAACATAGACCTCATGCCCAGAGCTTGGTAGTTTTGACGTCGCCATCGGCATGGATTGGTTATCTAAGCATCGCAAGAAAGATCATTTGTGATGAGAAAGTTGTTCATCTTCACTACAACGGCGAAACTTTGATTATTCGTGGGGAACGAAGTGGAACTAGAATTAGTATCATATCGTGCATCAAAACGGAGAAGTACATTAAGAAAGGTTGTCTTGCTTTCTTAGCTCATGTAACCGATAAAAAGTCGGAGGAGAAGCGACTTGAAGATGTTCCTATTGTTCGTGAATTTTCAAGTATTTCCCAGGATTTACCGACTTCCACCGCACGCCAAGTAGAATTTCATATTGACTTAGTGCCCTGAGCTGCACCGACAGCGCGAGCACCGCATCGCCTAGCACCATCCGAAATGCAGGAATTGTCTAATCAATTACAAGAGCTTCTAGACAAAGGATTCATTAGGCCGAAGTTCCTCCTCTGGGGAGCACCGGTCTTGTTTGTGAAGAAGAAGGATGGATCCTTCCTCAATGTGCATAGATTATAGAGAATTGAACAAGTTAACGGTGAAGAATCGCTACCCACTCCCTGAATTGATGACTTGTTTGACCAGTTGCAAGGTTCAAGTATTTACTCCAAGATTGATCTTCGATCGGTTATCATCCTTCGAAGTTCGAAGAGGATATTCAAAACAGCGTTTAGAACACGCTACGGTCATTACGAAGTTTCAAGTGATGCCGCTTTGATTGACTAATGCACCGGCGGTATTCATGGATCTCATGAATAGAGTTTGTAAGTCGTATTTGGACAAGTTTGTTATAGTGTTCATTGACGACATCTTGATCTACTCCAAGAGCAAAGAAGAGCACGAAGAGCATTTAAGGATGATTTTAAGGCTACTCAAGAATGAGAAGTTGTATGCCAAGTTTTCAAAGTGTGATTTTTGGAACCACAAAGTGCAATTTCTTGGTCATGTCATTGATAGTCATGGACTACAAGTTGATCCCGCAAAGATTGAAGCCGTAAAAGATTGGGCTACTCCAACTAATCCTACGTAAATTGACAATTTCTAGGACTAGCAGGATATTACCGAAGGTTCATCGAAGGTTTTTCAAAGATAGCGAGACCTTTGACCAAGTTGACACAGTAAAAACAAAAGTACGAATGGGGAAAGAAACAAGAAGTTGCTTTTCAGCTTGTTGAAGCAAAGCTTTGCAAAGGCGCCAATTTTGGCACTACCCGGCATTGAGAACTTTGTTGTATATTGCGACGCCGCATAAAGGACTTGGGGATGTTTTAATGCAAAACGAGAAGGTGATAGCGTATGCTTCTCGACAACTTAAGACTCATGAGAAGAACTACACAACTCATGATCTCGAAGTTAGGAGTCGTAGTTTTGCGCCAAGATTTGGAGACACTACCTCTTACGGTACAAAGTGCACATTGTTTACCGACCACAAGAGTTTGCAATATATTCTTGATCAGAAGGAGCTTAATATGAGGCAACGCCGTTGGTTGGAGTTACTCAGCGACTATGATTGTGAAATCAAGTATCACCCGAGAAAAGCCAATGTTGTGGCTGATGCTCTTAGTCGGAAAGAGAGGCCTAAACCTTTAAGAGTTCGCTCATTGGGAATGACGATTATTTCTCCTTTACCATCGAAAATCCATGAAGCACAAGTCGAAGCACTTAAAGAGGAAAATCGACCAAGTGAAAAGCTTTATGGTATGCCCGAAAGCGCAAAATGGTTTTGTGAAAAGAGCAGATGGAGTACTATGTTTCAAGGATAGAATGTGGGTTCCATTGTATGGCGGAATACGAGAATTGATTATGCATGAGTCGCATAAGTCAAAGTATTCTATTCATCCGGGATCGGATAAGATGTATCAAGATCTTAAGAAGCTTTATTGGTGGCCGAACATGAAAGCGGAGATTGCCACGCACGTTAGCAAATGCCTTACCCGCTCTAAGGTAAAAGTTGAATATCAGAAGCCTTCAGTTTTACTCCAACAACCAGAAATTCCTCAATGGAAATGGGAACGCATTACAATGGACTTTGTTACTAAACTTCCTAAGACATCGGAGGTTACGACGCTTATTTGGGTAATTGTTGACCGCCTTACCAAGTCAGCCCATTTCATACCGATTAGAGAGACTTATTCCATGGAGCAACTCACTAGACTTTATGTCAAGGAAATAGTCTCGAAGGCACGAGCACCAATTTCTATCATTTCCGCAGAGATAGTCGATTCACTTCAAACTTCGAATTCATTGCAAGATTCATTCGAACCAGTTAGAGATGAGCACAGTGTATCACCCACAAACCGACGGTCAAAGTGAAAGGACCATTCAAACGTTAGAAGATATGCTGAGGGCATGTGTGATTGATTTTGGCAATGGTTGGGCTAACCATTTGCCATTGATAGAATTCTCGTACAACAATAGTTATCACACCAAGATCAAGATGGCACCATTTGAGGCACTCTATGGTCGTAGTGCCGCTCACCGCTTGTTGGGCCGAGGTAGGAGACGACAACTTATCGGGTCCGTAAATGGTACGGAAACCACGGAAAAGATTGTTCAAATTCGGATAGACTCGAACCGCAAGGAGTCGCATAAAAGTTATGCGGATGTTAGACGCAAGGATTTGGAATTTCAAGTAGGGGACAAAGTTATGTTGAAAGTATCGCCTTTGGAAAGGGCGTGGTACGCTTTGGAAAGCGGGGAAATTAAACCCGAGATACATTGGACCATTCAAGATTTTGAGCAGAGTTGGTCCGGTAGCTTATCGACTTGATCTTCCGTCGGAACTTAGTCATGTGCACAACACGTTTCACGTTTCAAACCTGAAGAAGTGTCTTTCGGACGAATCGCCATATTCCATTGGCCAAGTTCAACTTGACGACAAACTCAATTTTGTGGAGGAACCTCAGAGAAATCATGGACCGAGAGGTCAAGCAGTTGAAACAGAGTCGTATTCCTATTGTGAAAGTTCGTTGGAATTCTCGACGAGGTCCCGAGTTTACTTGGGAACGGAAGACCGATGCGACGCAAGTATCCTCATCTTTTCACCGACACCGCTTAGACCTAGCAACGATTGAATTCGTGGACTGAATTCCCTTTTTGGATGGGCTTAATGTGACAATCCGCATACTTTCAGTGTCATTTCTAATACACCGATTCATGTCTCATTATTTCAACAATTTTAGTAAACTTGGTTTACTTGTTTCAAATTGCAGAACCTGGAGGTTTAGGCTAATTCATGATCATGACATCACGTATATTTCATATGGACTATGATTAGTCTACATTTCATTGACATCATGTGCATCTCATTCATTCATTCACGACATTTCATTTCATATTTTACGCGTAATTTTTATGTTTAATAATTTTTATCGCAGTGAGTTTTATTTTGTACCTTTAAACCGTTACTTTCAAAAATGATCCCGAGGTATTTTTAAACTCTCATTTAGTTTATAAAAACTATATTTTTAGTTTTCCTAAAGTTTCAAATTTATTTGGTATATTAATCGTTAAAATTTAATTATTTCGCCGCTTTTCTTAAAACTACTCGATAATTTATATATCACTCAAATTTCACAAGGAAAGTATTTTTGCAATTTTTATCATCTCAATACACTCTATTTTGACTTAATAAAAAGTTACTTGCACCAAAAATTCCCATTTGCTTATACTTGTACATTTTTACAATTTACTTACTTTTTCTACAAATTATTACAAATAATACAAGTAACATGATTTACAAAAAAAAAAATAAATTGAGAGACAACCTCCCCAAAAACCGCCAAGGGGAGGGAGTCTCATAAATGTTAGTATGGTGTATGTTTTTTTGTAATAATGCATCTACAAGAAGTCTTTTAACCTCATTATTTTCACATACTTATCATTTTATCAAAGTGTTATACAAAAAAAAAAATCCTCTCTTCTTCCTTGGGACTCCATAACCGCCAAGCACCAAAGAAACAAGGGATCAAAATTTTCTTCAAGTCCTAGTGTGTTTAACAATCTAGTTGATACTCTTTCTAAGATTTTGAAATAAAAATCTAGAGTATTTAGGTAATCCTTGGTTCTTATCACCTCTTCATTTCACTTGTAAGCATGTTTTATTCATTTTTATGTTTCCTCTTCATTTTCATATGTTTCTTTTCATTTATGGAGCTTATATGCAAGTATGTGATTTATACCATTTATGTTCATGATTTTAGAGTTATATATATACTTATGGTCATCCTATAATTACTCCCATGGTATTGGTTGGTCTTGATGGTGATTAGGAACCCATGACACCCTAAGAAGGTGTATGGTAGGATTAGATTAGTTTTGGAGTTGATTTGAAGGGATTAGAATAGGTTTTGTCCGAGAAAAACTATTTTCGATAAGTATATTTTGTGTTCTGTCCTTGTTTTGCATTTCTGGAAAATCCGACAGTAGGCACGACTTTTTGGCCTTGATTTTTAGAAAATATACTTTAAAACGAATCCGGGTCGCTTGAACGGAATAACACGGACTTATAACGAAGAAGTTATGGATTTTACAAGTTTGACGACGAAATATATTATTTTTCAGAAATTTCAGCAACATGTTTTTAGTTATTTCGAGTCAAAAACGAGCCTTAAGCTTCACAAATTATTTCGACTTCTCAAAAATATATTAGTTTACTTCGATACGAGGCTAAGGACATATTAAACGTAGAAAACGGATTTGAAACGACAAAGATATGCACTTTTTCTTAAACTTGCCGTAACTAATTTTCTGCACACTATTAGCCAAAAACCACCATCTTTAACCCTTATTATCTTTATGTTCGAGACCTTTTGGACGAAAACTCCTGAACTGAAACTTTTAGATATCGATACAAACTTTCCAAAACCGTCGATTTCGTTCTCTAACGATCAACGTGTACTGTTTTACGATTGTTTTTCCAGAGCCATTTTTGGTAATTTCATGATTTTTCCAACGACATTGTTTTGCGACGAAAAGTGAAAATTTCTCTAAAAATCATTATAAAACCATTGTAGGATGACATTTTGACGTAAAAACATGTAAAGTCATTTTTGATTGGTCAAGACGTCAAAAGAGTATTTTTCGACGTCGAGTAATATTTTCAAAACTCATAAATGGTATAAATAACATATCAAGTGCATGCATAACATTACATTGCAACTCATGACATATCATATCATTGATAATAGGTCCCGTTGACGATTACATTAAACCTCGGTATACTCACTTTTGCCATTATTCCAGTTTATCCAAGTGAGTTTTCATAGCCCCGCTTTACATGCTTTCGATTATTTTCAAACCCACGGGGGAGAATACATTGCACTACATTTTCTTTGTACGATACCAAGTATGTTAAATTCATTACATTGCTTAAGTTACCTCATTTGCCAATATTGAAAGTCCCCATTTCCTGAACATGAACCGTTAATCTTTGAAGCGAGGATGAGTGGATAGATCTATCGAGGGTGACGCCCATCCGGTTGGTGAATCCCAACCAGTGAAAACGGATGCATTTCATTTGATTTCATTACGGAGTTGTCCGCAAACATTCCGTGGAGGGGCATACATAATTGATCAGCCTAGTTTCGGGGTCATGGGCTTAAGGCAATTGTAACATTATTTTTACGCGGACTGATTGTCATGCATGCTAGATACTTGTGTAGTCGGATAAAACATTTACATAAACCTATGATTTCTCACCAACATTATTGTTGACCGCTTTTAGCAATGTATTTTCGTGTAACTCGAGGCATTATCATCATGACATGGTTTAGGGACCTACATTTTGAGTCGCGCGCCGACTTACATTATGTACATTATGGTACTTTATTTCAAAACATCGTTTGGATTTGTAACATACTTGTATTTTCGCAAACTTTGTAAACCTTTTGGGACCATGTTGTACTCTGATTATGTTTTTATGAAATATCCAATGATGTGTTTTTAAAACGCACTTTAGGTCGCTCAATATAACCTGTGATGTGGTGCTATGACAATGCCCCTGTGAATTCCATTCCGCTGCAAAACAGGTAAATTGGGGGTGTGACAATGCAATACTTACCGAGATGGACACCAAAAAACCCACTGGCATAGATGTATTTTTCAAGGATGTTGAATCTGTGAATAAGATGCAATCAGTTTTATATGTGTTTTTTGAATTGGTGAGATCATTGATTTCAAGTGATATCCGATGATTTTTGTAAAAGCGTTTTGGAGAAGAATACATTGGATGAGTATATCACAAAATTAAGTTGAAACTTATTTGTGGAGACATTGAATGTTATTGAATCATTTACAAAAATAACTGAGAAGGAAGCGTACAAAAGAAGAATAGACATGAAACGTATTTGACTTTTTTAAGTAAAAGGTTATGACTTTGTTATTTTCACTTTCAAAACCTCATGCATAAAACGTATTTGACGAATACATATACTTGAGGTGACCGACTCTTTAACTACCGGATTTTCTAAATCCTAACATTTATGTTAAGTCTGGTCGTCCGGACCGTTATTCCTTTTGATTATGGTATGGTATTGTCAGATCCGAACATAGGGCTACTTTATTTGTTTGCCATATATTCGCTAGGTGTTTATGGAATTATTATAGCTCCTGTTCCACGGTTGGTGTTATATATAGAAGTTCTTGGTTGAGAGTATCGGGTCTTTAATTCACGGAGCACGGATAATTAGAAGGCTATAAATTATATTATCCTTCGAAAACTTTCTTAGTATGTAACCGTGAAACCATTGGGATCTCTCATTTTGTAAACTCTTATATTTATATAACTCGAATGATAAATCTTTTAAAACGACTCAATTAGAGTTCGTTTTCTATTGCTATAACTGTTATACCATGAAGTAACAATTAGTTTGAATTCCACTGCATTCACGAAATTGGGGATGTTACAATATCAAACTCTCTCAACTATTATTTATTTTCACAAACACTATGGCTAACAAACCAAACGAGGTGCGAAATGCTATCCTTAGACGACTACGGACCGAACAAGAAGCGGAGGTCAAGCTGGTTAACAATTTGTTGGGTGAGATTACTCGTATTATGCTCCAGATGATTAGCCGTGGTGAAGAAGTAACCAGGTTGCGTGAGCTGCCTCAAGACTAGCCAACTTCAGCTTCGGTCTACAAACTCAGATAATGAATGAGGAATCAGATTTGTGTCTCTCAATCGCCTTGAAGGCCGTTAGAGAAGAAGTGATGAGAGCCGTAAAGGAGAAGCAAGATCTCATTATTACGGAGCAATATAAAAGCTTGATTCATGTTTTTAATTTCAGCGTTGTATATTTAGTTTTGTACGTTTATGTTTATAATTTATGTAATGTTTTTATGAATTTAATAAGGGTTTTTCTAACTTGTGCCCTAGGGGCACAAGTTAAGCACATCATAAGTACAACGGGGCACCCCGAAAAGGTACACAAAATTCACATAAATACCGACAAGTTCTTTTTAAGGGTCCCGTGACTTTTAATATACTTTATTGTGTTATTGTGCCCCTAGGGCACAAGTTAGAAAAACCCATTTAATAAATAGAAGTTTTAGTTTTAAATAATTAAAAAGATATGTTAAAAGATGTGATATGTTTGAGAGTGAAAAGTGAAATGGTGATGAAAGAGACAAATTTGATGTGTCATTGACATGAAAAGTGAAGTGATACGAGGCTGTCGAGTTGTACCCCGCGGTTTTTATGTTCACCCTACAAATTGATACTATAAATTTTGATACGTCTAGATCAAGTACATCAAAATTGATCAAACACGTCAAAGAGTAGGTGGCCACATAACTCATCAAACAAAACTGAATTCAAAAAACAAGTCAATCCCTGACCACAGAATATTCAACATGTGACAAACAAACAAATCCTCGCTAACATAATCAAAATTAAAATAAAATAAAATGACACAAAACATAACAAAAGAAATTCATTCAAAATGAGGAATGATTTGCACACGTTGCTTTATAATTTGCACACTCTACTATATAATCAGTTAATGCAATATGTATACACAGTACAACATAATAAGAAGAACTATAACCGCAAATTCGATATGCACCGACCTAAATTAAATGCATCCATATAATCTTAGATGCATTATAACGTATCATAGTGTGTTTTCTAGCTTTTAATCAGATGCATATATGTATATTAGATGCATTTCATGATTTCTCTTGTTTTTTGTTCCTCTACACGTGCCGAAAATCAATTTGCACAATCTATACATCAAATTAACTTTCGAAAATTCAAGATGTTGCATCTATATGAATAGAATTGCATCTAATGCAAGTCGTTGCATCTCAAATGCGTGATTTTAGTCACTTCTCATCACTTTTTATTTTAATTTACTTCTCACTGGATCCTTACTGAGTTGAAATGTATCAATGAAGAAAATAAGTGTGCATCTAAAAATCTAAAATACGAGGCAACAAAAATTACTCAAACTCTATAAGAAGGGATATAAGAAAGGTGAATATATACTAATCATGCCCGTATCTGAAAGAAACAACAATAACGTACATCTCCTCAAAACCAGAGTATGGGCCGTATTAGAAAGAGAGAACTCACAAAAAACCCGATAAGACTATTTTCAGGTGAAATAGCAACAAATACAACCATAATTACATCCATTCATCCACATCTAAAATAATACTGTAATATTTTCCAGTATTGTCAGCCAAACAATAATACTCCGTAATAAGATCAAAGTTAATCAATTAAAGAAAAACCACCTAAATACTTTCTAACTACAACTAGTACAAGAAATCAATCTCATAAATTTAAATCTAATCCAAGGGCTCTCGTTGCTTTACATCCACCAACCACCTCTCCAGACTCATTCTCGCCGGATATCTTCTCCGAATTGGACGGAGAACCGTCACATAATGTCATTTCACGGCGAACTTTACGCACCGATGAACATCCAGTTTCATCCTCCTAATAACAACAAATTAGCAATTATTAGTTAAACATTGTTTAATTAGCTAGTACCTTCACAATTATCAAAGTATTTGTCCGTGTTACTACTTTAGTTTGTTTAAGATTATTTATGAGCACATTTGATTTCGGCTAATATTTTGTAAAACAGATTTTTTTTTGCTTGTTTTAAGACTTGATGGCTTATAAGGGTGTTTGTTTCGGCTTATATAGGTGGCTTTATGATTTATTTGGTTTTCGGTATCATAATAAACTTATATAAGTCGAAGAGTTTCAAAATAAACCATAAAAAGTAACTTTATAAAACATAAACCCAAAACCAAATAAGCAATAAGCGAAATAAACACCATAATATCATAAACATGGTAGGCCATAAGCCTCCAACAAAGCCGAAAATTTTAACTTTATAAAATATAAGCCGAAATCAAATTTAATGTGTTTCGTATTTTTATGCAGTGAACACTTATTTTGAGACATCAGTAAATATCAGTTATTAAAATAAAAAAAGAAATACTACGTAACTATTATACCTCCGATGAAAGATCTGGTACATTATCTCTTTTACGCTTCACAAAACCCTCATCACCATCATCATCATCATCATCATCATCATCGTCATCGCTGCCGGAAGAACTCGCCGCCGGCGGAGGCGGCGTATTACACCACGGCACAACCTGATTCTCATCCTCTCCCTCTTCCTCATCCTCCTCATCATCATCATCGGTATCACTAGCTACACTTCCGCTTACGTTATCATCATCATCAGAAATGCATTTTTGACAAACGGAGACAGTTGACGGGCCGATTTTCTGGCCGGAGGCGTACCACGGAGTCAGAGATTGGCAGTTACGGCAAAGGAGAGTTCTGGAATGACGAGCTACTAGAAAGTTGGCTGAATGGACTTTTGTATCGCATGTCCAGCATAAGCTTGCCTGGTCTGAGTCGCAGTAGATCCTGGCTGGTGATTTGCATAACTCACACGATATCATCTTCTTTTTTTTTTTTTAAAAAATAGTTTTTTAGAAACAAGTAATGGAGATCTTGATTGATTACTTTTTGTTTTGTAGATGAAGTTTGAAAGAAGAGTGAAAAAAAGTGGAAATGAGATTGATATAGGGGAGGAAGGATGGAGTAGGAATAAAGGCAAAACCATCGGATGTTAAACCAACAGCGAAAAAGGTCTACTTGCTTTCATTTATTCAAACTACCCTTCTTTTTCATTTTAATTACCTAAATGCCATTTTCATTCTTCTTGCGTCTTTCCTACAACAAATGATGCTTGAAATTTAACCAATATATTCACATAACAAAGCTCGAGGTTCAAATTTTGTTTGATAAGCATTTTAGGATTAGAATCCTCTTAAATTCAAATGAACTTGATTAATAATGTTTTCTCAGTTAAATCGTTTGTATCTTAGTAAAAAAAGTAGTAATAATTTTCTGTTAAACTTAACAGAGAAAACGTTATATCGTGTATAACTTATCTAGGAGCAAAACTAATTTCTTAAAAAGATTGTTTTCTTAAAACGAGGAACTCTTTTGTTTTGTGTAATCTAAAGGTAGAAAATTAGCAAAACAATGTGAAGAGTTTCGAGATGAAAACTTATTGATTATAATTTTTATCTTAAAAGTTGATGACCTACACAATTCAAAAGATTATAGGAATACATAGATTAAGCTCATGATTATATTATACTTTGAGCATTAGCTCATGACTAATCATCATTAAAGTATATATTATGTTTGATTATATCAATAAAGCATTTTTTAAAGCTTAAAGATATAGTTAAGTATGGATGGATTTATGGTAACACAAATTTAGGAGACATTACAGTTAAGTATACATGTGCCCATGTGTGATAGGGGTTCATTGACAAATATTGAAGAAAAACTGAGGACCAACGTTTGCCTTAATTTAAAGGGAAGTGGTGAGTTTTTATGTTAATATAAAAATGCTTCAGTTTATTCGAAATATATTGACTTAATACATATGAAATGCCTTCGTATTTAAAATAACTCTCATGATATATAACTCAAGGTCTTTGGTGTATTGATACGTGAGTGACTCATTAATCTATAGATTGTGAGTGTTGTTAAAGACATTGTGAAATATTATGTGTGAGATATGTGGTGTATAAGTATAAACGTTGTCGTTCGAAAAAAACTTTCAAAAACTACATTTTAAATGACATTCAAGCATAAAATTTGTTGTTTGATTATATATGTATTTGTACTTTTTATAAATCAAGTTTACACACATAGTTACATACATTGGCGATCATATCTAAATGATCAAAATACTATAAACAATAACAAATAGAGTTCTCATCGGTAGATCTTGCTAACCAGTGTGGTGATAACTATCATGCCGTAATTGACATTATGACAACATTCAACAGACTCGATAAAATGGAAAAAGAAGAAGAAGAATTTGATAATGATAGCCCGATTGATTATATGTATAGAAATTGAGAAATTTGAAGTTTAAAATACTTGAAAAAAAAATAAAAAGATGAGGAAAAATACTTTTGTTTTGTTTGTAAAACCTGTTTTTCCTTCCTTTTTTTTTCCAATTATAACAGATGGAATTGTCCATTATGATATATTAGAAAGAGGAAAAAAAAAAATTAAAAGCTCCGTATGAAAAAAATTAACATCCATTAAGATCAACACAAGATACTTTTATAGCAAGTAGAATAATGTACAAATCATAGTTGTCAGGATCCCGATCCTGATCTTAGGATCTTACGATTTTACGATACTGCAAAACGAAAACGATCCGGATCCTACATAGGATCTTTGCAAGCTTAGGATCTTATAGGATCCCGATCTTGACCATACGATCTTACGATCTAATCCGATCCGATCTTACTTTTCTCGGATTACAAACTAAAAATCTACAAATTTATGGGTTGTTTGTTTGTAGAATTCAAAAAACAACATGTTAATCTTTTTAAATATTTTATAATCATAATTTAGGACAACATTTATACGAAACATTCATAGTATTTTATGGTTATAATGTATTAGAATTTGTAGATTTGTATACAATTACATTAATTATTAAAAAATAACATTAGAGTAGGATCTTAAGATCCCGATCCGATCTTACGATCACGATCTTGCAAAGACGAAAACGATCCTGGGTAGGATCCCGATCTTGACAACCTTGGTACAAATCATTGCCAAAAAAAACATGAGAACTTACTTGAGGTTATTAAAAATGTAAATTACGGACAACCTAACTATCTAGATTTATAAAAATGAGACGCATCTTAAACCAACAAGTAGTATTTCTTCTATTTTTAGTATCAGAAGTTTGTTGCGTTTTGATCCAAATTATTTTTTCTCCTATTTTAAGTATTTAGATATATCATAATGAGATAAAATCTTGTTATACATAGGGCCTGTTTGGCAGGGGCTTTTTGTCGGAACTATTAGCTTTTTGTCAAAAAATAATCTCTTATAAACTAAGTAGTTTCGTTTGGATGCATTAGCTACAAGCTTTTATTTCAAACAAATAGCTCCAAAATGAAAAGCTGATTCATGAAGCTTTTTAAATGTCAATAAGCTGTTAAAACTTTAAATTACTAATATACCCTCCAAACATTTATTTACAATTATAAATTTGTCCTTTTATGTCATTTTACATCTTATAATTACATTTAACAGCTAATTTACCAAACACTGTTATTAAAAAAAGATACAGTTTGTAGCTCATGTTAACAGCTTTGCAGTTTACAGCTTACAGCTTACAGTTTACAGCTTACAGCATACAGCTTACAGCTAGTTTTGCCAAACATACCCATAATGTTTTGAAAACCATATTGGACCAGCTTATTCGATCAGATAAACTGGAACCGAATAGTTAAACTCGACCGCGTGAGAAGATATGAAAAACCAGAAGTCGTTTGAAAATCCGGTATACATATTATCTTTGATTTTAATTTTTTTACCTTTTGGGTCAATAGGATAAAGATCAAATAAAAAGACAAATATCCGTAAAAAGATAAAAAGATTTTTTTTCAAAAAAGGTTCTCGAAAAATTCCAAAAAAATTCCACAAGATTGGGTATGATGGTGAATGAAAAAGTTATGAAAAACTTTTTTCTAAAAGTGGATATTTTTTCCGAAAAAAAATTATGAAAAAATACGTTTGCGCATTAAATCGTATTTTTGTGCATCAAAAATTGATATTTGCACCCAACTTCTTTTGACATTTTTCATCAAAATAATATTGCGCATCTAATTAAAACAAGTTAAAAAATTTGTGCATCAAAATTCTTTTTTTGTGCATTAAAAAAAACGTATCAAAACTCAAAATTATAAAAAATGTTTTCACAAAAGTTTTATGCACCAATATACAGGATCTTGTGGAATTTTTTTGAAACTTCTGGAGAATTTTTTTTAAAAAAAAAAAAAAAAAATTATTATTTTTACAGACATTTGTCTTTTTATTTTAACTTTACCCTGTGTCAATAAAGGGAGATGATTTGTACACTCTCAATAATGATTGGAACACTCAAATTGTAAGTGTTTGAACATTTATACCCTTTCAGGATAAACATAACTACAAATAATGTGAGGGTAAAATTGTCCAAACACTCACAATTTAAGTGTGCCAATTATTTTTGAGAGTGTACAAATCAACTCTCGTCAATAAATGTAATCGCAATGTTACAAGTATAAAAGTTACAAAAAATGGATATATCATAAAAGATAAAGTATTTTAACCCCATAACTTTAAACAGAAAAAGTTATCAACATTGTGATGTTTCAATGACAAAGGGGTAAACTTGTCTTTTAAGGTGACGGAAAGAGAATGAAATTAAGAAATTTCCACCGCCGGAACTTGTGGTCAGTAATGTGAGAGGAGAGAGTAACAACCACGTGTCAGACTCCAGGGGAACAAGATGGGGTCTCCTCGTGTTTTTAAAATATTAGTTTTTGTGTGGTCTAAGGTAAGCCGTGTGGGTCCCAGTTCAAGATATTTTTGGAGAAGGATTGAAATGAACATAGAGGCTTGTAAAGATTCTGACCTCCTTATGTGGATTTTTAGATTTAGATTTTCATCATTTTTTTCCTTATTCTTTGTTTTAAAAAAATAAATTAAATTAAAATTTTGGGTGGAGTATTATCTAAACTCTCTTAGTTTTTATTAGAGTATACTCCAAAATACATCCTTGTGGTTTACCTCGTTTCGCACCATACATTCCTCTCGCAAAAGTTTCAACAGATACATCCCTACGTTAGTAAAGTTGGCACAAATACATCCCTCCGTTAGTAAAATCAGTTAATGAGGACTAACGGTGCAAATATATCTCCGTTATCTCACATTCGTTAAGAGATATTTACGTAAATCGTCCTTGTGGCAAGGAACAAATTGCAACAAAAGTCCCTATTTAAAGTTAAAGTTATTTGCATAAATGGTCCTTGTGGTTAGGCAGTCAAGTGCCACGTGTCACCACCAGAGTAGTGCCACGTGTCATCGGGTCGGGTCGGTAAACGGGTAGGGTCAGTAAACGGGTCGGGTTGCCACGTGGACCAATGAGATGGTGCCACGTGGCATTGGTAAAATAACCAACAACTTTGGCTCCCCTGGATTCGAACCCGGGTCGTGTGAGTGGGAAGCAATGCTTTGCCCAACTGGGCTAAGCATAGCTTCAATTATTTCTCCCTAAATTTAATACATAACCCTTTCTAAAATTTAAGAGCCCAATTGTTCAATTTAGATTTTGGTTTATTAATTTACGGAGTTATATGGACTGTAAAAAAATAAATAAATATACCGTCGGACTCGTCTTTTCGTGCTCTTTCCAATGGTATGCTCGGGGAATTTTTTCGACTTCGTTTGAACCTTGAAAAATGCGAAAATCACCATTTTTTCTTTGTTTTTGCATTTTTCGAGGTCCCAACCAAGTCGAAAAAATTCCCCGAGCATACCGTCGGACTCGTTTTTTCATGCTCTTTCCAATAGTATGCTCGGGGAATTTTTTTGACTTCGTTTGAACTTCGAAAAATGCGAAAATCACCATTTTTTCTTTGTTTTTGCATTTTTTGAGGTCCCAACCAAGTCGAAAAAATTCCCCGAGCATACCGTCGGACTCTTTTTTTCGTGCTCTTTCCAATGGTATGCTCGGTGAATTTTTTTGATTTCAAACGAACCTCAAAAAATGTGAAAACAAAGAAAAAACGATGATTTTCGCATTTTTCGAGGTTCAAACTAAGTCAAAAAAATTCCCCGAGAATACCATTGGAAAGAGCACGAAAAAACGAGTCCGATGGTGTATTTATTTATTTTTTGACAGTCCATATAACCTCATAAATTGATAGGCCAAAACCTAAATTGAACCTTTTATTATTATTGAATTGGGCCAAATAATAAGGAAGGGTTATGTATTTGATTTTGAGTATTATTAATGAAACTATGCTTAGCACAACTGGGCATAGGTTCACTTCCCACACAAACAACCCGGGTTCGAATCCCACTCGAGCCAAAAGATGGTATATTTTACCAATGCCACGTGGCACCACCTCATTGGTCCACGTGGCAACCCGACCCGACCCGTTTACCGACCCGACCCGATGACACGTGGCACTATTCTGTGGTGACACGTGACACTTGACTGGCCTAACCACAAGGACTATTTATGCAAATAACTTTAACTTTAAATAGGGACTTTGGTTGCAATTTGTTCCTTGCCACAAGGACGATTTACGTAAATATCTCTTAACGAATGTGAGATAACGGAGATATATTTGCACCGTTAGTCCTCATTAACTGATTTTACTAACGGAGGGATGTATTTGTGCCAACTTTACTAACGGAGGGATGTATCTGTTGAAACTTTTGCGAGAGGGATGTATGGTGCGAAACGAGGTAAACCACAGGGATGTATTTTGGAGTTTACTCTTTTTATTATCTAAACTTTCGCTTTTAACATTCTGTTAACAGTATAAAACAGTTTTTTATTATTTTTTTATTTCGTGTTTATATATTTTAATACTTTTAACTTATTAAATTTATATATATTTTTTTTAAATTCTGTTTCGGTATTTTTATAATAAAAAAAGTTATAAAAAAAATAAAATGTCATAGTCATTTAGAAGATATGAATAACCAATCTCTTTTAAAAAAAATAATAAAAAGTCAGTCATATCCTTTTAAATAGATATTTTTATGTATGCCTAACATATTTCTATGACAACACTTATTGGTGTAGTGGAGAACTCATCTTATTGTTTTTGATTTAGATTAAAGTACTTTAAGAAAACATTTTCGAAAAACCATTGTATATTTGAAAGAAAATTGTCCACACACATTTTAGAATATTTAGATGTGTCAAACAGTTAGCTCTCAAAAAAGATGCGCCGATTTTAAAACATTTAGATGTGTCAAACGGTTGGCTCTTAAAAACGATACACTGCCTGTCAGTTTAAGCTGTTAGGATATGTGTCAAAATTTGTTAGTTCCAGAATTTAAGTAACATAAGAATTGCATTGAAGCATTCAAAACAAGGAAAAAGCTCACGCAAAAGGAGTCCCAACAAACTATAGCTAAACAGAAACAAACACAAGACAAGCACCAACCTAAACAAACAAAGTAGTCGATTGCGTTATCTCCACTAGTTCAACCGAATTAGTGACCGATCACCCTCAACTTCTCACTTGTTTTGGTTTGTCAGCCAACCGCAACTTTCATTCTCTTGTGTATGTGTATTTTTTTTATTAGTTGTTGTGAGGTATGTTTTTTGTTGTGGTTGCGGTCGCCTTATTAGCAAATTGTGTTTGGGTGTAGTCTTGGAGAAAGAAAGCTGACGCTGATATGTCAAAAAGTAACCACAATATTTATTCTTACCGTTACCATTCGCTTAAATAACAAAAGAAATTTCAAACTAAAAGTTAGAAGTAGATCATAAACATTGTGGAAGAGTCAAAAGAACCAGGTAATAATATGGCAAGTAGTCTCAAGAAATAAATAACCAAAACTTCTAACAAAAACAAAACGAACTTGTAATCACACAACTACAACATCTATCCATATTAACACCAATTAAAACCGAACAAAATAAAACTCCATAGCCCAATGTTGACCCTGCCCAATGTTGACCCTAAAAACCAAGTGGTCGTGTGACTCGTGTACCTATTGAGATGGACCAATATTTGTTGTCGATAATATGTGGATGGTCGTAAATCTGTTGCAATTATTGTACTTAATTTGATGTGTAGATGGGGGAAAACAAACAGTGATTAGAGCATTTGTGTGTCACACTTAGTTGGAAAGTTTGGTAAGAGTCCAATACCAAGTCTTTTAGCTTGACCAAGAGCAAGTTTGTTTGATTATTCTAACAAGACTTGGTCTTATCGTATGAGCTTATATTCATTCTCATCAACTTACATAAAACAAGTTATCTTAATTATTAGTACATTGTCAGATTAGCTTATATATGAAGATTTTCTTATATCGGGGAGCTGATCATCTATGATCAGTGATACGTCTCACAGTCAAGACTGAGACACATCGCGTAACAACATTATTAAAGGATACGAGTACTTAATCTGAAATTCTGAATCACTTGCCCCCGTTTTACGCTACAAATCTTTCACCATAATGTTATCACGCAAACTACTTTCTGATCTGAAGATTTTATAAATTGCATTATTTTTCTAAGTCTCCCTAATTGTATAAGAACAAGGCTAAGCACAACAGTGATCATGGGCGACTTTCATTTTATTTGTCACATCAGCCTTCTCTCTCCGACAACTTACAAATGAGTTTTAACCACGCGTTAAAAAAACATATCTCACAAAGATTTCTTTTTAATTAATTAATAACATACACATTTAGTTTGTATGTGTGCACAAGAACTCGGTCGAGTATACAATTGATTAACCTGTGACGGACAACCTACAAGGAGCAAGAAACCACATCAAAGGCGAACTACATACTAGTTGGTCGACTCACATGCGACCTTCATTGGTGTGCTTAGCCTTATACTAAAAGAGTCGACACAAACTTTTATAAATTGAGACTTACAAAATTTTGAAATATAGCACAGAGGTACTTGGGAAAAGGTGGAAAAAGAATAAAATGGCGTGGGTGGGCAACAGCCATGAGTTTGGAAGTAAAATCTGATTCGGTAGACCACGTGGGTACATCTTACGTTCATTTCCTTGTGGTAGAAACTGGTACACTTTGCCATTAGAACACAAGGTATGGGCAATACCAATAATACGTTATTGGTATGTCACCTCAGCGCCACATCAAACACCTTTCAATAACACACCACTAACTAAAACACCCTTCCTCATAACACACCACTAACATGTTATTGGGTCCCACAAAATAACTCACTAAAAATATCCCCTCACTCACAATACAAAAAAAAGAAAAGAAAAAAAACACACAAGAATGCAAATGGCTTGAGCCATTGCATTGGCTCAAAACGTTTGGCTCACGAATTGCACGATGCTCCGGTATGGTTAGCACACGAATGACATGCATTTGGCACACCAATGGCACACCATACCTTGTGCTCTTACATCTTGTTATTATCCCCCCTCTGTTATTGGTTTTGCCTTTATTTTAAACAAGCATGTATTATTTGACTTTTCAACATGTTTGCAACTAGTACTTTTTTAATACAGGAGACTCAAACGAAAACGAAGATAAATCGTACTCGAAAATAAATGTTCACATTCATATTATATAAAACAAGTGGACATTTATTTTGTAACGAATGAATTGTTAATGTAACAAGTAATTACGTAAATCCTGAAATGGGTTTTCTCTGAAAGAAAAAGAGAGTATTTGTAAAGAAAAGGTACCATTTTTTATTGCAACTTGAGCATGAATACAACTATCCGAGTTATGTATATGATTGGTAATTTGGTATGAACATAAAAACACGCACAACGGTACAAGTATTCTTATCAAAATATTCAATACACTTTATATGTATCACTTGATTCATTATATACTCCGTAATTCGCGTGAATGAGAAAAAAAAAGTTTGTAAAAATTACAAACATATAGGCAGTCAATATTTATAGGCTTATGCAAAAGTGGTAAAAAAATGTTACAACTAGTACTACTTATAATACGAGTATAGTAATATGAATTACGAAACTACAAAAGTGCATTGGGTAAAGTGGGTTGGCTCAAACAAAGTCTAATGTTGGGCCATAGTATGTGGGCTTTATCAAGATTCTTAAAAAGATATGATGTTTTTGTTATACTTTCTAAAGTGGGTTGTTTACTTAATTGAGAGTGCGGGATTTTTTATTAAGATGAAACAAGGGTTTGGGCTCACTTATTAAGTGGAAAAGAAACACCTATGTTATGCGGTATGCTCATGCGGATAGAATGCATGCATCATTTTCGTCCTTTTTTTTATGTTATTGATCTACATGTGGTTTTCTTTGTTTAGTCCTTATCGACATTGCATTTATGCTGGCTATTTTAGGCATGTTGTGGGCTTCATGACGTAACACGACTTCCAGCTTTATTATATCTTAGAAAGGACGTTGTCAACCAACTTCATGTGTTTGTCGACACATAACAAACAACATATAAATAAAAGTACTAGAAAGTTATTTGATGATATAATGTATCGTCGAACAACGATTAGTGATTTCAAAAAGTCCTTATTTGGAAATAATTTTGACTATCGGCTAACACATGAAAACCATAGTTGCTGCAGAGATTAAGTAAACCGAGGTTAGGAACTTAGGATAAAACAGAGTTTTGATTCACTCATGTTGTTAAAGCTAAACATAAAATAATATTTCACGTACCAACCAATTTGTTACTCTTCTCTAGTATTGGCTTATAACGGTTTGATCAAGAATTTTCTTTAGGTATGCTGTTTTCGTGTTTTTTCTGTCTATAAATATCTGGATGGTTGAATATATGTTGAATGTTGTTAGCAGAATCTTGTTAAGAGTACTTAAATGTTCATTTGATACCTAGCCGGCTAGCCCTTGTAAAATTCTGATTGTAAATCCATAGCAAATTAAAAGATCTTGAATTACTGAATATTTGATCGTCGGGTAACAAACCTTCTCACCAGTTATATATATACGTATATTTTTTTCTTTCTTGGCGACTTAGAAAATAGACTCATTGGTCTGTGCAGCTCATAGCGATTAACTACTCTACTATATATTCAAGTTTAGGTTCCACATATCATCATAAAATTGTCATTTTATCCTTAGTATCAATAGGTTGAAAGCTGGTAAGTCCACCGAGACGAGATAATGATCGCACTTGAGTCGTTCTTTTTCTTAATTTTTTGCAAAGACTAGCATAATATCTTGATATAAAAGTACATTAGAGCGATTAGTCGACATACTATCCTACCATAATAATAAACTAGCTTCCACCAAGACTGCGATCTATGATTATCGAGCGTCTTATAGCATAGTTAGAAGTGGTTTACTGGTATGGTTCTGGGGGGATTATTTTTTAAACATAAGAAGATACACCAATCCCATCATTCTTCTCATGCTATTTCTTCTAATATGTGCGTGGAAGCTGAAATATCCTGATTCCTAAAGCTAAAGCTTCAAAACAGAATAGACAAAATAATTCAACTTTGTAATAAAAGAACATACTTTCTTCCCTCAAAAGGGTGGTATGTTTGACTTTATAAGTCAACACAAATAGCTTGCTACGGTTATCTACTTCTACGTATCTTTTTTAGTTTTTTACATGCGATGAAGCTAACAAATTATTCTGACACTAAAGGAGCCGAAACAAGATTGACAGGACGACAACGATGTGTGAAAACATTAGAAACTTAAATTAAGACAGTTGATTGACTATCAAGTCAACGCTGAATCTCGTGTCTGTTTTTTTTTTTTTTTTTTTTTTTTTCCTGTTGGGAGACGTTTGTCCGTATCAAACTTGAGACCATGAGATTGCACGCATTACGTATGAGATTTAACTTATAATAATTAATGGAGTATATAATTATTATGATTTAATTATTATTTCACAATAACGTCTAACGATCGTTAGTACTTACAGTTTTTTGTCTAACGGTCGTTCAATATTAATAGAGAGACTAATATGTAATTAGAAGAAGAGAAGGTTCCGGAATCCCTTGGGGATTAAAGGGCCGGTCAAATTGGGTATTCCAAGGGATTCCGGAATCCCTTGGGGATTAAAGGGCTCGTGATCCCTTTGGACTCTAAGTTGCCTAACTATAAATACAAGGCTTTGTATTCATTAGTTGGTAATCTTGTGTAACTCTAGTTAGCCAAACTTCTTCTCTTCTCCCTCTTTTTACTCATAACCGATCGGCCATATACCCTATAAGTTATTCGATTGCTTTTGAGCTAAATACAAAGTGTTTGGTTAATTATTGTGATCAAGAAACTAGGATTCACATTGAATCGCTAATAATACGCGTTATACAAGACCGTAGTAAAAATCTCTCTTGGATTTTTGAGTTTGCCCAAATCGATTATACCCTAAATCGATTTACTAAACCCTAATTAATTAGGGTTTGTGATTCTTGATCTTGTTGATTCACTTGGACACAAATAAGGTACGCTTTCGTTTAACTTAAGTTCATTACTTACACATATGTCATCAAGTCTTACGCTGCATGCTTTGTGATATATGTTTATATATATGAGTGTCATGATTATATAATTTCAACAGTGGCATCATGAGCCGTTAGATGTAATTAATTACTTAAAAACGCATAATAGTTGAATCTTGATTGATTGTTTGCATGTGTATATGTGAGCCATGACAAATACATGCATGTTTTGTTATGGTTATATGAATCTTGATATTTGTGCGTTAATTGTTAAGTGCTTATACATGCTTTATTATGCGATATATGTTAATTAATTAGGGTTTATTAGTAATTAATTGTACGACACGTTAATTGACTAATATTTAATTAATTATAAATTTGGGGAAGACCTCATATGCATCGTTTTATTTTATCAACTTATGTGGTTATTGTATATTGTTAACGTGAGGTTTACGCAATCGATTCGTCGATGTATGTAGTCCACTTGTACCATTAGATCGAAAACAAGTGGGACCTTAGTTAATAATATACATGTTAGTTGATTTAAATTTCGCATGTTAATTGTATTAGTTGGTTATTTTTCTTATTTGCGTTATTATTGTTTGACAAGTAACAAGCAAAGGGTGTTTTTTAGAATAGAAAATTAACCGGACTAATAATGGTGAAATTTATTATAAATTGTTAAGCTCGTGAAATATTATGTGACACCAAGGAGTTGGCCTTACATGCCGTAATGCGTTAAATGCATCCTCGCGTCGAGATTTACAAGAGTTAATAGTTTATAATGTGTTTTTAGTGATAAAGTTTTAAACTTTGTATTACATTGATGTTATTTGCAATCTATCAATGAATTGGTATTTACAAAAATCATCTTAGGGTGATTACCGTCATTTTATGTGTCACTTTGTGGTAATTATTCAAATAACTTGTGTCTTTTGACTCAAGAAGGTAGTAGAATATAGTAGTTGGTAATTCTTTAATTGGTCTAACCAATACCTCGACTAAAAAGTTCATTACCTTATTATAAACACGTCTTTAATCAATTGGCTACTAGGCTCACCCATAGTGAACAAACTATAAGAGATGTATAAGGAGGGTTTGTTTACATTCCTTAAAGAAGTTGGTTTTTAAAATGCTTCGCGCTGACCAATTTCTTCGCTTCTTTGTGCGTTACTATGGAGCTACCGAACACTTTGATTAATGTAGTTGTTTAATAAGTAACTTAATTGAGTAAAGTTTTTATTAAATGTATGATACGAAGATGTGTGCATGCTTCTTCGTACATATTTGATTTCACATTAAATTACACGTAACGTTTGAGAATTTAAGTTTATGCCATCCAATTAAAGAAACACTTGCAGTTACAAATTACGTTATGTGAGACGTAGCTAGATTGTAATCCCAAGGTAAATCTCCACGTTATGTGAGACGTAGCTGGAATAAATTTATTGTTTCTTAAACTGGAAAACTTAATTGAGTTAGATGGTGAGATCCAGTTAACACAAGGCATTAGATGGGATGAAACATGCTTACATGACACTATGCGATTTTCCTTCGTGCCATTAGTAAGTCCCATAATGATCTAGGAGTTGCAAAAATGTTTGTCAATTATTGTTCGACTCTTACCTTGTTGAATACTATCATTACTAGCAGATCAACTGATGTAATGGTACTATGTCAATTTGGATCCTAGCTTTAAGAAAATTCTATGGTTTATGTGTATTAAACGATGGGTATTTGATTTTCTTTAAGGTTGAATTATCGAAAGTACTAACTTTGAACTTTTTTTCTATAGAATGGCTCAACCCGATAATAACACACTAAGTTTCGCTTTCAAACAAATGTTTGATCGAAAAAGATTGAATGATATGAATTTCAATGACTGGTTTCGACAACTGAGAACAGTACTGCATGTTGCTAAGGGACTTGATGTATTGGAACAACCTTTACCTCCAGCTCCTCCTGCTAATTCATCGAGTGATGTGTTGGGAGAATGGAACCTTCAGTACGACCGTCACAATGAGGTCGCATGTCTTATACTTGGAAGAATGAGTTTTGACTTGCAAAAGAAATTTGAACTTCATTCTCCTCATGGTACACTTATTGAACTGAAGGCCATGTTTGAGAAGCAGGCAGGTGTAGAATTCTATGATCTTCTGGATTCTCTACACGGCTACAAAATGGAGGAGGGTAAATCCGTTCGTACTCATGTACTTGAGATGAAAAGTTACTTGAATCAACTTGAACGTCTCAACTGCCATCTTCCACAAGATGTATGCGTTGGCCTTATCAACAAATCCCTTTATAAGGAATTTGCTGGATTTGTGCGCAATTATAACATGCATTGCACGGGGAAGACAATTGGTCAGTTGCATGCAATGCTAATTGATTATGAGAAGGGTTTGTCGAAAAAGGCTGATACACCTCACGTACTAGTAATACAAGGTGGTAGATTTAATAAGCCAAACAAGCCGCATGCAAACAAGGGAAATGGTAAAGGAAAGGGTAAGGGTGAGCAAGTTATGGCTTATCAACCCAATCCCAAGAAGAACCCTCCTCAGAAGGAATATAATCTTGGAAAGGATCAAGCTTGTCACCACTGCAACGAGGTAGGACACTGGAAGAGGAACCGTCCTCTCTACCTCTCAGAGTTACGAGAAAAGAAGAGAAAGAATGCTTGAAATATTCCGAGCACTTCTGGTATCTTCATGATAGAATTATTTTCTTTTCCTCATCAATATAATTCCTGGGTTTATGACACTAGATGTGGTACTTATATTTGTAACACATTACACGGACTTAGAGGAGCAAGGAAGCTAGACTATGGTCTATGGAGAGAAATACATGTATATGGGAAATGGAAGACGTGCAGCTGTTGAAGCCATAGGGACGTTTGATTTAGTTTTGCCTTTGGGCTTAGTACTAGTTATAACAATTGTCATTATGCACCTTCTATAATTAGAAGTGTCGTTTCACTTTCTTTGTTAAAAGATATTGGTTATGTTCACACATTTACTAGTTAGAGAATTTCAGTTTCTTTAAATAATATTTTTTACTTTAATGCAATTCATGTGAATGGTGTGTTTGAAATTGATATGCAAGGACTAGTATCAAATGATAACAATAATTCTGTCTTTAAAATTAGCAATAAGAGAATCAAGTCTGACATGGATTCTACTTATCTTTGGCATTGTCGACATTCCCATATAGGCAAGAAACACTAATAAGGTTTTAAAATGTACCTTTTTGAGGGGTCATTTAAGCCCTTATTTGATCACTTTTGTATCCGTTATTACTTAATATCGTTCATTTTCACTTTTTAGGTCTCTTGAAGGCAAATTGCTGGAATGACACTTATTCGGACGAAAAGGCGCGAATATACGAAGAAAATGGCCAAAGTCAAGAATCGAGACACTCAAGCTGCTGAAACTAAAGGGGACGGCGTCAGGATATACTTGTGACACCTTCGGAACAAGTTTTGTGACGATACAGTAGCCAAATTGCTTATTTTCAAGTGACGGCATCAGGTTTTAAAAGAGTAGGGCGTCGCAGCTCAGACGGCCTAGATTTGATCCAGAATGCGTCAGAGACTCAAGACGACGGCGTCACGGACATAAGGTGACGCCGTCACAATGATAACGTGGCCAAGACGAAACCCTAATGACGGCGACCCGACGGCGTCACAGATTAAAGGGTGACGCCGTCTCAGTTGTAACCTTATATATAGAATCCGAATTTTTTAGTTTTCAGTGTGTAGTTTTGTGGAGTAAAAACCTAAACCAAACCAAGGCTGTCTTGTACAATATTTTTGGGTTCCATACCCTATCTTACATCAAGATAAGTGTTTTACTTCATTAATTTAATTATGTCTTCAATTGATTGTGTGTATGCTTGCATGTTCCCCATGTCCGGCTAATTTACTTGTGTGTTTGCTTAGGTAATATGAAACTTAGTTATTGAATATTGATTGGTTGTCTCTTATCTTAATTGTGATTGACCTAGTATTGCGATAGGTCATTCGTTGTGTTATTAATGCTTCTTTGTTGAACCTTAGTTTATAATCACCTAGAGTAATTGTAGGCTATACATCCAAAGAATACCTTAGAGTTAAAGTTTATAAATTCTAGAGATTTTGTAGTCATTAACCTTTGGTAGATTCAAAGAGTTAGGGATAAACGCATACCCTACGACCTTAGAGATACAACGCGATTGAGAATAAGGACGTGACAATTCAACCATCAATAGGAGATAAGTAGGGAGTAATAAAGCCTAAGCAAATACATTTTTAATCATCATACGAGCACACAACAATAGACATAGACTCACCTTAGTTAATTAGATAATTAGATAAGTAGAAGTAATCGGTAGAAATACCAACCCCCAAATCCATACCCCGAGATTCGTACCTTTCAATTTCCTAAAAAAACATAAAAAGATAAAAAATAATCTTCCTCAACCCCAACCTTAGCGTAGTAACTTCTCACTAGCATTCCTATTCCCCTAGAGAACGATATCAATTCCCGTTGCTTACCTTAATACTACACTACAACGATTAGGTTCACTGCCTAGGGTGCTAAAAAACTTGCTCGACGAAAAGGAAGTTCCTTTGACCCCGAACGCACTGTGTAAGCGTATCAAACACATATAAAAGATGCAACACGATGGGCTTTTAACATATATCAATGATGAATCATTTGATAAGTGTGAATCTTGCATATCTGGGAAGATGGCAAGGAATCCTTTTCCACACCAAACGGAGAGGGCTTCATAATTACTTGAAATAATTCAAACTGATGTATATGGTCCGCTTAGACATGTGTCAAAGCAGGTGCTAGCTACTTCTTAACCTTTACTGATGATTTCAGACGTTATGGTTATGTTTATTTACTTAAACATAAATATGAAGTCTTTGAAAAGATTAAGGTTTTTAAGAATGAAGTAGAGTTACAACTCGGAAAGAAGATTAAGGCTCTTTGATCCGATAGAGGTGATGAATACTTGAGCCAAGAGTTTAAATATTACCTTAAAGAGTGTGGAATTGTCTAGCATCTCACTCCTCCATATACAACACAACATAATGGTGTATTTGAGAGAAGGAATCATACTTTGATGGTTATGGTTCGATCAATGTTTAATCTTACAACTCTCTCCTTACCCTTTTGGGATTATGCTTTAGAGACTATTGTTCGCCTTCTAAATATGGTTCCAACCAAGAAGGTTGATAAGAATCCATACGAATTATGGTATGGAAAAGCTCTCAACTTGTCTTACTTAAAGATCTGGGGTTGTGAAGCGTTTGTTAAACGTGACTCACCTGATAAACTCCAACAGAGATCTGTTAAGTGTATATTCATAGGATACCCAAAGGAAATGATGGGTTACTATTTTTACTATCCACCTGAAAACAAAGTAGTTGTGGCAAGGTATGCAGATTTCCTTGAAAGGAATCTCATATCTCAAAAATTCAGTAGGAGAGTAATTGATCTGGAAGGTGATCAAGAAGATACATCACCTACTGAAAACACTAGCCAACTTCAAGAGGAGTCTGAAAGTCTCGCACCTCCACCTAAAGTTACTCCCATTCGTAGGTTTGAAAGGAATCTACATGATCCTGAATGACTTTTCCTTAATGTAGAAGTCGATGAACATAGTTTAGGGGATCTTGGAGAACCTGCTAACTATAAAGCTGCCATGGTTGATCCTGAAAAGGACAAATGGAAAGCAACTATGAATATGGAGATGAAATTCATGCATGATAATGAAGTCTGGGTTGAAGTAGACCTTTCTCCTAACGTTAAAGTTGTTCGAAGCAAGTGGCTCTTCAAAAAGAAGACTAACACGGATGGTGAAGTATACACCTATAAGGCTTTTCTAGTTGCAAAGGGCTATACTCAAACCTTCGGAATTGACTATGAAGAAACCTTTTATCCTGTAGCATACATTAGAGCCATTAGGATTCTTATAGCCATAGCAGCGTACTATGATTATGAGATTTGGCAGATGGATGTCAAAACCGCCTTCTTAAATGGTCGCCTTGAAGAAGACATCTTTATGGCGCAGGCTGAGGGGGTTGTGAATCCATAATTTCCAAAGCGAGTATGCAAGCTTCAAAGATCCATTTATGGGTTGAAGCAGGAATCAAGGCAATGGAATAAGAGATTTGATGAGAAAATCAAGAAATTTGGTTTTACTCAAAATCCTGATAAGCCATGTGTATACCATAAGACTAGTGGGAGTAATGTTGTTTTTCTTATCCTGTATGTTGATGACATACTAATTATGGTAAAACATATTCCAACTTTACAAGAGGTTAAATATTATCTTGGAACATGTTTTGCCATGGAAGGATTTAGGAGAAGCAACATATATTCTAGGAATCAAGATCTATAGAGATAGATCTAGGCTGTTGATTAGATTAGGTTAAAGTGCTTACATTGATAAAATCTTGAAGAGATTCAGGATACAAGATTCCAAGAAATGATATCTTCCAATGCAAGTTGAACTTAGCTTAAGTAGCAAACAATGTGCTTCAACACCTGCTGAGGTGGCACGCATGAAGAAGGTTCATTATGCTTCGGCTGTTGGATCTATCATATTTGTAGTAAGATGCACAAGACCAGATGTGACGTTTGCAAAAAATATGACAAGCCGTTATCAACGATATCCATGTGATATTCACTGGACTGCTATTAAAAACATTCTCAAGTACTTAAGGGCTACTCGAGATATGTTTCTAGTGTATGGCGGGAATCCAGAGGCAGAACTTAATGTTATAGGTTACTGCGATGCATCCTGGATAACTGATAAAGATAATACAAAGTCTCGGATGGGATATGTCTTTGTAGTCAATGGAGGAGCTATGGATTGGAAGAGTACAGAGCAGAGTACAATTGTGATATCTGCAACAAAAGCTGAGTACATAGCTGCTTCAGAAGTTGCGATGGAAGCTGTTTGGATAAGGAAGTTCATTTCAGGCCTCAATGTTATTTAGAAGCTGCGATGGAAGCTATTTGGATAAAGAAGTTCATTTCAAGCCTCAGTGTTATGCCCTCAAATGAAGAACCTATTAAAATGTAGTGCGACAATTCTTGAGCAATTACATTCGCCAATGTACCAGGAGTCATGAAAGGCGCCATACATTTTCCTCGACGATATCACTATGTTCGAGAACAAGTCTTAATAGACGAAATCAATCTACTCAAGGTTCACATGACAATCTAGCTAATCCCTTCACGAAGGCTTTACCTAAGGCAATGTTTACTCAACATGCTGAGAGCATTGGAATTCATTTAACTAGTAGTTTCATGTAAATCTGTGCTTTGTATTTGGATAAAGGATGTATTAAAAAATTATTATTTTTTAATGAATTAAAGTACTTGGTATGTTTGTTATCATTTATAATATATTGATACCTATATTTTCATGTTTTAATCCATGAGTAACTTATATTATTCTAAATGTCCATTGTCGATCAATCATATGGGAATATGATTGAATTAAGATAAATCTGAGGTGTTGGATAAAAATATATTTTGTATATTAAGGAAGGTCATGCCAAACTCACATGATATTCATAGGATGTATATCGGACTTATCCCAACTAACATGATTGCACTTTATGAATCATTGTCATCAAGTAAATCATGTAATTTTATCCTTAGACTTGAGATACAAGGCAGAACAGTTGTGCGTGGAGCCCATTTCTGTGAAGCAGTTTAACCCTATCCGTAACAGGTAGTAATAAGGACTGTTTTGAGCATGGTTGTTAAGATCCCGATCCTGATCTTAGGATCTTACGATTTTACGATACTGCAAAGCAAAAATGATCTTGATCCTACATAGGATCTTTGCATGCTTAAGATCTTTAGGATCCCGATCTTGATCATACGATCCTAAGATCTAATCTGATCCGATCTTACTTTTCTCGGATTACAAACTAAAAAACTACAAATTTATGGATTGTTTTTTGTAGCAATCAAAAAACAATATGCTAATCTTCTTAAACATTTCGTAATCATAATTTAGGACAACATTTCTATGAAGCATTCATATTATTTTGTGTTTATGATATATAATAATTTGTAGATTTATATAATATTATAAAAACTATTAAAAAAATGATATTATTGTTAGTTTATGGACATAAATTAGTAGTCGTGTGTTAGGATCGAACTCGAGATCACGGGATTGCACACTTTACGTATGAAGAGTAAATGATTAATAATTATTTATAAAATGTTATATTTAATTATTAAATACACAAAACGACTAACGAATGTTAAGTAATTAAATATAATGAACTAACGGTCATTAAGTAAAATAAGGAAAGTGACTTGAATGGAATTTGGTAACTCAAGAAAGATCTAGAACACCCTTATGGGTTTCCTAATCCTAATCTATTTTGAACACCAAGTTTTCATTAGTATATAAGCAAGGCTTGGGGTTATTTGTTTTCTTATATCTTGTGCACACACATAACCCTAAAACTTGTGTTTTCTTTCTTTGTTCTTTGGCCAATCGGCAAACATCCCTAAGGGATCGATTGGCTTGATTTTTACAATCAAATTGTTTTGTGTTTTCAATTACTAGCATAAACGTTTACTTGGTATTAGTACGTGTGTACAAGAATGTGATACTAACACACTATTGTTAGTATCTTGGATTGAATTACAAAACGGTAAGCGGTAATTCCAATAATCCTTATAAACCCTAATTAGGGTTCATCTTAATTGAAGAGTTGATTGGAATTGATTCTTGTTTAGCTAGAATCAGAGGTACGCATGCATTTATGTTTTAGTTAATTAATTATTCATTATATGTTCCTTACGCTTCCGCATAATTACTTTGATGTTTATTGTTTATATTTATGAGTTGTCATGTTATATAATTCCAACAATTATAGTATGATCTTAAGATTCCAATCCCATCTTATGATCACGATCTTGCAAATATGAAAACGATCCTGGGTAAGATCTCGATCTTGAAAACCTTGGTTTTCAGAAGTGTTGTGAAATTCATGAGTTGTGCTTGTAGTTAAGATAGAATTTGTTCTTTCGAATTTGTTTTGAAGTATAATACTATTGGGCCCATCGTAGGGTTGACAAGATGTTTGTATGGCCATACCCAAGATCGATCTGGATTACGTCCTTATGATTTGGTAATTTTGTTCAATCGGAATATAATGAGAAACAGAAAAATTAAATCATGGAATGACTAAGATCCATATCCATATTTAACATGGTATTATAAACAAAATGATAAAATAATGATGAATCATTAAAGTGCTTCGTGGAACCACACTCTAGTTGTTCTGTGGGCATTGACGTGTTACTAGACACTAACCAATGTCATTACGTATATTAAGATATATCAAAGTGGGAGCTGTAAGTTTATGGACTATATTTAATAGACATATGTCCGGATCGAACTCGGGAATATGGGATTGCACGCATTGCGTTGAGATTCAATGTATAATAATTAATATATAAATGTTATGATTTAATTATTATTTCACAATAACGTCTAACGGTCGTTAGTACTTAATGGTAGTTTGTCTAACGGTCGTTCAATATTAAAAGAGAGACTAATATGTAATTAGAAGAAGAAAAGGTTCCGGAATCCCTTGGGGATTAAGGGGCTGGTCGAATTGGATATTCTATTAGGGATATCGCATCCAAACTTGGACTCTAAGTTACCTAACTATAAATACAAGGCTTTGTATTCATTAGTTGGTAATCTTGTGTAACCCTAGTTAGCCAAACTTCTTCTCTTCTCCCTCTTTTTACTCATAATCGATCGGCCATATACCCTATAATGGTATTCGATTGCTTTTGAGCTAAATACAAAGTGTTTGGTTAATTATTGTGATCAAGAAACTAGTATTCACATTGAATCACTAACAATACGCGCGTACAAGACTGTAGCAAAAATCCCTCTTGGATTTTTGAGTTTGCCAAAATCGATTACACCCTAAATCGATTTACTAAACCCTAATTAATTAGGGTTTGCGATTCTTGATCTTGTTGATTCGCGTGGACGCAAATAAGGTACGCTTTCATTTAAATTAAATTCATTAGTTATACATTTTTGAAATAGTCTTCCGCTGCATGCTTTGTGATATATGGTTATATATATGAGTGCTTTGTGATATATATTTATTATATAATTCCAACAAGCTAGAGTCCCAAAAATTAGAAGATATAAAAAGCAATTAACTTTGTGTACACTGATATTTTCAAACAGTAGTCTGTTTGACTTTAAAAGTCAGCATGAAATATATCTATGGAATACAAAACAAGATTCCAAGGAACTTAACTCTGTTTGCTCTAGGGGTGTGCACGGTTGATTGATCTCATATTAACTTGAATACAACTCTAAAATAAGAAAATAAGTCTTAAATATGAAAGCCGGTTGTTTAGGAAAAGAAAAAGAAGCAAATCATGCTTTATTATGAGCAGCTTCTGCATATTTTTTCTGATCGCCACAAGGTAGTAAAAAGGGAAAACTAGTAGTCAACAGAGTCTTTGTTAAAGCGTGTATGTTGATGTTTAAAGTTCTTTATGACATATGAACTATTTAAATCACGTAAAGTTTGTTGCTGATAATTTATTCAGTACAACAATATTCTATTGTAAACGTGTAACAAATATTCTGGGACCTTTTCACTAAGATAGTTGATCGTATGTTTTCATCTTAAATAACATATTCCATGCACACATCACATGGATTTTTAAAGGTATAGTCATATTCTTCGACGTTCGACTAGTACTTGATCTCCATAGCCATCATTCTTCAAAGAATGAAAACCAATATTAATCAAATAAACCTCCACCAGTATATATATATATATATATATATATATATATATATATATATATATATATATATATATATATATATATATATATATATATATATATATATATATATTAACTTGATCTCTATCTAAAACATTCTTTCTAATTATCATTAAGAGAGAGTGGAATTAGTCATACTCATATTGCATCCCTTTCACCATCTTTATGGATATAGTCAACAAAAGTGGCTCTATATTTACATGTTAGGCCATTGTAATGTCACTTTCTTGACCAGTAATAGGCATATTTTGAGGGTGTCTGTATGTGTGTTTGGTGTGCTTCTAAAAGTCTTGACTGAGAATAATATATAGTTGTTTGTGTGCTTAGAAATTCTGATATTTGAAGTAACTAATTAATACGTAAAATGAACACCTTAAAGTATAATGGAAACAGGTTGTGGCATAATTAACATTAAAGAAGAATATATGCATGCTTCATCCAAAAAAAAAACTTTTTTCAAATATCCGCCCGCGTGACACTAAATGTGAATTGGTTTTCTAAGGCGAAAGTATACTGATTCTATTGGAATGGCCAACAGATCCTCTAGACAGATAAGAACTTCTAGGCCACTTGATATCAGAATATCTTTGGTTGTAAGCCATTTTGTGCAGTGAAATTGAATGGATATTGAGTGCAATAATTTGGTGCAGATATGTGTGCAAATAGAATAGTGCAGATAAAAATAAGGAGGGAAAGTTAAACAATAAAAGTAACTGTTATTGATTAATTACAAACGAAATTTACATGTCCTATATATAGGTTTTGAAAGGGTACGACCAAAGGTTGTGTTGGTTCATGAATAAGGCAGTTATGCCTTTTAACAACCTTAACTGCCATGTAACTGTCCCTTCCAATAACTGTATAAACGACCAAAGTACATGGTCAATATCATGTCTAAGTGGCTCTAGCCACATCTAACTAAGGCTGCAGTCATTTGATCATTTAGGATCAAGGCTGCATTATGTCTTAATATTACAAACAAATGAAATAGTCTAAAGATACATAAAGTTCAGCATTTTAGAACTTAATAAATATCCAACATTCCTCCCTAAGGATAAAATGTTGGAGTTCCTTGTCTTTCTTCCTAGTTGAGTCAGATGATGATTGTGAAATCATCACTGTCATAGTCTCCATTTGTCTTAGAGCTTCCTGTCCCTTCTACTTGATAATAACTGTTGCTTGATTCTTCATTGCTGTTGAGATCTTCTAGTATCACATCAAAATGCTTCAACCTTGTGTCTTCCTGCTTGTTCTTGGGCTCTTCTTTTGGAATCCCTCCAATGCATTTCTCTATGCTCCCTGAAACAAGTCCTTATGTTTCAGTCCTTGTGGCCCTTGCAGTGCTATAATAAGACTTAAATACATCCAAAAATTGGTTGTAGCATGTTTTAATCTCATGGCCATTTTCTTTTTCAAGGCCAAAAATTTCTGCAATAAAATCAAACTCTTATGTAAAAACCACACTGAGGTATCCCCCAAGTGTGTCCACAAGTTTGCAGAGATCCATCAAGTGGATCTCCCTATCTTTTATTATGGGTGGAATAGGGCCTGGTATGTCCCTATTCAAGTAGACAGTATAAAACCAGATAAATGCATCATTAAAAGCATTTCTAAATTTGTCCCATTCTTGGCTTATTATAGCATCTATTTGAATTAAGTCAAGAAATGAAACAAAATCTTTAAAAGGGGAAATTTTAATAGGATAGTTTACACCTTTAACATAGATGAATTCATCTTGCTTTGAGATGGTGTTTTTCTGATCCTCCTCTCTTTTCTCCAAGGAACTTTCTTCAAGTAATTTATAGAAATCTTCCATATACTTGTTTTGTCTATTGTTCATTTTGTTTGGATCAAAACAGCAATCTTGTAGGTGTTTGAACATTGGTACTGGTCTGCACTTGTTGCTTTTGAATGTGAGTTCCAGTCCTTGCAATTCTAATTGCTTGGCTGATAGTATGTTTAGTGAGACATCGGTGTGTAGTACACACCATGAATGATAGGAATATCAGACCCAATCAGAATTTGCACTTCTCCTACCCCATGGATAAACATCAGTTTATGTTGTTCATGCATCCTTTCCACAGAAAACTTCTCCTTGATCTTGGCAAATAGGTTCAAGTTTGAACAAACATGTTTGTCCAACCTATTGCTGATGTACCAGATTTTATCCCACCCTTCTTCATCAGTACTTTCCACCATGAAATTTGTGGATAGGTGTATGTATTATGGATAAGTGATCTGGACATCTGAGTTTTCTGTCTTCTCCTTTGGTTCTGCAACATGTTTATTCTCTACTTTGTTGGGACAGTTGGCAGAGATATGTCCTCTCACACCACAACCAAAGCATATGTACCTGGTTATTGGCTTCAATGTCCAACATCTTCTTCTTAAGCATGGCTTTGCATTCTTGTGATAGTTGTCTCATACATCTCCCAAATCTAGTGTTGCTCTCCCTTTGTATCTGTCTTGCAATGAAGTCTCTTTGGAATCTTGTTGGCAGGGTTCTCCCAGTGTTTTTGCTCTGATGCCATTTATTGGAATGGCCAACAGATCCTCTAGACAGATAAGAACTTCTAGGCCACTTGATATCAGAATATCTTTGGTTGTAAGCCATTTTGTGCAGTGAAATTGAATGGATATTGAGTGCAATAATTTGGTGCAGATATGTGTGCAAATAGAATAGTGTAGATAAAAATAAGGAGGGAAAGTTAAACAATAAAAGTAACTGTTATTGATTAATTACAAACGAAATTTACATGTCCTATATGTAGGTTTTGAAAGGGTATGACCAAAGGTTGTGCTGGTTCATGAATAAGGCAGTTATGCCTTTTAACAACCTTAACTGCCATGTAACTGTCCCTTCCAATAACTGTATAAACGACCAAAGTACATGGTCAATATCATGTCTAAGTGGCTCTAGCCACATCTAACTAAGGCTGCAGTCATTTGATCATTTAGGATCAAGGCGGCATTATGTCTTAATATTACAAACAAATGAAATAGTCTAAAGATACATAAAGTTCAGCATTTTAGAACTTAATAAATATCCAACAGATTCTACAGCAAACGGAACAGAAATTTCAAGAAATCTACCTTTTCTAACGACCTTCTTCCTCAGTAATAGTCAATTGCTGAATCTCTGATTCAGTCACATACGATGGCGAACTATGAATGCGCTTCTTAGAAATAAAAGCTGGTTCTTTAGGATCAGGGAGGCTCTCAATATCCGTCCCCAACATCAGAACCGCATCTGTCATGGAAGGTCGATCTTGAGGGTCTTCTTGTATGCATAGAAGTCCAACTATCATACACCTTATCACTTCAATTGAGTTGCATGATTCGGCTAATGCTGGATCTAGTAAATCTAATAACTTTTTATCTTTCCACAAGCCCCACGCCTGACAAACATCAACGATTCATAATTTACTTTAGAAAACAAAAACCAAAAAGATAAATACGGGTTTCAGAACTCACATATGATATAAGGCTAAAGGTTTGTTTATTCTGATAATAACTCGTGTTTCTTTTCCCACTAATGATCTCTAGGACAACTACTCCAAAGCTAAAAACATCCGACTTCACTGAGAACAACCCATCAAGAGCGTATTCTGGAGCCATATAGCCACTGCATTAAGACCAACATCACAATTCAAGAACTCTATGCCAGTAAAATCTAGCACCAGACTTGAACATAGGTACAGTATGTACTTACTAGGTACCAATAACTCTTGTAGTGCTAGCTTCTGTATCTCTGCCTTCGACTATCTTAGCCACACCAAAGTCTGAAATCTTGGGATTCATATCCTCATCTAATAACACGTTGCTTACTTTCAAATCTCTATGAATAATCCTCAACCGTGAATCCTGGTGAAGATAAACAAGTCCTCGAGCAATTCCCATAATGATATCAAAGCGTAACGACCAGTAGAGACACACACAAAGGCTCCTATCTTCCAAAAGTGCCATCAAAACTAGAATTTCATAATCTCATTAACATAAAAGTAACTGTAAGTACAAGACTGAGAGAGTCTAACCAAATATTATTCGGTCCAAGCTTTTATTAGGCATGTACTCGTATAATAGTATCATTTCATGATCCTTCATACTGTATCCCAAAAGCCTAACAAGATTGCGATGCTGAAGTTTGGCAATTAAAACTACCTCATTTTTGAATTCCTTTAGACCTTGTCCAGACTTACTCGATAACCTCTTCACTGCGATTTCAGATCCATCAGGGAGCATTCCCTAAGTTAATGACCAAAAATAATAAGCTTTTAGTAAAGAATAACCCGATCCTTTCCTAAAGGGATATGACTACAGTACGTTTGCTAGTAAGGAATATATATTATAGAGAGTCGTTACCTTGTAAACAGGCCCAAATCCCCCTTGTCCAAGCTTATTTGCCAGAGAAAAATTATCTGTTGCTGATGATATTCTTTTAAACTCAAAGAAAGGCACATCAAGATCTTTTCTATCCTCTTCACTCAACATCTTGTGATCTGTGAGATATTTGGATTTTTGAAAAATAGAGGACATATTGGTATTTAACGGTTTATGTACACCAAGGAGTAAATATACAACAACAATAATACTCAATCCCGCCCGAGCGAGGTATGGGGGAGGTGAGATGTAGACGGTCACACCCCTACCCGAGGGTAAAGGGACTGCTTCCAGAAAGACCTCCAGCAAGTCCAAGGAGCATATATGTTGAACCAAAAACAGTAAAGGTACAAATTTTTTGAATTTACCTTGTCTTTTCACCCTTCTGTAGCATATAACTCCAATGCTGCAAAGAAACACAAGACTGAAAAATCCCGAAACAATTCCTGAAACAGGGACCAAAAAAATTTTCAGTAGTGGTTGAGACAAGAAAGTTGGAAGTATTTAATTAAACAACTTAAGATCACCTGCTACTAGCACTTTCGTTTTTTTCCTTGAGGCATTTGTAGGAGTATCGGATAAAGAAACTTTGATGTTGATTGCAAATGTTTGAGAATTTGAATCAGATAACATCAGTGATACATTACTCAAGCTTTCATCCTTCCAATGGTGACACTGTTCGGAGACAAAGGTATATGCATAACAACTGCAGTCTAACGAGCAAAAGCTTCTGCATGCTGATTCATCATCAGGTAACAGAGGTTTAATTTCAGACGCGGAAAGAAATCTGGAGGGGATATAACTTAAAATGAACCCTGGTTTATTTTCCTTTTCAGTACGACTGAAATTGTTTTTTCTCATACATCCTCCTGAATAACTACTCATATCCCAATCATGCCGTGATGTTGGTTCAAAAGCAGTTATGCAACTACAAAATGGTAATCTGTTCTCACTGCAAACACCAAAAGTCCCACACGCAGCATAAACTTGGCAAAATTGTCGTGGTTGAGACCAAAACAAATTCCACTGCTGGCTAGCTTCAAGCCATGACAGCTGCTTAATCTGCCCGGAGACGTCTATAATGAGTCTAGAAATAATTTCAGGATTGTACAAAGAATAAGTGAAATAACTCTCATTATCATTGTCAACGTAGCTGAAATTGTAGATATAATTCAACCTCATTTCGGGTACTAAGGCAAATATATGATTTTGACCATCCCAAGATCCACTAGTCCAATACTGCACAGATTTATTCCACTTAAGCACATACTGCTTCTCAATTGAGTCAATCTGTAAAGAATAGAGTCCCGGCCCAGGATCTTCTGTACTTCTCCATGAAGTAATAACCTGCGATGTATTTGTATGCTTATTGTATCCTAACTTACCACCAGGCAAGAAAGTATGGGTTGGATGATCAAAACTTTGCCAAACTGGTTGACTCGATCTTGACCCGTAACTCAAAACTAAATTACCGTCATCTCGAAGGACAAGTGATGCAGAACTTGTAGCAGTATTAGACATGATGTTTGTTGACCAGACTATGGTGTCTGACTCGTTTAAAAGCACCAAGTTACCATTTCTGATTTCCAATTTACAAGAAAATTTATTGGAGATGGGTGGCTCTCTATTTGCTACCCATACTATCGTTGAAACAGATACTTTCTTGTACCAAATTCCTATGTAATATTTGGGAGACTTACCTGGTTTAAAGAAACCCATCTCAAAATTTTTACCTTTTGAGACAAGTGTCTTGTCTCCAGACAGATACTGATTCACTGCTAAAGAATCACCTCCATATGAGAGACGAGGAATGAAAAAGAAGTAGAAAAATAGCAGATAAATTATTGAAATCATGACATATAATGCTCAGCTTCTGCATATGCTCAACAATGCTGATTCCATAAATTATGTTCATGGAAATTAGACAAACTTAAATGGAAGACTTGCAGTCAACAGACGACGTGGAAAATTTGCCTTCTTGCACTATATGACTAGAAATATATGGATATTATTCATCTAATCAGTCCTTGTCCATGGACTAATCCAACTAATTTTCTCTGAAGAAGACTAGTCCAACCACATAATAGAACCTTTCGTTATAAAAAGATTTTTACTCGAGCGTTATTATGTGTTATTACGGCCCTGGTCCAAACTAATTAATTCCAGTACATGAGCCTAATGGTGTCAACAAGTCACAGTTAAATGAAGTGCATACCTCTCGTCAAATGGAATTTTCCCGAGGATATTTTTAGCCGTTCATGTTCTATCTCCTTCTAATTATTCATATTCTTCATTGTTAGTGTCACCATCATCAATTTATTTAGTAGAATGATTAGGCAAGATAAACAAATTACTACTTAAATAAGCTTCAACCATAAGTCATTTTCAGGGGTGTTTAAATGTCCATTTTAGACTTTTAGTGTAGTTATTATCACTGAGGAATCAGAATCAACAACTAAGTTGAAATAATAACTAATTACATTTATGTTTTAATGCAACAACTTGTCACATAAATTTCATCCAGAATAACCATTTCTAGATATGCTACACTGAACACCCCTCAATCTCTTTATCATTTAATTTAATCTTCAATAATCTTTTTGATTTTCTTATCAATTTTTCATAACTAAGAAAGCAAATTAACTATCACATAAGCATAAAGCAAAACAAAAAAGATACATAATCTGATAAATAATAAAAACAAACTTAAGAAAAAATAAACAATCTCAGATTATATAAGACTGGAATAAATAACCTTAAAAAAGAAGAAATAAAAAACGGGATTACTTATTTTTAAGCAGATAAGCAGTTTAAACTTCCAAGCTGCTTTTCCTTATCTGTTATGTATTGGGGCAAAAAGCCACAATTATAAGCAGTTTTCTTTAAGTAGGTTGTAATATGCTTTATTTCAATGTGCTTATTTTATGATGAAACTGAAAGATGGAATTTATTAGATTGATCACCTAAGACTATGTACTTTTTCTATTCATTTTATATAGCAACATAGAATAGTGAAGATCTAATAATAAAGAACGCCGATTTATCTTACTAACATGTTTCACAGATTCCTTTATCATACTAACATGTTTTGCAGGTTCCTACAATTGTTGGTAACAGTTATTTTATAAGGCAAATCATTTTCATAGGCCTTATGCAGTGTCCTTCTAGTGCCACTTCCATAATTGGTTTTAGACTTAAGCCATTGCTAACACTTACATGCTGATACGACCCATTATCATTATTAATTAGTATTTATTTATTAGTAATTAATTTAGCTTCGTTTTATTATATTTCTTGTTAGGAGTACTGAAAGTTCATTTGATACCTAGCCGGTTATAACAATAAACTAGCTTCCACCAAGACTGTGATCTAAATAATGTCGAAGTTAATATGTATTGATGCCGCCAAAAAAAACATAATGGCTACGATTATCGAGGGTCTTATAGCACAGTTAGAAGTGGTATACTGGTATCGTTCTGGGGGCTTATTTTTGAAACATAAGAAGATATACCAATCCCATCATTCTTCTCATGCTATTTCTTCTAATATGTGCATGGAAGCTGAAATATCCTGATTCCTAAAGCTAAAGTTTTAAAACAGAATAGACAAAATAATTCAACTTTGTAACAAAAGAACTTACTATCTTCCCTCAAAAGGGTGGCAGGTTTGACTTTATAAGTCAACACACATAACTTGCTATGGTCATTTACTTCTATGTTTCTTTTTAGCATGTGATGAAGCTAAGGAATTATTCTGAGACTAATGGACTCGATAGGGACACAACTTTGTGAGAAAACTATAGAAACTTAAATTAAGGCAATAAGACAGTCTGTTGACTTTATGAGTCAATGCTGAATCTCCTAGTATTGTCTGTGTGCCATATCTTTTGGCACCTGTAAAAGATAGGGGGGAGTATCTTGAAGCTAGAGTCTCAAAAATGGAAGATATAAAAAGCAACTAACTTTGTGCACACTGATATTTTCAAACAGCTGTCTGTTTGACTTTAAAAGTCAGCATGAAATATATCCATGGAATACAACAAGATTCCAAGGAACTTAACTCTCTTAGCGCACCATTCTTTCTGAGAAATAGTCAGTTTATTGATCTCATATTAACTTGAAGACAACTCTAAACGAAGAAAATAAGTCTTAAATACGAACGCCGGTTGTTTAGGAAAAGAAAAAGAAGCAAATCATGCTTTCTAATGATCAGCTTCTGCATATTATTTCTGATCACCACAAGGTGGTATCGCTACAATCAGACAAACTAAAAAGGGAAAACTAGTAGTCAACAGAGGCTTTGTTAAAGCATGCACGTTGATGTTTAAAGTTTTTTATGACGCATGAACTATTTAAATCACGCAAGTAAAGTTCGTTGCTGATAATATATTCAGTACAACAGTATTCTATTGTAAACGTGTAACAAATTTTCTGGGACCTTTTCACTAACATAATTGATCCTATGTTCTCAACTTACAGACAATGCACACATCATATGGATTTTTTAAAGGTATTATTATTATTTAGGGCAAATGTTTTTAAAATGTATCATACTTGCCACCATTTGCTTTTGTGGGTAGCGAATAAATTTTTTTGCTTTTGTGGGTACTTTTTTTTCAAATTCATCTTTTTTAGGTTATTATATGACATTTTTGCCCTTCGGGGGAAAAAAAATTCTATTAGCTAAGAGAGGCAAAAATGTCAAAAAAAATAGCAAAATACCAAAAAAAAAAGATGAGTATGAGAGAAAAGTACCCACAAAAGCAAAAACATTTTGTGTGCCACCCACAAAAACAAATGGTGACAAGTATGATACATTTTAAAACCATTTGCCCTATTATTTAATAATCATACTCTTCGACTCGTACTTGGTCTCCATAGTCATCATCATCATTCTTTCAAAAGTATCAAAATCATACACTAATCAAATAAACCTCCACTAGTACATTGTTCTTACTTTTAATCGATAAATATTCAAAAATCAAAATTACCAAAAATATGAATCAAATACAAGGAGGTAATCCTCATTTCTGATCCTTGATAGCTATCAAGTTATAGCTCATTTTGCTTTTACCATTAATAAATTCATATTCCCATGCATATAGTTTGAGCAGTAGTTTTTTGCTTTCTATTTAATAATCAGAATTTGATCTTTAATAATCTCTTACTAGTTAAATGGTTGAGAGAGAATGGAACTAGTCATACTTCATATTGCATCTCTTTCACCATCTCTCTTGAAATGGTCAATAAAAGTGGTTCTAATGTTCTATATTAGACGAATGGAATGTCATTTTCTTGAACATTTAATAGGCATTTTAGATTAACAATATCAACTTTCTAGGGGTGTTACATGAGATGATGTTTGGATCTGCTTCTGGCAGTTTTAACTGAGACTGATAGTTGTATGTGTGCATGTTTTTATAAATTTTGTAAGAAACTACTAATATGCAAAATGAGCAAAAGAGATACCCTGTCGTTAGAGTAAACAATGGAAAAAATGATATTACACATTGGAATGTCAATGAATGTTTTTCGTATCAAGGCTCTTAAACTCTTAAAGTATAATGTAAACAGGGTGTGTCGGTGTGACATGATTAATACTACTATCTTTTTTCATATATCAGCCCGTTTGACATAAAATAGCCAATGGGGTTCTACCACTACTTTTGTTGTGTATATGTGAAAGGTGGGAAGTATCCTGATTTTAAAGCGAAAGGAACATGAAGAATCCAAGAAACCTACTTTTTTTATCTACCTTCTTGCTCAGTAATAGTCAATTGCTGAATCTCTGATTCAGTCACATATGATGGCGAACTATGAATGCGCTTCTTAGAAATAAAAGCGGTTCTTTAGGATCGGGAGGCTCTCAATATCCGTCCCTAACATCAGAACCACATCTGTCATAGAAGGTCGATCTTGAGGGTCTTCTTGTATGCACAGAAGTCCAACAATCATACATCTTATTACTTCAATTGAGTTGCATGATTCGGACAATGCTGGATCTAGTAAATCTAATGGCCTTTTGTCTTTCCACAAGCCCCACGCCTGAAATACATCAACGATTGAGAATTAATGTTTAGGAAACAAAAAACAAAACCTATAGATAAATACGGGTTTCAGAACTCACATAGGATATAAGGCTAAAGGCTTGTTGATTCTGATAATAACCCGTGTTTCTTTTCCCACTAATGATCTCAAGGACAACTACTCCAAAGCTAAAAACATCCGACTTTATGGAGAACAACCCATCAAGAGCGTATTCTGGAGCCATATAGCCACTGTATAAAGACCGACATCACAATTCAAGAACTCTATGACAGTAAGATCTAGAACCAGATTTGAACATGGGTACAGTATGTACTTACTAGGTACCAATAACTCTTGTAGTGCTAGCTTCTGTATCTCTGCCTTTAACTATCTTAGCCAAACCGAAGTCTGAAATCTTAGGATTCATATCCTCATCTAGTAACACGTTGCTTGCTTTCAAATCTCTATGAATAATCCTCAACCGTGAATCCTGGTGAAGATAAAGAAGTCCTCGAGAAATTCCCATAATGATATCAAAGCGCAACGACCAGTAGAGACACATACAAAGACTCCTATCTTTCAAAAGTGCCATCAAAACTAGAATTTCAGATTTCATAATAACAGTAACATAAAAGTAACTGTAAGTAAAAGACTGAGAGAGACTAACCAAATATCATTCGGTCCAAGCTTTTATTCGGCATGTACTCGTATAATAGTATCATTTCATGATCCTTCATACTGTATCCCAAAAGCCTAACAAGATTGCGATGCTGAAGTTTGGCAATTAAAACTACCTCGTTTTTGAATTCCTTTAGACCTTGTCCAGACTGACTCGATAACCTCTTCACTGCGATTTCAGATCCATCAGGGAGCTTTCCCTAAGTTAATGATCCAAAAAAATATGCTCTTAGTAAAGAATAACCCGATCCTTTCCTAAAGGGATATGAGTACAGTTTGCTTGTAAGGAATATATATTAGAGAGAGTCGTTACCTTGTAAACAGGCCCAAATCCACCTTGTCCAAGCTTATTTTCCAGAGAAAAATTATCTGTTGCTGATAAAATTCTTTTAAACTCAAAGAAAGGCACATCAAGATCTTTTCTATCCTCTTCACTCAACATCTTGTGATCTGTGAGATATTTTGATTTCAAAAAAACTGAAGGATATATTGGTATTTAATGGTGTATGTACACCAAGGAGCAAATATACAACAACAACAACAACAACAACAACAACAACAACAACGACAACGACAACGACAACGAAAACGACAACGACAACGAAAACGACAACGACAACGACAACGACAACGACAACAACAACAACAACAACAACAACAACAATACCCAATCCCGTCAGAGGTATGGGGGAGGTGAGATGTAGACAGTCACACCCCTACCCGAGGGTAAAGGGGCTGCTTCCAGAAAGACCTCCGGCAAGTCCAAGGAGCAAATATGTTGAACCAAAAACATTAAAGGTACAAAATTGTTGAATTTACCTTGTCTTTTCACCCTTCCGTAGCATATAGCTCCAATGCTGCAAAGAAACACAAGACCGAAAAATCCAGAAACAATCCCTGAAACAGTGACCAAATTTTTTTCAGTGCTGGTTGAGACAAGAAAGTTGGAAGTTTTCGATTAAACAACTTAAAATCACCTGCTACTAGCAATTTCGTATTGTTTTTTGAGGTATCAGATGAAGAAACTTTGATGTTGATTGCAAATGTTTGAGAATTTGAATCAGATAACATCAGTGATACATTACTAAAGCTTTCATCCTTCCAAAGGTGACACTGTTCGGAGAAAAAGGTATATGCATAACAACTGCAGTCAACCAAGCAAAAACTTCTGCATTCTGATTCATCATCAGGTAACAGAGTTTTTTTTTCAGACGAGGAAAGAAATCTAGATGGAACATAACTTAAAATGAACCCTGGTTTTTCTTCCTTTGCACTACAACTCAATTTGTTTTTTCTCATACATCCACCTGAGAAATCACTAAGATCCCATTCATGCTGTGATGTTGGCTCAAAAGCAGTCATGCAACTACAGAATGGTAACCTGTTCTCTCTGCAAACACCAAAAGGCCCACACCTAGCATAAATTTCGCAAAATTGTCGTGGTTGAGACCAAAACAAATTCCACTGCTCGCTAGCATCACTACAAGAAAAAAGAGCTTCAGTGACGGAAATTTAATGACGAACTTGAAATCTCGTCACTAAAAACAACCTTTAGTCACGGATAAACAACTCGTCATTAAATTTTTGTCACTCCTAAAAAATAGTGACAAAATAGTTGTCACAAAATCGAACTAGTTACATTGAGATAAAAAAAATACTTAATCGTTTAAGAATCTTTAATCTCACATTTTTGGTATATGAAATTCTCAATACTAAGTAATAACAAAATTAAAATCAATGATTTTAAATTAACATATACTCTAACAAAAATAGTATTAACTTTTAAAAAATATATATATAAAATATTAATTAGCTGAAGTGACAAAACATCTCGTCACTCGGTCAACCAAAGAAAAGCCTAACAGACACGCTTAAGACACATTTAAGTTTAAAAAAAAAACGCGGATCCAACCTGACCCGAATTTAAAAAAAGCGCGGATCCAACTTGACCCGAATTAGTTTTTAGGGTTCATCATTCATTCCTAATCTTCTTTCTCCTACACATTCACCGTTCACTTCTTCTTCATCACTGTTAACGGTTAACGGTCGCCGCCACGCTTTGCCGCCGTCGCCACGATTCACGGTCGCGCTCCGCCGTCGCACTTCGCAGCAGTCGAGCACCTCCGCCGCTGGATACAATCGCGATGTAAGCTGATTGATTTTGATTTGAATATACATTTCTAATAATTTGTTGATTTTGATTTGAATCACCTTAACCTAATCAGTGTAGCAACTCTTCTATTATCTGGATTTCTTGTTTAACTGATTTATTCCATGTAAAATAATGGTTTGATGATTAATGTTTACGAACTAGTTTGCGGCGAAATTGGATAAGCATTACTAGTTTAGGTATTTGTGGTTTGGAGTAGGTTTAAATCCTTTGTTATAAGAGTACGTTACAATTCCATTATATATGAATTTGTGGTTTGGATATGTGTTTGTTTTTAATATTTAACAATCACGTATAAAATCGTTTTGGAGCTTGGAAGCCGTCTTGTACCCCGTTATAAGTTCATATTATGTAGCTTCCTGATGGCTCATCTTATCACAACTGCATTATTGTTGTCTTTGTTTTTAATTATCCATAAACATTATTATCCTTTTGTTATCATTTATTTTTACCTAAAATTTGCTAAAAGTACACATCTACGTAAAAATGTTTGTTCATGCATGTGTGACATTTTCCAAGACATACTTGTATTTTGTTCATCCGTACAATCCTATTTGATAGTCGTTTGAGGTTAGTTCGCTAGTTAGCTGAAACAAGTTATATATAAAGGGGTAACTCATATAAGTCGAAAGATATATTGCAGAATTACCATATAGTATAAATAAGCATAACTGCAGATATAAGGTCTGTTATGTTGGATATTTTAGTGTAATTGGATTAACTTGTTTTGACCAATTTCATCATAATAATACATCATTTAGGTTTGGAGGTGCGGAGTGCACACCTACTTGAATTTATTATGATCTTAGGGGCGAAGCCCCTAAGGGACGGGGGTCCGGGGGCAGCGCCCCTGGTAGCAGGGTCCAAGGGGCGGCAGCCCCTGGCAGGGTCCAAGGGGGGTCGAGCTATGTAGAAATTCCTGCTGAAGTTTTTTATTTCCAGCTGGAAATTTTTTTATTTCCACTATGTCGCTATGTAGAAATTCCTGCTGAAGTTGTATGGAATCTGCTGAAGTTATGTGGAATCTGCTGAAGTAGTGTGAAGCTGCTGAAGCTTTGATTCTGCTGAAGTTATGTTCCTCAGAAATTAATTTTCGGAAATTGAGGGACAAAACTTGACAACCTGGAAACCCTAAAACTGCTTTGGCAGTTATCCCGTATCATTGTTATATACGGTTTATTTGGTCATATATTTACTATGGTTCATATATATCTCAGACAAACACATACAGAAAATTCTAAACTCTGAATTGTATCCGATTGAATAATTTGGTAGAACCACCGAATTGATTCGATCTGAAAGTGTTCACACGCCTTTCAGAGATTTAAGTATATCCACAGTGTTCGTTATTACTACATATCCCCTACATGTTACGGCGCGTAATGAAACCACTTGTTGAATTACCATATAATATAAATAAGCATGTTAGTCATTGTCACTAGTTAGCTGAAACAAATCATATATAATGGGGGTTGTGTATTTGTTTGTATGTGTAGCTAGTTTTTTGCAGATGGTATGAATTTCATAGATGCTCACATGTATATTGATTGTGAGTCTTGTGTATTAAGCACATTGTAAGCTCTATAGGTCTTGTATCATTTTCTCGTTTTTTTTCTCTTTTGATATCAGTTCATGTTTGTTCCAGGAAATTGCTAGACATCTATGTATTACGCACGAACTGATGTTTTCCAAGATGGTACTATCTTTTATTCATCTATTGTCAAATGATACATATGTGCCATGATAACTTGGCATTCATCACCGTGTGTATGTATTGCAGGCATCGTTTGATGATAATTCTCAGTTTATGATAGCCATATTATAGTCAGTTTTTATTTGAATTACATTCTCCTTTTGCGTGTTTTTCTGTACATATATACCCCAACCCCATAACCTTTAGGGTGTCCCCATGACAATTACAACATTTAGTTTTAGTTTTAAAACTATTTACTTGCCATTTTTATCATTACAAAGAGCTCATGATGTTGACATGGTTATACAAGACTCCCTGCTTCTCTATCATAGAACATATTTGGTTGAATTGTAACCGTTAGAATACGGGAACAATCAAGCGTTTCTATTTAAATGAGATGGAGGAAATACTTTTATTGATTCCACATTCAGCAGATGACATAGTGTTCTAACTTAATAACGATCTTCATTTCAGAGAATGTAGATTAGCACACAAGACGGTAATATTTGTGTTGGACGAGTTTGACCTCATTGCTCAGGTGAAGTCTTGTTGGGCTGTTTTCTTTCACCTTAAAGTTTAGAATATATTGCTCTTCATGTACTAATTCTCCTATTTTCTTCAAATTCCTAATATAAAACATATAATTTCAGGGTGTAAGCAAAGATTACTATATAGCTTGTTGGTTGCAATGCAATATGTATCGTCACAAGCTGTTGTCATCGATGTTAGTTGTCGATTGGTATGTTAGAAGCCTAATTTTATACTTCAGTATTGGTTTTTATTCTCAATACTTGCAGAAACTTGCAATCTATAGACATTGTCAAAAGTTGAGGCTATGTGTGCCCATGCAGGATGCTGATCAATTGTTGGAGAAAAGTGTGAGATCTCGTTTCTCTCATACGAAACTATTGTTTCTTCCTCCACAAAAGGAGGATTTGCAGAGGTGATTGTCATTCGATCAGATATTTTCTTTGGTTAATGTTCGATAGAGTTGGAAGTCTTTGATTTGACATTTGTGTGTTTGAGATGCAGACTGGCGAAACACATTCAGATATTTTTTATGCATAGTTTTTAAATAAGCATTGTTTAACTAACCCCTTCATTTTTTGTGACATGTATTTCAGTTGTTCCATCTGTTGATGCTGTCAAAGCTAAGGATGGTGAGGATGATATGGATGATGACATTACTAAGACAAAGGATAGTAAGGACGATTCATTGTTACACGTGGATGATATTGTCAAGACAAAGGATGATAATGATGATTCATCTACACCAATAGTAAAGCGTAAAAAGACTCGTGATTCTCAAGAAAAAGGTATCAACAATCACATTTTACGATATATTGGCACCAGAGTTTTCCGCAATTTGAACAGTGATTGTCTCAGAGGATGAACTTGTACAGGATGATTCATCAACACCGATAGCGAAGCCTAAGAAGGCTTCTGATTCTAAAAGAAAAGGTTCTAGCGATAACACTTTTTTTATCAGTACCATTGGAATATTCTTTTGTTAAAGTGATCCTTTTCAATTATCCAGAAAAATTTGACAAGCTGAAGAAAGCAGCGAGTCACTTAAAGACATAACTTTTAGAAGATGATTCGTCAACACCGATAGTGAAGACTAAGAAGGCTTCCGATTCTAAAAAAAAGGTTTCAACGATAACACGCTTCCGAACGCGTTGAGGGAATTTCTTCAGAAAAACAGAGGTACTTAAATGTCTTCTTTCTTTGCTGGTTTCATCTTTAGGAGTGTGTGAATCTAATGGTTTACTTTGATCATGCATGCTATGGATACAAGAATAACTGACAAGGTAGTTTTATGAATTCAGTGAGAAAGTGCTGCATTGAAAATTTCTGAAATTAAAAGAAATAACTCAATAAGTGTCTGTACCAAGACATATATCTCTAACAAATACTTCATGATTCATTCTAGATCTTGCAACTGTTGTAATGTAAATGTTTAATGTTCTGTTATCCTGATTCATTTTTTGAGCATAATTCTATTTTCATGGTTTTAGTTTAACGGTCAATACAGTCTTATGATGTTTTCCTTGTTCATGTTACCCGGGGAGGACGGGCATTTTTTACCCAAATGTACACGGCCCCATTGGGTTAATCTGGGGAGCGTTTTCAACCCTTCCCTTGCCACCCCCAAATGTACACACCTAGTGAGGTTTAAACCCTTGACCTCTAGTGATGAAACCAAGGACCTTACCACTTAGGTCATTGGGTGGTGATTAGCGGTCAATATAACATCCCTATCTATATTCTTATTGTTTATAGATCTTGAAGAATTGATGTTACGACTTACGTGTCTGGTTATTGATATTATAAACAGGGTTGCAAGAACTGTTGTAGTTGGTAATCTTCTCAATACTAAGATAGCAGAAGATGCTTACCGTCTTGCTAGAGAGTGTGGATCCGTTTCTTCCATTACTTACCCTCTTCCCAAAGAAGAGCTTACACATCATGGTAAGAAAACTGTACACCTTTTTTATTTATAGTCCACACTTCACAAACATATTCTACAATGTATTATGTTTTGAGTCAAATAATAATTTATACTTTCTTTATTCCTTTAAATGCTAACCAAGTAATGATATTATTTTTTCTGGTATAGATAGTACTGTAAGAGGTTACACTGGCTTAATTGGGAACCTTATGTATAGTGTTTCTTTTTGCAGGGCTTCTTCAAGATGGTTGCAGATTAGGTGCCTCATCCATAGTATATGCTAGTGTAAAGTCGGCCCGAGCCTGCGTTACAAAGTTACATCAGAAAAATATTAGTGGAGTCACGATTTGGGCCCGCCAGTTAGGTGGAGAAGTAAGCGTTTTCTAAGAATTTAGGACTCTTTGTTTTAGAAAAATCTGGTGTAAAGCTCCAAAAAATTTCTATTAGTGGGCAAATTTAGTGATATGATGTTTAGTCAAAGTTTGGTTGAAGGATAATATCCGTACGTGTAGAAGTTTAAATGCATGATATACTTGATGTTTCGGCTTTGTTATGGATCAAGTAACTTCTTATTATTGACTAAACAAATGATTTTGCATTTCCAGATTATAAAATACCCATATTTACAATTGTGGGTACTGCATTATCGGGATATAGGATTTTGGAAAGTCACGAAGTATTTCGTCACTATTGGACGTTAAGGTTCTGTCAGTTTCACCAAAAAATGACGCCTTTTTTTCGTCACTAATTCCAGAAAATAGTGACGACTTTAGCCACTTTAGTGATGAAATGGGTTGTCACACACCCATAAGTGACGACTATAGCTCGTCACTAAATTTAATGTCAAATTGCAATTTCGTCACTATTAACTTAGTGACGGAGCTATAGTGACGACAAGTGACGACCTTGATTTTCGTGACTAAACCGGTTTAGTGACGAATTTTCCACCTTTAGTGATGATTTTCCTGTCGTCACTATAGCCCTTTTTTCTTGTAGTGCATCCAGCCATGACAGCTGGCTAATCTGCCCGGGGGCGTCTATAATGAATCTAGAAATAATTTCAGGATTGTACATAGAATAAGTAAAATAACTCTCATTATCATTGTCAACGTAGCTGAAATTGTAGATATAATTCAACCTCATTTCTGGTACTAAGGTAAAGATATGTTTTTGACCATCCCAAGATCCACTAGTCCAATACAGCTCAGAGTTATTCCACTTAATGACAAACTGCTTCTCAATTGAGTCAATATGTAAAGAATAGAGTCCCGGCCCAGGATCTTCTCTACTTCTCCATGAAGTAAGAACCTGCGATGTATTCTTATGCTTATTGTATCCTAACTTACCACCAGGCAAGAAAGTATGGGTTGGATGATCAAAACTTTGCCAAATTGGTTGACTCGAACTTGACCCGTTACTCAAAACTAAATTACCATCATCAAGAAGGACAAGTGATGCAGAAATTGCAGCAGTGCTATGGGTTATGTTTGTTGACCAAACTATGATGTTTGACTCGTTTAAAAACACCAAGTTACCATCTCTAATTTTTAATTTACAAGAGAATTTATCAGAGATGGGCGACTCTCTATTTGCTACCCATACTATCGTTTCAGAAGTTACTTTGGTGTTATTGTACCAAATTCCTATATAATAGTTGGGAGACTTACCTGGTCTAAAGAAACCCATTTCAAAAGTTCCAGCACTAGAGACAAGGGTCTGATCTCCAGACAAATATTCGTTCACAACTAAAGTATAACCGCCATACGCGAGACAAGGAGCGAATATGGAGTATAAAAGTAGCTGAGCAATTTTTAAGTTCATGACTTTTATTGCTCAGCAATGCTGATTCTAAAATTATGAGCATGGCAATCAGAAAAACTTAAAATGAAAAAACTTATAGTCAATAGACAACTTGGAAATTGCCTTCATTCACAGGTTGACTCAAAATATGTGTGGAATATAATTGTCAAAACAGTCCTTGTCCATGAACTAGTAGACCATTTCTAATCAAACTTTCCATTGAAAAAGTTTTTTTCTATGTGAGCAATTTCTCAAAGACATTTCTAACCATTCATAATTTATCTTCTTCTCCTACCTATTCAGACTTTTCGTTGTTATTGTCACCATCATCAATTTATTTGGTAGAATTATTAGTCAAGATAAATAACATAGTACGTAGTACTAAATAAGCTTCAACTATAAGTTATTTTCAGGGGTGTTTATATGTCCATTTTCATGTGGTTATTACCACTGAAGAATCAGAATCAGAATCAGCAACTAAGTTGAAAAAAACTACTAATTACATTTACGTTATATATATTGCATCAATTTGTCAAATAAATTACATCTAGAAAATAATCATTTCTAGATAAGCTACTGAGTACTCAACACCCTTCAATCATCATTTTCTTTTAAAATCATCTTCAACAATCTTTCGTATTCTTCTTTATCATTTTATCAACTATAAGAATGCAGATTAATGATCAAATAAGCATGAATTGTGTAACAAAAAAGCACAAAAAGATACAAACTGTGTGACATACAACTTGGTGGTTGATTTGAATGTATTTTCATTTTATAAATGTTTTTGGTGAATTAATAGAAAATGAGTCCGTTTTATCATCTACCAGCCGAGTACCAGCGCCTAGCGGCAGCGGTGTTTAGTTTCGACAAAATTTCATCGACGGATAATTGTTTCAAAGAACGATATCTCAAGCGTAAAAGAATCCTTTTCGAATAAATTTTTTTTTTATGATAACATAATTGCATTATTTTTCTAGTAACGTCAATTTGTGTGTGATTATCTTTTTCGACAGTATTGTTTTAAGATTTTACTAATAATAAATTTAAGTATTGTATTATTGGGCGAGCGATCGCTCATAACGGTGAAAGTGTTTTGGTACGATGGTTTATGCAAGTCAACTATTGATGGTTTATGCAAAAGTTTCTAATCGTCGTTGAAAAATATTGGTGTACGTAGAAAAAAGTCGTCAAATTTAAAAGCAAATGTGGCTTTTAGCCCGTAATTTAACTTACCTGAATATTTGAGCATGTGGTTTTTTTCCCGCAATGTAACAACTTAATTCAATATTTGAGGTTTTGAGCATTGATACCATATTACAAAATCCTCAAATTGTTGTGCCCAAGGTATGTATTACTACGTATCAATTTGTATATTCTACACCTATATAAGACGTCAATTCATTTTCCTTTCACAAGTTAACCTACTTACGTATCAATTTCATTGAAAAAATAATCATTATTTCTTTTTTATGCAAACTTTACAAAAATAATCATTATTTAGCCGAGTTACGCTCCTAACGGCCATCAATAGTTGTGTGTTTAGTTTTGCTTTTAGAAAAACTATTATGGCGACAGTCAAGTAGTTTATAGATGGTTGTTCATGTTATTTGAAAGTACCTGCTGCAATATCGTCAAGAGTTTCATTTTTAGTCAATAAGTTTGCTCTAAAAACAATGTAATCTAAAGAATATTAGGAAGTATAATTCCAGTTAGGTTAGAAATGTCAATGTATTATAGTGTCTCATCTTTTCAAATACTTATGTAAAAGAAATAGTGAATTCCATGGTATTTTTATAGCGTTTTGTGATTACAATATTCAGTTCACATGTTCTTAATTTACATGTCTCAATTCACGGATCTTAAGATTTTGACAATTCAATTTCTACGGTCCAAAGTTTCCGTAAAGTCTACAGTACCAACACTATATTGAATCAATAGGCATAGAGAGAGGGGAGGTGATTTGTACACACCCAAAAGTGATTGGGACACTCAAATTATGAGTGTTTGGACATTTATACCTTTACAGGATAAATATAACTAAAATTAATATAAGTGTGTAAATGTCAAAACACTCATAATTTAAGTGTTCCAATCATTTTTAAGAATGTACAAATCACCTCCCGAGAGGGATTGTTGTCAAACAGTTACTCTTTTATGATGACATGTGATGTACTTTGTTATTCGCATGTGATGTACTTTTGTATGAGTAAAAAACTTTGGGTGAATTTCATATATACCCAAAGAAACTTTAAAAATTACATATTTTTTCAAAACATAAGTTTTTAATGCATGATGTACAATGCTATTAAAGCATGATTTGAGAAAATATGTAATTATTGAAGTTTGGTTGAGGATGTATGTAAATGCCCCAAAAACTTTCACAAGTGTGTTCACAAACTACATTGAAAACAACAATGGTCTAAAGTATATTCCAAATTATTGACTTTTTTTTAAGAGTAAACTCCAAAATACATCCCTGTGGTTTACCCCGTTTCGCACTATACATCCCTCTCGCAAAAGTTTCAACAGATACATCACTCCGTTAGTAAAAGTTAAACTATATACATCCACAAGTGCAAATTTTGTGTCGTTAACTTGGACACGTTAAGTAAGGTATTTCTGTCCTTTTATGTTTCTACCTACTTTACCACTCTTTTAAAACTTTTTCAGTCAAACACAAATCAAAATCTCTTAACACAAATCAAAAACCCAACTTAAAAACACAGGTCAAAGACACCAATCATAAACCCACACTTCCAGTTTATGAAGAAAAAAAACACACAAAGATCTCAACTATGAAAAAAAACAATTCATACATATTCTTTATCATCATCATTTATAATTATTTCAAACAATCCATACACTTTCTTTTTCACTAGTCCAAAACTCATCAATAATGAACAAGAAATCCCCAATCCAGCATCACATGTCTAAAAACAAACCATTCAAACACTCTTTTTTTTCTTTTTAACAAACCCATAAATCATTTTCTGGTGTTGGTACTGCGGATAACTCCGGTTCAGAATAGCTCGGAAAACACGAAACAAAAGGAGTTAAAAGCTTCAATAAAAATTCCGGCGACAATGTAGGTGGCGTGGCGTCTGTTCGGCGACAAAATTAAAGGTACCGTAATGATCGGGGTGAGGCAAGCTCAAATAGTGTGAGATCGGGCAAGATTTTGGTGAGGAAGAAAAGGTTTTAATGATTTTACGTAAGAGTGTGTGAGAGATTTGATCTTGTGTAGTTTTTGATTTGTGTTAAAGATTTAATGATTTTCTGAAAAAGGTTTTAAAAGAGTGGTGAAGTAGGTGGAAACATAAAAGGACAGAAATACCTTACTTAAACGTGTCCAAGTTAACGACATAAAATTTGCACCGTTCGTCCTCGTGGATGTATATAGTTTAACTTTTATTAACGGAGTGATGTATCTGTTGAAACTTTTGCGAGAGGGATGAATAGTGCGAAACGGAGTAAACCACAGGGATGTATTTTGGAGTTTACTCTTTTTTTAATGGGTTGGGTGAGATATTTCAAAGTTTTCAAATTGAAAATAATTTTAAATTTTCGGAACTTCAAATTTCGAAAATTAAAATCTTATAATTTTTAAGTTTAAAACAATAAAGTTTTCAAAACATTTTGAAATTTCATAACTTGAATTAATATTGCTAAGAAAAAAAAAAATGTAATTTAGTTCTACCGAATTTCATAACTTGAATTGATAAAGCTAAAGAAAATTAAAAAAAAAATGTTTACAAATTTGACGTGTTACAATTTTTTAAATCACAACTCTTAATGTTCTTCAGTTTTTCATTAAAAGAAAAGAAAAGAGAAGAGAAGAAGAGAAGTAGTGAAGAAAGTAATTCCTTCCTTTTCTGCCCAGATCTGAGCGGAAGATTATTACACAAACATTCCTTTCATTTTCACTTCCTTTCTCTTTTAATTAATCTCAAGAACACAAGATCATCTTTAGTTCTTTCCATTTCCTTTCTTTTCTCCTCAATTTTTAACTCAAGAAAATACCGTTAATTCAAATTCCAAAGTCCCATATTTCATTTATTCTCAAAGGGTCCTCCTATGCAGGCACCCCATGGGTAGGGGGTGGCTGCACTTTTGCAAAAGGGTGCCTCGATTTCCGTGCCAATCATGGGTATTCAATCATTGGTAATGATTAGTTTCTCGATTTTCGTGCCAAGTTTTTTTACAACTTATTTTTTACCACTTATACCACTTATTTTTACAAATTTTTTTTACAGTTTTTTGTACATGCTTTTTTTTTACAGTTTTTTTTATAACTTATACCACTTTTTTATAACTTTTTTTTTTGGTTTTACAATTTTACAAGTTTTTTTTGGTTTTACAAGTTTTTTTATGATATAAATTCAGTTTTAAAACTTTTAAAAAAACCGTAGTCGGAAAATTTTTGAGGCTCAGTTCGAAGGTTGCAAAAGTGAGATTTTACCCCACTTTGTCGTCCATTCGGTTTTCATCATCGCCTCGGAAAGTTTTTAGGCTCAAAAATCATCATCGCCTCGGAAAATTTTTAGGCTCAAACCCCGAAGGTTGCAAAGTGAGATTTGATCTCACTTTACCGTCCATTCGGTTTTTATCATCATCGCCTCGGAAAGTTTTTAAAGTTTTTAGGCTCAAAAATCATCATCGCCTCGGAAAAGTTTTAGTCACAACTGCACAAAGTCACCAGTTCACATGAACTGCACAAAACTGCACAAGCCTCACAAATCTGCACAAGCATCACAAATCTGCACAAGCCTCACAAAACTGCACAAGCCTCACAACTGCACAAGCACAAGACTCACCAGTTTCACAGGATTGCCAATTCCGCTTGATTTTGTTGATAATTTTTGGAGAACACTAAGCGTTCCCTGGCCTGTTGTCCGAAATACTCAAGAGCCTGATGAGCCTGAATATCCTCAAGAGCCTCAAGGGCCTGAAGAGCCTGCATATTTTTCTTGTCAAGATGACGTACAGAAATTCCAAAGTGTTTATACCAGAGCATCGTCGTTTGTCAAAAAAATATGTTAAACATGCTCAGAGGTATATACGCTCCTGAATCTGTGTCAGCCCAACAACCTGCTGTTAAAGAAAGTAATCGTGGACGTCCGAGCGCAAAGGACAACAAATCCAAGTCTAAACCAAATCTCCCGGATTTGAACGAAGAACCCTCCACAAGGCACCGCAGAAGCTACACAAAACCTAAAAAAGTCCCAGAAGTAAATAAAGAATCTGCGAGACACAGTTCTTATGTGGGAGAGCCTTCTAACGTCCCAGACTTAAATGAAGGACCTAACGAAGGACCTAGCGAGGGCGACTTAAGACACCACTTGTACGTTCCAGATTACTTTAGCGAATATTGTATGACTGAAATTCCAGCTCTTTTCCGACGCTGGATCCTAGGGATCTTTAACGTGGAGGGTGATGGAAATTGTGGCTATCGAGCTCTTGCCGTAGGTCTTGGCCATCAGCAAGAAATGTGGCCCAGAATTCGAGCTCTTGCCAGGGAAGAGGTAGACAATAACGAGGATGTTTACAGGGAAATGTGGGGTGATTCTTTTACATCTACACGTAACTCGATGAATTGGTTTAGGGTGCGGCACCGACGTTATTGGATTACTATGCCAGAAATGGGAGTGGTTATTGCTACATCTCTTAACCGTCCTATTGTATGTATAACCAATTCACAATCTCTTTTGTGTCTTCCGCTGAGAGGTTCTCCCGATTCAGCAGAAATATTGTCTCCGGTTGTGATTCTTCGTGTGGGGAACAACGAATGTGCTCACTTCGTTCTTGCGTTTCTTGATGAAGACTCACCACTCCCGTATAATCACCCACAATGGAGACATTTTAGAAATGCCGAGGCCGCGCCATGGGAACATGTGTTTGCTCAACGACAGAGGATGTTTAGATATACGTAGAAAACAGTTATTGATTTATATTGTAAATGACACAACATGTATAGACGATTACTGATTTATATTGTAAATGACACAACATGTATAGACGATTACTGATTTATATTATAAATGACAAAACACGTATAGACGATTACTGATTTATAGCAAACGACTCGTCATCTTTTGTTACAGATTTCTGCTCCTGCTCCGGTTCTTCCTCATCTTTTGTTACAGGAATCGGATGACATTCAGTGGAGGGACATTCATTGTGTCAACCACACACCCGCTCGTGTTGAGAGTCCAGATTATGTGCTTTCTTCACAATCTTATGTGCCTCCCTCTCCAGCTATATCTCCAGCTGCAGATGAGGACAATTTTATACACCGTCCTCCGGTTCTTCCTCATCTTTTGTTACAGCCGTCTCGCGTTGACGAGTACGAGCGAGAGATTGACGGATTGAGGAGACGCATTTCAGAGTTAGAGTCTCGTGTGGGACAGATGGCAGCATCATTGGAGCGACTACGCCTCGGGCGTGATTGATCTTAGTTTCTAGTTATATTGTAATTTTGTGAACCATGTATCAACTATTAATCTATAACAAGATTGGTTATTTATGTATTCGAAGCTTCTAATTTTGTGAACCATGATATTACTAATTTATGTTGTGAATAATTATACAAATTCTTTTGGCCAGATGCAACAACAAAATCCTTACTTGTGTCGTTGTCAACGTGGATTAATAATTGAAAGAACATCCCACAAGCCCAAAACTTGTGGTCTGAAGTATTATGCATGTCCTTTCTCAAAGGTAAATAATTAAACGTTTGCTTATTTGCGTAAATATATCAATAACTTGTTTGTTTAGAATACATTTCTTATAATTGTTTCGTCATGTAACAGCCAGGGACTAAAGACTATGAGTGTCGATACTTCATGTGAAAGGAAATATTTCAACAAAAGTACTTTGGTGAAGCCTCTTCAACGCAGTGCTCAAACTGCGAGACTAAAGATACAACGATCAACATGCTATTGGCTGAAAACAATTTGTTGCAGGCAAAAATAAAGGCGTTGGAGGCATCACTGGAATTGGCAAGAAATCCAGTTGATCACGCATGTCAGCCGAGTGGAATACTCTATGAGCTTATAGATGACATTAATAATCTTCATGTGGAGTAGATTTCGTTGTAATATTGAAAACATTGTTGTTTTACTTGTTTAATGTTTTATTGTTATTGTTTAATTAATTAAATGGAAACAAACACACAATTAAAAAGCATAACGTAAAATAAATATCATATAAAAACACTACACAATTAAATACACTATACATATAAAAACACTACACAAATTAAATACACTATACAATATACCTAAATTAAACACTACACACAAAATTTAAAAAAAAAATCAAAAGTCGTCGCCGCCGTACGGAAGGGGGACCCACCCTACTTGAGGTGCCTGCCAAGGAGAACGTGGGGTGCCTGCGTAGTTTAGCCCTTCTCAAATTATAACACTATTTTAAGACATTTAATTTCACTAATGGCTAAAAGTTGTTGCCAAAATATATCAAGTGAGCGAGTTGGTCCATGAGACGGCATGTTGGGATAACTCAACACTTGCTTCCCAACATACTTTGCAGCGATTCCAGATATCCTATCAATCTTTTGGACAAAAACAGATTAAGAGAAACATTAATCATCGTATAAGTATTAACCACAAATATACAAATATTAATTTCACTTTCAAGTAGAAAATAAATTATTTTTATCACAATATATTAGTGTAAAAACTTTTTACATTTATACAAGTGAACATTCTATACACAACTTATAACAAACTTTACCAAAATAATAACCCACTTTTCCCTGCTAGAGTTGCAGTTTTCATCGGCGGCAACGATTACACGAGCAGATTCCGGCGGCCGCAGCAGTCACACAAGCATATTCCGGCGGTAGCAATGGCCATTTTCGGTAAGCGCAGCGGTGGCGAAAAAACAAAAACGTTATATAACTTCAATCCAGATATAAAATACCAAAAATACCAAAAAAACTTTCCAAAAATATAAAATACCAAAAAAAAAATTCCGAAAATGCACAGCAGTGGCTTCGACGGCAACAATTTTTTCCGGCAAGGGCATCAATGTTTCCGGCGGCTGTAACAAAAACAAAATACCAAAAATGTTAAGATCTACAAAGGAAATGTATATATCTATATAAAAAAAACTATGGATCTATATAAAAAATCTTAAAAACTTGATAATTGAACGTAGATCTATTTAAATACTTAAAAAAAATACCTTAATACTTGGTGTTTGGTCTAGGTAGTGACGTCCGGCTTTAGTTCAGTGGTTCGGTGGTCATGGGGTTGTGAGATGGACGACCGGTGGTCGTGAGATGGACGAACGGTGGTGACGACCGGTGGATTGTGTGTGTTACTCCCTCCGTCCCATATTAAGTGTCCGCTTACATCATGAACAAAGTTTTAGAAAATTCTACTAACTACACTCTCCACCAATCAAATATCATTTTTACCCACTAAACTCTTATCTCATTGGTTGAAATAGAATATGGACACTTAATTTAGAACATCCAAAGATTCCATTGTAGACACTTAATATGGGACGGAGGGAGTATAATTTTTTGTAGTGAGATGAAAGTATTTTGCTAGTGGAGAGGGTTCTTGCGTGTGTGTGTTCTTTTATTGGTAAGAGAGGAGGGAGTGGTCACCTAATACCTTAGGTGTCACATCACCTCTATCCAATAAAAACCTTACAACTCAAAACTACTCAATTTTACCCTGACACTACCCTAAGTGGAGGGAGTGGTCACCTAGTACCCGATTTTTTATTTTTATTATTATTATTTTTTTTTCATACGTAAAATCACATACAATATTTAAAATAAAAACATACCATTTCATTAAAAAAAAACATTACATAATACTTAAAAAAAACTACAACTTAAAAATTGAAACTACAACTTAAAAAAAAAAACATTACATAAGTTGAAATTAAAACAAGTTGAAACTACAACTTAAAAATTGCAAGCCTATCCGTGTTTGGCTGCAAGTTCACGTTTTTGGTTAAGAACGAATTCCAACATAGCGGGATCGCGAATGTGATCATGCGGCTCCAAAAAATACTTCATCCCCCGTTGTTCATCGCCGTTCCATTTCGATATGTAAGATACAAGTCAGACTGATTCAATACGTTGATATCGTTGTTTGACCCCGGTGGACCAAAAAAAGCATGCCAAATCCACATATCTTGTGACGCGGTGACTTCAAGAATAATAGTGGGAACACCATAGTCACCTCTCGTATATTGCCCTCTCAAATGTCTAGGACAATTTTTCCATTTGACGTGTGTACAGTCGATGCTACCAAGCATTCCAGGGATGTGATGCTTCGCCTCATGGGCCTGGAAAATGCGAGCAAGGTCGTGTGTTGTCGGCCTACGTAGGTACTCTCGACCGTACAACTCAATGATGGCCTCACAAAAATAATCAAGACTTTCACGTGACGTTCTTGCAGCCATGCATAAATATTCATCATACTCATCGGGGGGATTGCCGGTTGCGAGTTGCCTAACGGCCGAAGTGATTTTTTGTTTCGCCGTGAAACTTTTTTTCGAACGCGCGTCGTAGCCTTCTTGAAAATATGGGTATCTCGCTTCAATGTCGCCCGCTATTTGCAAAAACATGCTTTTCTCCATTCGAATTTTTTTTTAAGTACTCTTCGTTGTACTTTGGTGTTTCAAACGAACCAATCATTCTCTAACGTTTGAAGACCTATTTCCCGTAGACGATTTACGCTAGTTCGGCTAGAGCTTGCCGTGTCTTCAAGATACTGAGCCGCTTGAAGCATAAGTTGCAACGAGCTACCCGTGGATATCTCGTCGGACGAAGACGGAATAATGCATTCAAATTCGGAAGAATCGGAAGACATTTTGGTAATTATTTTTTGTTTTTGAGAGATTTGTGTGTGTTTTATTTGAAAATAAAGAGAGTAAGTTATTTGGTTTTAAAGGGATTTTTTTTTATTGAAACCATGTAAATAGCCGTTTGGCTCCCAACGGTCAAAAAATCCAACGCTCCATCACTTAAAACATTCGGCTTCCAAGACCGAAAATGATACCCGATTTTGGTACCCAAAGTGGTGGCGGCGGTGTTACCGCTCGGGTAAGGGTACCCGAATCCCTTACCCCGAGACTACTCCCTCCTCCCTAATATAAGTGTGTTAGTTTGAAGTGTTTTCAGCCGTTGATGGGTTAAAAAATGAAGATGGACGGTTTAGATGAGGTTAGTGTCACATGGATCGGTGACATGGCAAATGATTACTTATGGATTAAGGTTGGGAGTAAGGTTTGGGTGGCTGAATCTTAAAGTTTGGTTGGGAGTAAGGCCCGGTTTTAGGTTGTGTTTATTGCTCCTTTATAAGGGAGTATAGAAGTATAGATAGATCTATACAGTTGCAACATTACTATTAAAACATCCACACTGAACAAAAATAACTTTCACCCTCATGGCCTCATCTAAAAGTAGTTTGATTCAACGAAACACGTTTTCAATGTCCATTAAGCTGGACGGCAAGGTTGATTTTGCACTCAGCTTACACATTCACTCACCCGTCACCCCCTTGCCATATCCCTCGACTCACGTGTGAGTCTCGCGTCTCAAGAGAAAGTAAGGTGACCGAGTCACCTACTTGATTTGTGTGCTTATTTTTTCGATCGTTTGGTTTGTAGAGTAAAAAAAAAAAATCCCCATTACCCCATTTTTACCTATATAAATACTCACCAAATTCATTTTCTAAAACACAAAACTCACTTTAAACTCTCTATATACATATCTCATCATATCTCATTCCTTTAATTTTTCAAATGAATTCCGACACGTTTATGTTCACCAACTCTGAAGAAGAACAAGAAATTGAAAGTCGGAATTTGACTTTTATTGCAAAAGCGGTTTCGTTTATTAAAAATAGCCGAAAACCAAATCGGCCGGCAATAAAACGGATTAATCATGATCATTATGGTGCTCATGACCGTTTAGTCGCCGCATATTTTACAGACGACCCTTTCTACGATGAACGTACATTCTGAAAGAGGTTCCGAATGAATCGATCTCTTTTCAACTGGATAGTTCGGAAGGTAGCTCTTCATTGTTCGTTTTTTAATGATAATATTGATTGCACCGGAAAAGAAGGCATTTCAGCTTTGATGAAGTGCACCTCAGCAATTCGTCAATTGGCATACGTCGCGAACCCGTATGCTTTAGATGAATATCTACAGATAAGTGAAAAAACATCTTGCTGATCTGTTGATTTCTTATGTGAGTCTGTTATGAAAATTTTTGGCCCAGAATATTTGAGGAAACCCACTATGACTGGTGTCGTAAAGCTTTATCGACATCACGAAGAAATACACGGTTTCCAGGGATGTTAGGAAGCCTTGACTATACAGACCGGGAGTGATTTGGTTTTTTGAATGCACACAAAGGGAAATATGTTAGGCGTGATCATGGTCCGAATCCATTCATTTTGCTGGAAGCTGTGGCATCTCAAGAGTTACGGATATGGCATGCTTTCTTTGGTGTTTCTAGGTCGAACAACGACATCAACGTTCTTGATCAATCCCCTTTATTTAACGATCTTAAACAGGAGATAGCACCGGATATTCCGTTTGTTGCTAACGGGGTAACTTACCCATTTGGTTACTATCTTGTTAACAGGATATATCCCACATTCGTTAAGACGATTCCAGAACCAGCAGATGATGACAAGAAGAGAATAAGGTATAAGCAAATGCAGGAATCAGAAAGGAAAGATGTAGAAATGGCGTTTGGTGTTTTGAAGAAGGTATGGCCGGTATTTGCCAATCCCACAAAGATAATGACAAAAGAAAGACTCCAGAATATGATGTATGCATGTATCATATTACATAATATGATACGAAAAGACAAAAAAAAGGCAATATCTCCCTAATGGTACTTGACGGAAGCACATCAGCCGAATGACTACATACGATCCGATGAAGAAATGCAAAAAGTCATGAGGTACATCAAATCACATCAAATGAATCAAAACCTTTGTGCCAATTTATTCCAACATCGTAATATTTAATTTCATGTTTTATTGTAATATTTTTAATTTATGAAGTCTGTGTAATGGTTTTAGTTTATGAATAAAAGTTTTTCTATTTCGTTCGGTTACGTTTTCATGTTTATATGTTTACATTTATGTTTTTAAATTCGTGATTATATAAAAAAAAGTGAGTTAAGTTGAGTGGAAGTGAGTTCCTTGTCCGCATAAAGGTGAGTGAAAGTGAGTGGAAGAGAGAGGAGAGAGAAAGCTGACGTGACACTGATGTGCAAAGTGAGTGAGGCTTACCCTTGCCTTCTAGCCTTATTCCAAGTTACAACCATGTTTTGAAGAATACAATCCATCCTACTCTTAATTCGAATTTGTAATACCGTATAAAATCTCTCATTTAACATAATGAAAATGTTAAACATGGCGGTTATATTTAAAAACGTTTGATAAGCATATATTGTTTGTACCTTAAGAATAACACTCATCCCTTCAATTTAACTACATTCAGCCAACTAAATGTATCAAGGTAAGAGTTTCATACCATTTGTAGTTATTTGGTTGAGGGGTTGTGCCAAACCATGTTACATTTGAAACCCATTTACATATACCAAAACTCTTATACAAATAATATAAACCCAAATACATAAACCAAACAACATTTTTTAAACTATCAAACTCATTCTCATACCACCATATTATCATACCAATATCCATTGTGATTCCTATAAGCAAACCAAACGGACCCTAAATGTATCACCCCTTTATTACATGCATATTTGCTAAACATCGCCTTAAGGTCTATGATTAAGAAATGAGAATAGGCAAAAGTGTTAGTACATTAAGGTGGTTGGGGTAGCTATTTGTAATTGTAAAGGATGAAAGTTTATTTTTAAAATACAAGTATATATAGGCCTACGTAATAGACTTACACCATTCATATTTTGATAAGTTTCAAACACTTTTTCTCTCTCTTTATATTAACCAATCAAATTTTCAATTTCACCAATCACAGTTGTAGGTCTATTTTTAAGCAATCATTTAAGTTTACAAATAATTTTTCTTTAACATCCTTTAGGTTAGGAATATCTGTTAGTGCAAATATTACGATATTTAATCTATACAGTCTCGTTTGTTTTGTTGATGACAAACATGTAACTTGAATACATAACGTAAAATGTATATGTTGATACAAAAGTTGGGCGTTCCTTATTTGGACTCCGGTTCTCGTATCAATTAGACCTTGATGCTTGAGACCTGCGCACTAAGAAAACAGAAAACACCGTTAGGCTTATCGTGGGATTGTCTCCCACGATTATCCTCCGGCGTGAGAGTAAGTAATCGGTTTTTAGGGTTTAGTGGAGAGTTGGGTTTTGTGATCGTACCTTTAATGAGGGCCGAGATGCCCTTTATATACACACGAAATCCTTGTTGGTTTCGTGTTCCACAACCCTCAGCGTATCCCGCCTAAGTCGGTTGGTTGATGCATATCCCATAAATAAGAGATATTCGATATCAAGATCATAAATAACTTCGGGTTTGGGCCTTCGTAAGCCCAAACCGTTACCGTGTTAGCCCACTCGTACTGGGCTCGAGTGTTAGTAGCGTCCATTGGTCGGGTTCATGACCCGAATGCGGACTATACGTCATCATGTCCCCCCAGTCTAGTATGCGCAGGGTGGAACCCACGGATGCTAGACTAATAACTGTAGCAAATATATTCCTCGAGGTGTAGCGGGGAAGCTTCAAAGTTTTCCCGCCTAAAAGAAGATACGGTGGATCCAGTCTAATTAGGTCAAATATATCCTTCGTAAAACGTGAAAAAGTAGGTGGGGGTGTGCCACGTCAGCATCTCCTATCCACACGTTTAGAGATAGTAGGGTCCACATGTCGATCATCGCATGGATGTGGAACCCTATATAAACTTCCGCCTCCCTTCCACTGTGGTTATCACAGTAAAAAAAAACATTTCCACCATTGTTAAAAAAGCTCGAAATATCAACCAAGAAACCCACAAACTTTTAAAGGTAACAGTGTGTGCGCATTCGAAATCTCATCATGGTTCTTGGGTTAACTGACTTCTCATCCGATATAACCGAGGACGAACTTCGGGAGTTCACTTCGGAGTATTATATCCCGCTCGCGCTGCATCCGGTAGTTCCGGCTGCGCACGCGTCGATAGCGGATTTCCCTGAGGGGAAAGTGGGGGTATACACACGTTTTTTCGAATTTGCAAATCAACGTGTGCCTATCTCCTTATTCTTGTGCGACGTTCTAAATTACTATCGCCTACACATATCCCAACTGCACTGTATAGGCGCAGCAAAAATAACAAACTTCGAGGTGAATTGCCGTTTGTTGGCGATTAACCCCACCATCTATCTCTTCCGCGCGTTTTACCATACGTCGTGGTCAAACGGGTGGGTTTCTTTTGCTAAGCGCGCAGGATGGCTGCAGTGTTATACTGAGAAATTAGACGCGCTTAGGACCGGAGAGAGAAATTTTTCTGGGTTGATGAGGATTTGTTCCCCTGGGGCTTCAGCTTCTATACCCAGAGTTTGCTACCGAAGGATGAGCGACCACTCCCTGGAACGTACAGCGCGGATGATGCGGAAACAATAAACGCCAATCATATTCCCATCAATTCCTATCCAGAGGAATTTTTGGTGCACATGGGCATCAGTCGCAACTATTTCGATAGTCCTGACGAGGTGCCAACCTTCCTAGACGCGAATGACCAGGGTGGGTGCTCATCCTTCCTTCTCATTTGCTTTATTAATGTGAGCATTTCTTTTCGCCTTTGTATTTTATATAACTCTTATTTTTGTTTGTTTCTTGTTGCGCAGAGATGGACTTGTTCAGCGTTGTTCGCTTGGCAAGACCCCGCCAAGTCACCGTGGGGGTGCGCCCTCTGAGAGAAGGAGAAGTCCCCATTTTGGATGCTACCGCGAGGCGCACCATGGAGATGGATCTGGAGGAACCGGGGAGTGGCTCCCCCATTGTGCTGGAGGCGACCCCTGTGCGCAGCGTGCCCAGCCCCAGGGTACACTCCCCTGAAGTGGAGCTTTCACGCACAGACGTATCGGAGAGCGTGGGGGTCCTCAGGATAGAGCCAGAGGAGGCAGGCCAAGGGGTAAAGCACAAGAGGGCGCCTGGTGGTGATGGCGCGGGCCCATCCAGGAGAAAACGTCATGTCATTCGTGACGTGGAGTCGTCATCAGACAATGTATCCCCCGTGCAACTGAGACTGCTCCCCCCAAGTAAGTATTGTCGCCGAAGAACTTATCACATTCCTTGTTTATGTTATTAATTCACTTCTCTTGCGTGCAGTGTTGAAGCCGTTGGGGTTACTGCTGAGCGTTCTGGGGAGTCGCCACCCGAGGCGAGTACCTTTCGCGCTGACCCTCCTGAGCCAAAGAACCAAGGCGCCGAGCCGTTTGCATCTGGGGATGTGCCAACGGACAGTCTTGTTGAGGAGCTTGTGTTGGCTGCTGTGCACCAGGCTACATTGGTTGCGCATCTAAGGTCAAGGTATTCTGGGGAGAGTAGCCAGAGCGCGCAGAAGGATAAGAAAATTGCGCTACTGGAGGCGCGACTGGCCAGTGCTCAGGCTGAAGCAGAGGCGGCGAGCTCCTATGCCAAAAAACTTGCTGGAGAAAAGATGTCGTTGCTTACCCAAGTGAGCCAGGAGCGTGCCGCATTAGAGGATTATAAGGCTACTTGCTTCTGGGCTCTTAAATATTTGGAGAATGGGAAGAACGAGCACTTCTCTCGGTTGGAAGAGTTTCGTGCAACCGTGGAAGGCTCGCTGGAGAAGCAGGAGATGAAGCTACGCAAGCGCAGCATCGAATACGATGAAGAGCTATATCCTCAGCTGGTTTCCACAATTGCTGAGCGTAGGTGGCTCATCAGCCATGGTTTGCGCCTTGCTGCCCTCAACACTTTGGAATCTCGAGAGGTGACAGACACCTTCGGGGGTGTTGTTCAGTGCGCGTTGGCGCGTGGCAAGGCGGAGGCCATAGAAGAGCTTCATGAGAGCGGCCTGTTGACAGTGCCTGCCGCACAAGTGCCTGGGTATAATGAGCGTGCCTATGATTATCTGGTCACTGCGATGGAGAAGATGAAGCTGTTGGAGCTTCATCAGATTGCCCAGATGGAGCGCGACCAGGATTATCCCATAGGTTTGATTATGGAGGGGTTAACCTTGGCCCGACACCTTGCTGATGATGCAGAGGTGCATCCTGACTACTTTTTGAAGCCTGACGTGTCATAGCTGCAAGTGCCTATATTTTCTCGCCCACGCGATATCCTGAACCCCTTTGCACTTGAGAAGGAAATCCCTTTGAAAGCATCCTTAGAAGCCCATGCCATAAGGCTTGCAAAGAAGAAGGGCGTGAAGGGAAAGGCCATTCTTTGTGGTCTTGGCGCAGCGCATCTCCTGAGATCCGACGGGGTACCTATTAGTGTGGCAACGGTATCGCGCCAGGATTTTGATCTGTTGAAGAGACTTAAAGAGGCTGGGGACGCTGCGTACCGTGTTGAGAACTCACATCTTAGGCGTTGCAATAGTATTTAGGCTATAGCATCTTTGTGGATATCCTTCTGTATGAACTTGTGGTCCATAATGAAATTTCCCTTTTTTGTTGAAGGTGTGTTGATCCATATGTTTTATCGAATGTGGTTGCGATTATAATGTTTGTACTTAGTTATCTGTCTTTACATAAAAAACATCCACGTTGTCTAAGAATCAAACGGTTATATAAACACGAATAGTATATGAAGTCCATAATCGTGTATGAAAATCATGATTTAATGTACTTGAAACATAATTTCTAAGTACTTGTATCATAATCGTGTATGGTGTGATATGCAGCGTACTGTAAATATCATATCAAGGAGTCAAGAGTCTTGATTCCTAGTTTGTTAAACGCGCACAGTGTGCATTGTTGCGCATCCATCGTGGGATGCACATTGAACTTATTCCAACGTCTTGAGAATAAGGTGTTTAACAAGGATGCATGATCCGATGTTGATGGGTTTGCAACCCTCTTACTCAACGAGTTATTTAGTAGTTTACTCATCCTTTTACCATCGTGGGTTTTAGTAAGTGCATGCACGCCATGTAGGCAAAAGATAATATAATAACAATGTTGAGACATAAATAATATGTAAATAACAAAGTGAAATGTGTCGCGGAGTTAGCTAGAAACCGCGACGTTTTATTAATACTTGCAAGTTTTGTAAAAAGAAAAAAGACATTTGCCTAAGTAAAACAGAATGTAAATACACGGATACTTATTGAGCACTTTACTAAAGTGTGGGGGTGTCCGTGCGTTGGTCCGTAGCCTTTCCTAAAGATAACATCGTTTGAGATTGCAAATGTTCCATGTGCGTTGTAGTTCACGACCATCCATGTCACGCAGCTTGTACGCGCCCTTTCCTAATGCTTCAAGGACCTCATAAGGTCCCTCCCACTTCGGTCCAAGTTTTCCTGTATCTTCTGCATGGCTCGCATCATTGGCGCGATATACAAAGTTTCCTGGTCTGAATGAGGTGCTTCGAACTTTAGCATCGTAGTATCCTTTCATTTTTGACTTAGCTCTCGCCTCACATATAGCTGTGCGTTCGCGCCTTTCTTCTAACAGGTCCAAGTCTATACGCCGTTCATCATCATTGGTTGTGACATTAACTTCAGTAGTACGAATAGTTGGCATCCCAATTTCGGCTGGTATGACGGCTTCTGTCCCATAGACAAGAGAAAAGGGAGTGTCTCCCGTGCTAATTTTGATTGTCGTGCGGTGCGCCCACAAAACATGCGATAATTCCTCCACCTACCTCCCTTTGTGTTTGTCTAATCGTGCTTTAATTCCTTCACCCAGACTATGATTTGCACGCTCGACCAAACCATTGGTTTGTGGGTGTTTAACTGACGCGAAGTGATGTGCAATATTTAGTTTCTCGCACCATTCCTTGAAAGGGTTGTCACATAATTGTTTTCCATTGTCCGAAATGATTTCCCCAGGTAATCCGAAACGGCAAACGATATTCTCCCAAACAAATCGTTTTACCTGATTACCTGTGATTGTCGCGACCGCCTTTGCCTCAATCCACTTAGTGAAATAGTCTATAGCCACAATAAGGAATTTCAGTCCCCCTGCTGCAATAAGGAAGGGGCCTGCAATGTCGATACCCCATTTATAGAATGGCCATGGCGACGTAATAGGTGTTAGCTCCTGTTGTGGTCGGCGTGGGATGGGTCTACGAACTTGGCAGTCGCCACACTTTTTTATCAAATCCCACGCGTCACGGTGCATCGTAGGCCAGTAGTATCCTGACCGTAAGGCGCGTGCTATAACGGACCGTGGTCCTGAGTGCATACTGCATGAACCGATGTGGATCTCTCGGAGTACGTAATCTGCTTGAAGGGGTCCAACACATCGAAGCCATGGTTATAGAAATGAACGCCGATATAATATACCATCTCGAAGTTTAAACCTCTGTGATATGAGACGTATTCGTCGGGCGTCCTTATGCTCCTGGGGCAGTATGCCCTTGCTTATAAACTCGACGATTGGAGTCATCCATGTACGACCTTGCTCCTCTATCACCGTGGATATCTCCATCTCTGAGATGGACTTGCTCTTAAGAGTCTCCACCAATACTTGTTTTGACAGGTGCGCAAAGCTTGTGGATGCAATCTTGCTCAGTGCATCCGCCTTTTTGTTTTCTCCTCTAGGAACTTGTTTGATGATAAACCTGTCGAAACCCTGGATTAGTGACTTGGTCTTGTCGAGGTATTGAACCATGTTTTCCTCTTTAGCCACATATTCGCCCAACACATGGTTGGATACTAACCGGGAATCCACATTTTCTTCTAGGTTGCGTATGCCCATTCGAGTTGCAATGCGTAATCCAACAATCAGGGCTTCATACTCTGCCTCGTTGTTTGTGGCTATGAATTCAAAACGCAGTGCGTAAGTGAATTCCATTCCTTCTGGACTCGTGAGGATAAGGCATGCGTCTGACCCGTCCATGCATGAAGATCCATCCGTGAATAGGATCCATGGTTCTTGTAGTTCCCCTTCGCTTTGTGAAGGTGCATCATCAGTACCTGGTTTTTCGATGATGAAGTCTGCTAGTATCTGCCCCTTAATCGCAGTACATGGTCTGTAGGAGATGTTATACTCACCTAGCAACACACTCCACTTCTTTAGTCGTCCTGATGCGTCGGGTTTGGAGATGACTTGCTTGATAGGTTGGTCTGTGATCACCGCTATAGGGTGCGCCTGGAAGTACCTGCGCATCTTTTTGGCGGCGAATACTAATGCCAAGACCAACTTCTCCATTGCGCTATAGTTAACATCCGTTTCCTTGAGTGCTTTGCTTACAAAATATACCGGTGTTTGTACTGAATTCCTATCCGTCAGTAGCACCGCTGGTACGCTCCATGAGTCGCAGATAAGTACATAATTAATTCTTCCCGGTAGGCGACTAGCGTGGGGAGCGCCGCTATGTGTTGTTTAAGCCGTATAAAAGCTTCTTCGCTTCGTAGTCCAAATGAAAGTCTCCTTTTTGTACACTTCTTGAGCGTTTTGAAGAAGGGGAGTGACTTATCTGCTGATTTGGACAAGAATCTGTTCAAACCGGCTAATTTTCCATTCAGAGACTGGACTTCTTTCAACGTGCGTGGTGAAGGAAGTTGGATGACAACCTTCGTTTTTCGGACACGGTTTAATTCCATCGGGCTCTATCAAATATCCAAGGAACATGCCTTCTGTAGCTCCAAAGGTGCATTTCTTAGGATTTAACTTCATGTTGATCTCTCGTAGTGTCTTAAATGTTTCCTCAATGTCGCGCACCAATTCGTCCTCAGTATGGATTTTTATGACAAGTTCGTCAACATAAACCTCTAGGTTGCAGCCCACCTGTTTTTCAAATGCATTATCTGCCAATCGCTGGTAGGTGGCGCCTGCATTCTTCAAGCCAAAGGGCATCTTTGTATAACAATAGACGCCTTGGCTTGTATGGAAGGCCGTTTTTTCCTCATTTTGGTGGTACCCTTTGTATGCATCTAAGAAACATTTAAGTGGGTATCCGCACAAAGATTCTACCTTCCAATCTATCTCTGGTAGTGGGTAGCAGTCTTGTGGACATGCTTTGTTGAGATCCGTGAAGTCCACGCACATCCGCCAACTACCATCGCTCTTCTTGACCATCACTGGGTTGGAAAGCCAGTCATGGTAATAGACTTCTCGCATGATACCTACATCCACAAGTTTGTGTACTTCCTCCAGAATGGCTTTTGCGCGCTCTGGAGCCTAACCGCGCTTCTTCGTCAGATCTGGGGAGTATCCTTGTCGGATTCTCAACTTGTGTTCTGAATCGGCGTGGCACACCAGTCATGTGCTTTGGTTCCCATGCAAAGATATCCAGATTCTTTTGCAAGAGTCGCACACGGCCGCCCTGTCTTTATCAGACAGCGATCCCCCGATCGATACTTCTTGCTCTGGGTAATCAGGGTGAATTGCGACCCTCAGGTTTGATACTTTAGTTGCGCGTTGTTCTGGAATGTGTGCCGTCTCATATGTAATCGTGTTACATTCTCCAGGTGGTACGGTGGTATTGTAGAGAGTAACAATGCCTCCCTCCACTGGGAACTTGAGCATCCCATGTGCTGTAGATGGTACCTGGCGTATGGCTGATATCCCAGGCCTTCCAATAATGCCATTGTATGGAGAAGGGGATCTGATCATCATAAAGTTCATTCAGGCTGTCGTGGAGTGTTCCTTATTACCAACATTGACGAGTAGGCGTATTTGCCCCATGGGCCATATCTTTTCTCCCGTAAAACTAGTCAACGACGTCATGGCCAGGCTAAACTGACTTCGTATCTCAGGTCGCAGTCGCTTGAAACAATGTTCATTCATTATATCTGCGGATGCTCCTCCATCAACATACATGCGGTGGATATCGTGACCCCCTGCATTAATTTCGATGGTAAGAGGTTCTACCCTGCGTTGTCGCAGCCAAGGTGGGGAAAGAAATTTCGCTTCCACAGGAAAACTTTTGGCTGACCTTCTTCCTAGTCTTTCGCTGCCATGATTGTATCATGTAAATGGTATCAGCCTTATCTTTGGGTGCTTCTTTCTTGTTCCCAATCTTTTGCTTATCTTTCCCATCCTTGATGATCTTAACTAAATGGTCCAATCTGCCTTCTTTTACTAGCTTATCAATTAGTTGGCGCAATTGGACACACTCATTGGTGGTGTGGCCCTTCTGTCCATGATAGTCGCAGTATCCGTTCCCCACGCGCCGCTCTTCTGGGGTGCGCATTGGTGGGGGTCTCGGGAAGTTTGCGCCTTCCGCTGCAAATATCTCCTTTGGAGTCTTGGTTAGCGGGGTATACTTGTCATTCTCTCGTCCGCTCCCCTGACCGCGGTATTTCTTGTTACGGTTGCTACTCTGGTCAATGGATTGTCTCCTAGGCTGTTCTTGTGACCTATAGTTTGAGTAGCCTTTCTTGCTGTCTACCGTAGCAGCTTCTCCTTGGATAAAGGACCTCGTGCGTTTCAAAAGTTCATCAAAGGTTTGGGGGACCTTGTCGTTCAACCTTTTGATGAGTTCTGGGTTATTGATTCCGTTCATGAACCCTGAGATCTTTAGTAATTCGGGGCATGCCTTGACATGTATGCATTCGTCTTTGTAGCGTTCCACATAAGCGCTTGTAGATTCCCCTAGCGCTGTTTTACCCTGGCAAGTTCGACAGGGTTTTTGACGCACTTCTTCCTTTGAGTAAAGTTCAGGCTAAACGCCTTCCGCAACTCTTCAAAACCACCAATGCTTCTGCGTGGGAGCTTCTTGAACCAGTTTAGCATTTCCCAATAATGTAGAATTGAACATGTGGCACCACACAGGTTGTGGCCAATTTTATTGGTAGCGGTGACTCAAAATTTTTTAGGTGATCGTCCGGATCACCTGTTCCATCGTAGGTTTTCACATTGGCGGGCATGCGCCTTCTCTTATCTTCGAAAATCGTGATGCGCCGAGTGCACGCATCCACCTTTGGCGGCGCAGGGAAGAGACATATCTTCGTCCTCCAGGTCGCGATATCTTCTCCTGGACTTCCAGTGTCCTGTTTCTCTGTCCTCGTTGTCCGAGAAGTCACTGGAGGACGAGCTTCCCCTCTTTCGGCGCTTGCCCCGACTGTCCTCAGAATCCAAGCTCGAAGAGCTTTCACTTGGGGAGTGCCGGCGTCCAAGTCTGTCATGGACCCTGCGGCTACCAAGCCTAGCGTGGGCATTGGTATGCCGTCCATCATCTTTGTGTTCTCCCAGATACTGTAGGTCAGCTGCTTCGTCATTCACAACTCTCCTCCCGATCCTGGTAAACACTGGGGGCCGGTGGTTGTCCCTCTCGTGCCTCTCCCTCTGGTGACGCGATGAGGATGTCTCATACTGGGGTCGAAGTTGAGTCGGGATTGCAGGCTCTGAATCGACCTCTTTTTCGCTTCCTCTTGCATGAGGGCAGCCAAGGTTTCATAGTTTTGAGACACGAAGTCACTTGGCGCTAGTTCAGGCACGACTCCTTCTAGCGCGAGGGTGTCTGTTTCTACCTCTGGACCCTGTTTCGGCCAGGCGGCGCTGGCGGGTTTGTGAGGTCCGTTTCGGCACCGATTGGAGGAGTGGTAAAAGGTGTATGTGGATCTTCTGCGCCGGTGGTTGTCGTAGTGGCATGGGTTGTCCCGTCGTGGTCCCACTGTCGTGAAGACCGATCTGGGCCCGACCCTTGATTTCTGGTCGCGACCGGTTGTTCCGAGGCCTGCTTAGAGGCTGATTCACTTTGCTGCTTCTTCCCTTGTAGGTCACTATGCGATCGCTGGCTTAGGTTTCCGTGCTTTGTCATTATAGTTCTTAGTGATTGGTCCTACGGATGGCGCCACTTGTTGATACAAAAGTTGGGCGTTCCTTATTTGGACTCTGGTTCTCGTATCAATTAGACCTTGATGCTTGAGACCTGCGCACTAAGAAAACAGAAAACATCGTTAGGCTTATCGTGGGATTGTTTCCCACGATTATCCTCCGGCGTGAGAGTAAGTAATCGGTTTTTAGGGTTTAGTGGAGAGTTGGGTTTTGTGATCGTACCTTTAATGAGGGCCGAGATGCCCTTTATATACACACGAAATCCTTGTTGGTTTCGTGTTCCACAACCTTCGGCGTATCCCGCCTAAGTCGGTTGGTTGATGCATATCCCATAAATAAGAGATATCCGATATCAAGATCATAAATAACTTCGGGTTTAGGCCTTCGTAAGCCTAAACCGTTACCGTGTTAGCCCACTCGTACTGGGCTCGAGTGTTAGAAGCGTCCATTGGTCGGGTTCATGACCCGAATGCGGACTATACGTCATCAGTATAAGTTACTTGTAATTATATTTTGTCTCAACATACTCTCAACACCTCTCGATGACTCAAGTCCTTGTATGCTACAACACAGGTTCATAAATGTTTGTTATGTTGCGTTATGATCAAACCCCTAACAAACCATTAAACATGTTTAGTTAAATAGTTTATAAAACACTTAAGTAATTTTGGTCACTTACATTTTATAAAATACATAATCATAAGTAAATGTATTGGGTAAAACCCATGACCCAAGACCCATCACCCAATCTCTAGATACATTGTACCTTGGTGGGCACTCAAGTCCATGACCCATGACCCATGATCCATGACCCATAACCCATGGGTAAAGAGGAGAGTCCTACAGATCCGTCTAATTTCCCACAGATCCCTTGGAATTACAAGGGCCGGATCCCTCCAGAAGGGATCCTTGGGACAGAAACATAGTTTTGTCTTTTTGCCTATAAATAGCAAGCCACTTCTCACCATATTTTCACACCTTTACACATAGTTTCTCTCCACCATTTCTAGCATATTTAGATCATTAGGAAACATGTAAACCACCCTCATATCATATGATCACAATGCTTCTAACTTGCATTTGTTGAAGGCATACTCCCGAAGTGATCCTCTAAAGCAAGCCTAGAGATCTTGCATCCTTACCTACTGAAGTGATCACCCATCACAAGCATACAAGCACATGAAGATCTTCTAAAAAAAGCTTGGGAAACTTGTCATCTTCATTCATAGAAGACTAATGATGCAGGTTTTACTGACAAGGTATTAATATTTATAGTGTCTCGTTATACCTATGGTCTACCCTAGTGCACTAACGGGCAGTGTACCCGGTCGTGTGTAGTGTAGTAATCGGTAAAGCCGAGGTCGTCCCAAGAGCTATGTGTGATGGATTATTACTAAGTCTAAGTGTCACAGATTAATAATGGTTTCGATAGGGATTTAATTAATTAAACTACTAAAGCAGAATAAAATAAAGCAGATAAAAGCAAATAAATGGATAAAGGGAAATCAATAGAGGAAAGTGGTGCTAACCTAGTTAATCATCCTAGCTAGTTATGTCTACGTCTACTTACTTCCAATTACTTCAGGTGGGGTCAAAGTCGAGAGGACAACATTTGGTCAATTCGCCCTAACCTATCAGCAAAGATGCCACCTCAGGAGAAGTCAGGAGTCCCCTCATAAGTCCTGTTGTTCCTGGTCTCCTAAGCAAAGTCATTAAGTACCGCTACATGCTAGATTTATAATAGTGAATGCCCGACCGTTAGGAACTTAGACACGCACCCCCTAATTCTTAAGTTCATCCAAACGATAGGCGATCAGTTGGTCAAATCGTACAAGTAGAAAGGGTCGTCAGTTGGCCATATCTTACCCTTCCCGTCTCAGTCCGCTCATCTAGGGTCAGTTGGTCATATCTCCTAGGCAATTGGCCTCTATCGCCATTCAAAACAACCGAACCAATGGTGGCTACCAATAAACTATGCATGCATACAATTAGAAATAATTGTACGGAAGTAAAGTAAATACAAACAAAACAATTAAGGAATCATAACTAGGCCAGCACCAAAAGGTACTTAGCCGCTCATTTTAATCATGCAAACCAATTCAGTATTCAAATGTACGAAATACATGAATTGAAAGTAAAAGAAATATAAAACGCTAATGCTTATCGTAGGGGAGTGATTTCACCCTTGGAAACAACTCTGTATGCTCCTCTAGACCTGCCTTGAGCTTTTTCCCACGTTCTCAGAGTGTTGTGTGTGGAATGGTATGATTAGAAATGCTGGAATTCGTAGGGTATTTATAAGCCAGATCTGGGTTACGGCGTAACCAATATAGGAGTTACGCCGTAACCTTCTATTTCTTCGAATAATGCACTAGATCTGCTGGTTACGGCGTAACCTAATGAGCGGTTTCACTGTAGTCTTCAATAAACTTGGTTATGTCGTAAGAGATTCAGTAGTTACGGCGTAAGTATCAGCGGGGTGGAACCTCATTTGACCTAATGTAGTTACGTCGTAACCTTTGGGAAGAGTTACGCCGTAACCTTATTATAAGTTGGTTTTCTGAGTCACGCAATAGTTACGGCGTAATGTGAGAGATGAGTTACGCCGTAACTTCTTCAAAGTAGCATACTGTGATAAATCTTTAGATATCTTTAGCTCCAATGCTCGTAATTTACCTGAAAGTGGAAAACAATGGAAAACAAGCATAAATCCATATAAATGATATAAATTACAAGCATTATCGGGGGAAATTGACACTTAATATTCAGGACTATTTGATGTTATCAAATATCCCCCCACTTGAACTCTACTTGCCCTCAAGTAGACCTTATTAGAAAGATTCCTAAAAAGATATCTCCCATAACCTGGAAAATATAAGTTTACAAATCCCTTATGCTAGAATAAAACAAAGTCGAACACCTCACGAAAGGGGAACAAAACACTCAAATCTCTCAACTATTCTAAGTGTCAAATTCGGGGTGATCACTCAATCGCACAGTTATAGCATGTATTCTATCATAAGCTTGGCGGTTACACAAATATCCACCACTAGAGTTAAGGGCTAAACAATTCTCGAAGGCAATATGGGTAGACACGACAAAGGTTAAGGGGTGACTCGTCATTACTAACATGTCACGGCGAAGTGGACAAAATCAATGATACATGACCAAATCCATGGCCAAGACACCAAAGATTGCTCGTTGCATCACCTAGACATGCTTCATGACTAAAGGGTAGGATAAGACATGGGATATATAATTGGTGTAAAATAAAAAAACAAGCAGGTAGTCTCAATCTATAACCAAGTCATCACCACTTACCGTCCGCCCAAAGTTCAAGCTTTGAAGTCAAGAAACCGGATCATGAAATGCAAGGTAGATGTGTCATTAGAGGACGTCGTGATGGGCACACTATCTTTTTTCCAACTGTTGGCATAACTACCAACTCCAATCTTTCAATGTGACCGAGGTGGCCTCCTCGATACTAAATCAATAAAGCTCATATTACAGTGCTTATAACATTACACTTTACATAATCATAACAACTATTTTTTTTTCAACATAATAATAAAATAACATAATATCCCCCCACTTGAGATGAACAATGGGAATTCGGAGGGTCTTCAATGATCTTCAGAAATATTGTCGATGAAAGCGTGATTTCCGAACCTTTCCACTTGAACCTTGAACTTAGGCAAATGATGACTTCCCAATCACAAATAAACATTACAGGGTAGGCTAAGGTGTATAGGTGTATCGAAACAATATATCGGGTTATCAAAATGAAAGGAATGGCTCAGAAGGGTGTATCTAGGGGTATCTTGCACTAAAGATAAGTGCAACAAAAGGGTTTCACATGGGTAGGCTGTTTGGGTGATAATCCTATAATATTGCCTTCTAAAACTGAAAAGTCCAAATACATTGAGCTAACTCAACATACCTCGTCGATGGTCTCGAAATGATGCAAAGGCCAAGTTATAAAGTTTACAAGCTACCGGCATACTCATAATTTGGTGGATTTGGGGTAAAATATTGGAAACGGATAAGGCTAATCTCACCATATAAAATCAAGGGTTGTATGTGCTCGGCTAAGGTCTAATCTAGTTAGGTTAAGAAAAACATGTCAAAATTTTAAAAATGGCATAATTTTTCAAAATAAACTAGAAAAATGAGGGCGAAATAAAGTTCAAGAGATAATTCTACTCCTGTCCCCCCACTTGAATTGTACAAAGTCTATTTTGTACTAGGCATTAAATAAAGGTGAAGAGAAAGGTAGAATTAGAGCGAGAACTTCTTTGAAATTTGCTCCATGAAGAAGGAAGGCCCGCGAAAAAAAGACGTGCCTTTGTATAAGCATCGTGAACAAACTTCAATCCTTGAAATCACACTACCGACAAGCATAATTCTAAAAAGACAAAAAGAAAAATAAAAAATGAAAAACAAACCTAACTCACTTTCGTAGGAATCACGGTTGCATTTAGCGAATGCAACAAGCCTTTCGAACCACTTAGTGTCCCAAGTGGACGAGTGAAGTCTCGTGAGGGTTTACAGGGAACACACCCACAAAGTTCATATGAAATACTAATACAAGGTTATTGTGTTTTAAAAAGAAAGAATTAAAGTAGAGGAAGGTTACGTCGTAACTCTCTTTAGGGAGTTACGCCGTAACTGGCAAAACCTGGTATAAGCTGCAAAGCGAGTAGTTACGGCGTAACCACGGAGATGGTATTACGCCGTGGTGGTAATCGTCAAGAATTCTGCTACTAAAAGGTTGGTTACGGCGTAATCACCAAGATGAGTTACGCCGTAACTCTGTTCAGATCAGCAACTGCAGCAGCAATTAGTTCCTCGTTCCCTGCAAAAATAGTTAGAAAACACAAAACCCTACAGAAATGGAAATGAAACAAAAGAAAAGGATAATTCGTGTTATATCCCAAAAGAGCAATTTTCTTTATTTACGAGTCTTTAAGTTAGACTCAGAGCCACGGGGTTTCTATGGGGGCCTTTGGACTTCCCCGACCTCTTCCATGTCTTTCATTAAATTACGCCTAACCCACCCGACATTTGTGGCAGTGCGGAGATATTCTTTGGTTTCAATCTTCCGGATCTTGCAAAAATTTTCTTCAGGTCCCAAGTGGTATCGCGTAAACTCAAATTTTTCGGCTATAATTGGTGGTGGCCTCTTAAACGGGATGCCAAGAAGTTTGCATCTTCTTTTCTCGTGCATTTCATCATCTGGGTCAATGAAACCGTCTTCGCTATGTAACTCGAGATAATCGAAATCATTGTCGTCGGAATCGGTATCTTCAAGTTGGTCGAGTATTTTCTTGCATTCTTCTTTTTCTACCTTAGACGAGTCCTTGGTGTCATCTTCTGGTTTTTCATTAGGAATTTCATCGTTAGGTTGATCTTTACTCATACATCCACTCTAGATTTTCTCTTTAGTTAACGCGTCAATTTTTCCGCTATTTGATTCTGACCCAATCGTTGAAACCGAGATCATCAGGCCAAGGCAATTCTGTTCTTTCAGAATCATTAGTTGAATTCCATAGGAACTCGTCTTCCCCAGTTCTTTCAATGCTGCTTCCCCCGTTACATTCATACTCAAAAGGGTTGCAGGAAGCCCAAATGTTTCCGTCACTGGTTTTAATTTGTTCACACCAATGATTTTGAATTCCTTCGTCATTGTCATCTTCAGAAGGAATATCATCGAGGGATTTAATGGTTTTTCCTCGAAGAATATGTTTCTCATATTTTAGTTCCAGATTTCTGAACAAAGTCGAATTAATTATCGCGTCCCCGAATCTTATCGAATACCAATCTCTAAATGAAAGATTTCCAAAATCAACGTCATGCCTCCCAGATTCGTGTGGGCATATCCAAACCTCGTTCTTCACAGTACCTCCTCCGTTGAAATATTCACGAAAAGGATTGCACGTTGGCCAAGCGTGAGTAATCTCATCTTCCATGACGAGTAAGGGTTTGCAGTAATGCTTGATAGGTGGTCCTTCCACTTCGTTAATAGAGAACTTGGCTAACCTTTCTTCGTCTTTAAGTGTAGTCCACATGTATCTGTCATCTTTTATCCTTTCTTTATCAACTCCACCATCGCAGGATTTCCGAGGATCACACGAGGCCCATAAGCTGTAGCATTCCCCATCGTCAATTGCAATAGCCTTACACCAATGACTTCTCCTTTTAGGGTTGTCGTCCTTGGTGCCCGTGTCTTTGCTTGAATTCGGGTTACGCTGTAACTCGAGGGTGTGATTACTGGCGTAACTCACTTTCGCCATCAGTATCAGATTCATCAGAGTAATTGTTGTTATCAGAGAATACAACCTTACATATAGTAGATTTTCTCTTTTGTTCCTCGTTTCTTCTTTGCACCTCGTCGCCGAGCTTTCCAATTAAAGTTTCCAAGTTTTTAAGTGATATGTCATGGGCATAGAGGCTCTTGTTTGTATTATCTTGGAAATTTTTAAGCCATTCCTCTTGCTCCTTTTGCCTCTTGGTAGTATCCGCAAGGTACTTGTTAATAATTTCCTCCAGGTTAGCTCTTCTCTCATTACGCTCATAATATGGTGGGGGTCCTCAACGAAACCCATTACGATTATCCCCGTAGAAAGGCCTATTCTCTCCATACTTGGCTTCTTCAATATTATCTTCTTCCACATGAGGACAATTCTTCGTGAGATGTCCTCCTCCACAGCTTTCACAACCTACTTGGATGGCATGAACAGTTTCTCTGACCTTCAGCATATCTTGGCTGAGATTTTCAATTTTACTAGCGATTGCTGCAAGTCCGTCAAAACTTCCGCCTTGGTTTCTTTTACTTCCTCTGTCGTACCATTTTTTAGAGTGATCCGCCAATTTTTGAATGGCTTCAATTGCAAGAGTAGGAGTCATGTTCGGGATAGGTCCTTGATAGTCCAACATTTTACTTGTAGTTACGTTAATTCCTTTGTATAAAATGTTGACCTTCTGCTGGTTGTTCAGATCATGTGTAGGACACTTGTAAAGGAGATCGTTGTATCTATCCCAGGCTTGATACAACGTTTCGTCATCTTCTTGTTTGAAATTATGGATCTCCAAAAGCTGGTTAGAAATCTTCGATGGTGGACAATATCTCTGAATAAAGTGCTTCTTAAATAGCACCCAAGTATTAATTGCCCCGGCGGGCAATCTTTCGATCCATCTTACGGCTCTCCAGTAAGAGTCATAGGGAATACTCTAAGCATAACAGCATCATGAGACACGCCCGGAATGTTAAAAAGGCTTGCGATGTAAAGGACATTTTCAACGTGCTCATATGCATCTTCGTCCCTGTTTCCTAAAAAAGGGTTAGCGCGAAGCTCCCTCATAAATTGGTCTTTGATTTCGAAACGGACATCCGCTCTAATTGCCGGTCTTACGAGACCCAGCCCTTGTTCCACTCTTGTCAATGCCAAGTATTCCTCAAGAGTGAGGTCATCGATGTTAACAACTTCCATAGTACCTGAAAACTTGAAATATGATCGTGAGAAAAGTTTAAAACGAAGTTAAAGACTTAATATTAATCCTAAAATAACTCCCCGGCAGCGGCGCCAAAAACTTGATGCAGGTTTTACTGACAAGGTCTTAATATTTATAGTGTCTCGTTATACCTATGGTCTACCCTAGTGCACTAACGGGCAGTGTACCCGGTCGTGTGTAGTGTAGTAATCGGTAAATCCGAGGTCGTCCCAAGAGCTATGTGTGATGGCTTATTACTAAGTCTAAGTGTCACAGATTAATAATGGTTTCGATAGGGATTTAATTAATTAAACTACTAAAGTAGAATAAAATAAAGCAGATAAAAGCAAATAAATGGATAAAGGGAAATCAATAGAGGAAAGTGGTGCTAACCTAGTTAATCCTCCTAGCTAGTTATGTCTACGTCTACTTACTTCCAATTACTTCAGGTGGGGTCAAAGTTGAGAGGACAGCATTTGGTCAATTCGCCCTAACCTATCAGCAAAGATGCCACCACAGGAGAAGTCAGGAGTCCCCTCATAAGTCTTGTTATTCCTGGTCCCCTAAGCCAAGTCATTAAGTACCGCTACATGCTAGATTTATAATAGTGAATGCCCAACCCTTAGGAACTTAGACACAACCCCCCTAATTCTTAAGTTCATCCAAACGATAGGAGATCAGTTGGTCAAATCGTACAAGTAGAAAGGGTCGTCAGTTGGTCATATCTTAACCTTCCCGTCTCAGTCCGCTCACCTAGGGTCAGTTGGTCATATCTCCTAGGCAATTGGCCTTTATCGCCATTCAAAACTACCGAACCAAGGGTGGCTACCAATAAACTATGCATGCATACACTTAGAAATAATTGTACTGAAGTAAAGTAAACGCAAACAAAACAATTAAGGAATCATAACTAGGCCATCACCAAAAGTTGCTTAGCCGCTCATATTAATCATGCAAACCAATTCAATATTCAAAGGTACGAAATACATGAATTGAAAGTAAAAGAAATATAAAACGCTAATGCTTATCGTAGGGGAGTGATTTCTCCCTTGGAGACAGCTCCGTATGCTCCTCTAGACCTGCCTTGAGCTTTTTCCCACGTTCTTAGAGTGTTGTTTGTGGAATGGAATGATTAGAAATGCTGGAATTCGTGGGGTATTTATAGGCCATATCTGGGTTACGGCATAACCAATATATGAGTTACGCCGTAACCTTCTATTTCTTCGAATAATGTACTAGATCTGCTGGTTACGGCGTAACCTAATGAGTGGTTACGCCGTAGTCTTCAATAAACTTGGTTACGTCGTAAGAGATGCAGTAGTTACGGCGTAAGTATCAGCGGCGTGGAACCTCATTTGACCTAATGTAGTTACGTCGTAACCTTTGGGAAGAGTTACGCCGTAACCTTATGATAAGTTGGTATTCTGAGTCACGCAATAGTTACGGCGTAATGTAAGAGATGAGTTACGCCGTAATTTCTTCAAAGTAGCATACTGTGATAAATCTTTAGATATTTCTCCAGTTCCGCGTCTCTTTAGCTCCAATGCTCGTAATTTACCTGAAAGTGGAAAACAATGGAAAACAAGCGTAAATCCATATAAATGATATAAATTACAAGCATTATCGGGGGAAATTGACACTTAATATTCCGGACTATTTGATGTTATCAACTAACTACATCATGCTTTGTGTTCTTGATGTTTAGTTTAGGATTTCATATCCATTAGAAACATTGTCTTGGATATTGTCTAGTATCATATTCTTGTATCTATAACTAGATTAGATGGTTTATGTGTTTATGTCATAAAACACAAGGTTTGTTATGTTGGGCCACAAAACATAAAGAGTTTCATAGATGTGTCGTGTTGGTCGGGTAATGGTTCCTCCTTTGTAATGGAACCCGGTATCTAGCCTTGTACCAGATAAAGTGTAGGCGACGTTGTGATAAGTTTAGTTCTACCTAGTGGAAGGACTCGGTATCTAACCTTGTACCAGATAAAGTGTAGGCGACTTTGTGATAGGTTTGGTTCTACCTCGTGGAAGGACTTGGTATCTAGCTTTGTACCGGATAAAGTGTAGGCGACGTTGTGATAGGTTTGGTTCTACCTCGTGGAAGAACTCAGTGTTTAGCTTAGTACCGGAAAAAGTGTAAGAGACGTTGTGTAAGGTTTTCTCCGCCAAGAATGGAGTTTTTTGATCTAGTGAAGTAACTCTCGAGTTGGATACGTGGGGAGTGGAGTAGGGCGAAGAGGAGATTCGTGACCGAACCACTATAAATCCTCGTGTTGGTTTGTCTATCCTGTTACTTATCGCTTTACTTTTATTCTTGCTTTATATTATTGTTTGTCTATGTGGTTGATGTTTATGTGTGTGATGCATACTTGGTCTTTCATATAGTCATAAACGATATTTAACACTTTACATATTATGACACGCTTGATCAAGAAAAACAAACCGGACTAATAATGATGAAAATTGATTTATAATGAACCATTAATCTTGCGGAATCTTATGTGATATTAAGGGGTTGGCCTTACATGCCGTAATGCGTTAAATACATCCTCGCGTCGAGATTAGAAAATGCGATGGTTTATACTATATTTGATACAAAAGTTTTAAGTTTGAAACAGAAACGTATTCCCCCCCCCCCCCCTCACGTTTTCACAATATCAAATTCCTTTATTTAATCATCAATTATTTTAAAATATAGTTTTCCCTAATTTCATATATAGTTTCTATTGTGGGAACATCTAACTTCTTTGAAAATATTATACTAAACATATAACTTCTTTTCACCTCTAACGTCTGTTACACAGTTACACCAAAATCGTATTCCTATCATTTTGAATAGCAATATTAGTGTGTGGAGTGGGGGGTTGTGGAGGAGAGGGAAATATAATCATCACAAACACCCTCTAATATCTCTTATTAATTATTCTTTTACATATATAGTTAGAGTAACGATCGTATGAGAAATATTATTAAAATGAAAAGAATGAGAAGGAACTATAACCACTAATCTTAGATGCATAAAAAAAATGCATCGCTGATAACAAAATAGTCCTGAATATTAAGTGTCAATTTCCCCCAATAATGCTCGTATTTTATATCATTTATATGGATTTACACTTGTTTTCCTTTATATTTCACTTTCATGTAAATTACGAGCATTGGAGCTAAAGAGACGCAGATTTGGAGATTTTATAAGAGATTTATGATATTATGCCCACTGTGAAGAAGCTACGACGTAACTCCACTCTTACATTACGTCGTAGCTAGTGCGTGACTCAGAAGGCCAACTCAGCAATAGATTACGGCGTAACTCCCACTAAGGATTACGTCGTAACCCATTAGGTCAAAAGATGTTCCACGCCGCTATAAGCTACGCCGTAACTCCTTCAAATGATTACAGCGGAATCGTGTCATTTGTAACCTGTATTGAAGATACGGCGTAACGCATCCCATGTGTTACGCCGTTACCAGCAATTACGAGAGCATTATTATGGAAATATTAAGGTTACGGCGTAATTCTCAACTTAAGTTACGCCGTAACTAGATCTCGCCTATAAATACAAGCCCTAATTTCTGTATTTCACATCATTCACTCCACACCAAAAAGCAGAGAACGTGAGTAGGGGTCCAAAGGCAGATCTCGAAGAGCATACGGAGCCATCTCCAAGGGAGAAATCACTCCCTAACTATAAGCATTAGCGATTATCTTTTCTTTTACTATCGATTCATGTATTTCATTATGTCAAACATTGAATTTATTGTTTCTTTTAATATGATCGGCTAAGCACCTTTGATGCTAGCCTAGTTATGATTCCTTAATTGTTTTGTTTACGTTTACATTGCTTCCGTATAATTGTTTCTAGTGTATGCATGCATAGTTCGTTGGTAGCTACCCTTGTTTCGGTAGTTTTGAATGGCAGTAGTGTCTAGTTACTTAGGAGAATTGATCAACTGACCCTAAGTAGGTAGACTGAGTGGGAAGGGTAAGAATTGACCAACTGACCACCCTTTTTCGCTTGTCTTGAACTTACCAAATGATCACCTGCCGTTTGGATGAACTTAAGAAGTTAGGGATGAGTGTTTAAGATGCTAGCGCCCGGGAACTCATTGTTACGAATCTTGAATGTAGCGAAACTTAATGACTTGGCTTAGGGGACTAAAAACAATTGGACTTTCAAGGGTAGTAGCTTGATCTCCTGTGGAAGCTTTTGCTGATAGGTTAGGACGAACTGACCAAATGTTGTCCTAGCGACTTAAACCCCCACTTGAATCAAATGAAAGTAGTTAGATGTGAACATAACATGATAGGATGAGTAACTAGGTTAGCACACTTTACCCTTATTGATCACAACTCTACCTTTTATTTGCTTTCTTTCATTTCTTGCTTTCTAGTTTATTAATCATTTCAATCATTAAAACTATTATAATCAGTGACAATTAGACTTAATTAGAATCCGCTCACATAGCTCTTGGGACGACCTCGGTTTTACCGATTACTACACTACACACGACCGGGTACACTGCCCGTTAGTGCATAGGGTGGACCATAGGTAAACGAGACACTTATAAATATTAAAACCTGGTCAGTAAAACCTGCATCAATCTCCCAATCAGTTTTCTTTTCTTATTTGAATTTTGTAGCTAGAGTTTTTCCTTACCCTTCTCATTTTAATAACTCTTATTAGATCCATTCTCTATACTCTTCGTAACAAATAGGATAAACAATATGATTTGGCTATTTGTAGCCTTAAATGCCTTGTTTAATAAATAAAAACATACAATAAAGTGCAATACATTTAGTTGGTCGGTAGTAATTAAATTCGGTGGGTGGATGGTTATTCTGAAAATACAAGTAGTTAATGCATGTAAAAGTTTCGTAAAAGCACCTCTTAGGGTTACGTTTAGCATTTTCCTAACAAATAATACCACTTTCTATCGTCAAACCATGGACATAATCAGGAGAAGAATTGATCATGTGCATTTAGGAAAAATTGAATAAGACTAGATACACAATATAAAAGAGATGCATTCATGAAATGTACATAATCATCACAAACACCATATAATGCTCTAATGGGTTATGTTATTAAGAACCCCCTTATGCTGTGACAATAAGGGAGTTTTGGTCAAAATATACAAATCACGATGCACACCGTACAAACCCGCAATACACAAAACTCCACAAACCCCCTATGGGAGGGTCCGTATAAACTCCCCTTGCTCTAATATCTCTTACTAATTATTCTTTTACATATATAGTTATACTCTTCGTAACAAATAGGATAAACAATATGATTTGGCTATTTGTAGCCTGAAGTGCCATTTTTAATAAATTAAAATGTACAATAAAGTGCAATACATTTAGTTGGTCGATAATAGTTAAATTTGGTGAGTGGATGGTTATTATGAAAGTACAAATAGTTAATGCGTGTAAGAGTTTCGTAAAAGTACCCCTTAAGGCTATGTTTAGCATTTTCCTAACAAATAATACTACTTTCTATCGTCAAACCATGGGCATAATCAAGAGAAAAATTGACCATGTGCATTTAGGAAGAATTGAATAAGACTAGACACACAATATAAAAGAGATGCATTCATGAAATGTACAGTTTTTTACAATGTTGCAAAAATCGTGAATCGGGCGGTCGACCATCCTGTAGCGATTAATTGGTCAAACCGGGATTAATCGGATTGGCATTTCCTATAAGTTTTAGGTATTTCTGGACACCAAAGTAAAGATCTTAAGTGTTTTCAAGCCTATTATGCTTCCAAACATCAATAAAAAGGCTCTAATTATGATTATGAGGCCCATTGCGCGTTTTAAGTGAAATAAACGATCTTCAAATTAAGTAGAATGCCTAAATTATTATTTTTTAAAAGTTGACCGATTGGTCCAATTTTTATGACCGATTAGTCTGATTTTTCTTGATTCAACCAATTTTTGACTGATTAGTGGCCTATTTTTTCCACCGATTTTTCAAAATCAACAAGTTATAAAGCCAATTACCGATTAATCGATGATTAATCGGCTGCCTAGGCCGATTTTTGCAGCATTAGTTTTTTTTACAAAAAGTAACACTACGTTGCAAAAATACACAAACGTCTCGTAAACCCTTGGAACACACCCTAGTCACAACAAAAAATATTACCGCATCACAACAATGTCATAAAGTATCAAACCAATAATTAGAAGGTAAATTATTATTTTTTAAATGAAATGGAAAATTAAAAGGAAAATCTAGCAAGAATCAAAACAAGGTCATTTTAGTCATCTTACTATGGCCGGTAGTGGATCTATTAGAAATAAGAGAAATTTAAAAAATGTAAAAAGTAACCAGCAATTGACACGTGTTCCCACTAATTTTATTCACAAAATCCATTTGAAGGAAAACTTGTAATTTTACAAGTTTTTTTTTCTTCTTTTCCACTTCAAATTTCAAATGCACATATCTCTTAAACGATAAACTTTTAGAAAAAACCGACTTAACCATAATTTCTAGAATTTTATCCTCTTTAATTTGGTATAAATTTTGTTAAAAATTTCGAAACTTTTTGTTTTTAAATATCAAATGGGTGTTAATTTTCTTGATATTTTAGGCATTTTCGGCCATATTTTTTACCCTTATAAATTTTGGTTCGTGAAAAACTTTAAACATAAAAGTTGTAGATTTTGGTTCACTCTTTACACATATTTTTGAATCACTCAACTCTGATGTCATATGAGTAAAATTTCACCCGTTAAAGATGATGTTTTACTCATATTTGTTGCACACAAGGTGTTTGATTAAATGTCTAAATTGGATTTTTAGTGTAAAATTGCGTTATATGCTCTAATGTTTGTACCACAAAGCTTTATTAATCATTTTATCAACGTAAGATTCAAAAAGTGATATTTTTTAATCGTTATTTTTTTATAAAAATGTACGTATTGTATATTATTGCGTTTTTTTACCATAGATTGGACCAATATTAAATTCGAATTATACACATTGTAAAACATAAAAGTTGTAGATTTTAGGTCAATCTTTACTCATGTTTTGTATTCACTAAAATCCGATTTCATATGACTGAGATATCATACGTTAAAGATGATATTTTGTTCATCAGTTACTCTGGTTCATCAATTTTATTCATGAACATTAGTTCATTAGTACATCAGTTACTCATGTATTGGGTGTTTGGTTTAGGGTTTAGTTCATCAGTTCATCAATAAATTAGTTATCAATTGATGATCATTTTAATAGTTTATCAGTTCGTCAATTGATAATCATTTTTATATTATTTTGATGAATAAACAAATCACTGATGAACGTACTTGCTAAATTGTTTTTTATGAATAAAATTCATATTATATTACTTGTAGGGAATTATATTTGTAAAACAGATTTAAGTTTATTTAAGTCTGTTTAGTATTAGTTATGGTAGTATAATAGTTAAGTCGGGTAGAACAAAGTTAAGTATGCCAGTACTAATGTTGTTAAGTCTGACAGAACAAAGTTAGTACTGGTTGATAGTTAAGTATGTTTATGTTTAACAAAATAGATAGAAAGTAGGAAAAGATAAGAACGCTTAGAGATATCTTTGAAAAAGATATGTTCGAATCTTTTCTAGGTTTTGTAGTTAATTAGGGTTTCCTTGGTGTATAAAAGGATCTCTAATGTATTAGGTTAAGGTACGAGTTGTAAGCCTTAACCATTGATCAAAGCAATCAATAGAATATACGAAGTTAGTATACCATTGTGTTCTTCATACTTATTGTGTTAAGTTTCCGCATTAGCACATTAAGGATTTGTTAAGAGTTCTTCACATAGTGAATTTGGATTTATTCAAGTTTTCTATAAGTTGTGTAAAGGCTACTTAGATCCATAACTTTGGACCTATAAATGGTATCAAAACCTATAGAAGGACTCTGTTGTTGAAGATACACAATTATAAACACTAATTCCAAACCAAAAAACATCAAACATGTCTGACAAAGCAACTGAAACCTTCTCTGACCACCCCAGTGATGAAGAATCCAACCATGAAGATGGAGCAAACAACTATCAACCTAAGCAACCCCAAATCACAAATACCACAACCATCTCCAACATAAGTGTCCACCATTGAAGAAAGATGAATATGACATATGGGCTATGGAGATGGAGCACTATCTAGAATATACTGATAATGAAGTGTGGAAGGTGATACAACAAGGAAACTTTAAAAAAAGGGTTTCCAAAGGAAAAGATGGCACTTACATTGTATTGCCACCTGTTATTGCTGCTGAAATTCTTGCTGTGGAGAAGGAGAGAAAGGCCAAGAACATCTTGTTAATGGCACTTACCAAGGAGCATATCGGACTTTTTCATGGGATGGATGATGCAAAGGAGATCTGGGAGGCAATCAAAGTAAGATTAAGAGGGAATGCTAACTCAAAAAAGATGCAAAAGGCTGTCTACAAACAACAATTTGAGGCCTTTACTATTTACAGCTATGAAGGATTATAGAAGGGCTATGACAGGTTTCAACAACTATTGTCACAATTGGAAGCCCATGGTGCTGCTGTTTCTGATGAGGATGCCAATCACAAATTCCTCAAATCTTTGCCACAAGAATGGTCAAGTCTGGCAATGACCATGAGGACCAAACCTGAAATTAACATTATGTCAATTGATGATATGTACAACAACCTAAGGGTTTTTTAACAAGAAATCAAAAATGTGTCAAAACCATCCTCTTCTAGCTCTTAGAATGTTGCTTTTGTCTCACATGGCAAGAGCAGTGCTAACCAAGTTAAGTTTGGTGGTAGTTATAGTACTTCTTCATCAAGTACTAAAGAAAGATGGGCACCTCGTGGATTTACTGATGAGGTTATCTACTCTCTCTTTGCTAAATCATCAGAAGAGATGGATTTGCTCAATAAAGATCTGGAGCAGATTGATGATGCAGATATTGAGGAGATGGATATAAATTGGCAGATAGCTATGATTGCTATCAGGATGAACATGTTTTTAAGAGACATGGTAGAAGAGTTCGTTACTATCCAAAGACTCCTGTTGGCTTTGATAAAAAGAAGCTTGAGTGCTGCAACTACCATAAGCCTGGTCACTTTGCAAAGGAATGTAGATAGCAAATGTGAACTGCAATGCTTTAAGAACTGCTCATGTACGGCTTATGCTTATGAGAATGTGACGTATGAACTTACAATAGTTTGTCTGCATTGGTTCCAAGAGTTTGTGAATATCATGAGTACCACTACTGGTCATTATCTCTATGTCAAAGTTCATAACTTGGAGTTGGGCACATATACTTCCCTTTATCACAAGCAGTGTTTCATTTGCTATTCCTTGAAATTATAAATTTATGATTTCGTCCATGGTCAACATGCAGTAGATGATGGTCAAGAACACAAATCTACCCACTTAAGGAAAAGCTTTATTGCAGTTGGAGTCAGCATTGTTTCTATAGGATTGCTTATTATCAGCATATTTGGCTACTTCTGGAGAAGCCAAAGGAAGATAAAGAAAGGTAATCAGTTAAAGTAAATGATTTTTGAATGGATTAATGGCATGTAATAACAATGTACTTTCACATTTGTTCACATATCAGATACGAACCTAAAAAAATACCACAATACCCATCCAACTTTTAAATTTTGTTTCATTATCATACGTTTTAGAATCATCTCTTTGCACTTAGAGTCATCTCTTTGCACCGTTAGTCCTTTTAACTAACGACCGTTTGTAATTAACTCAAACATATGTTTTCTTTTTCACATTATATGTTTTCGACCGTTTTTATATGTTTTCAAACGTTTTACTTGTTTCATATGTTTTCGTCCGTTGTTATACGTTTTCGTCAGTTTAATACGTTTTGTCTGTTTTATACGTTTTTCTTATATTTTCATACGTTTCTATCCGTTTTTATACGTTTTCATCCATTTTTATATGTTTTTCTTACGTTATCATATGTTTTTATCCGTTTTTACACGTTTTTTTTTTATACGTTTTCATCCGTTTCTATACGTTTTCTTTCATTTTTCTTATGTTTTCATACAATTTTATCCGTTTTTATACGTTTCGTCCCTTTTTAATTGTTTTCGTCCATTTTTATACGTTTTCGTCCGTTTTTCTTATGTTTTATCCTTTTTTATACGCTTTCTTATGTTTTTATCCGTTTTTATATGTTTTCGCCCGTTTTCTTACGTTTTCATATGTTGTTAGACGTTTTACGCTGTCCGTTTTTATACGTTTTTATCTAGTTTCATCCGTTTTTATATATTTTATACGTTTTCTTACGGACAAACACGTATAAATACGTTAAAGAAATTATAAAAACGGGCAAAAACGTATAAAAACAAACACAAACGTATAAAAATGGATAAAAACGTAAGAATGCGTATAAAAATTGGATAAAAAGCATATGAAAACGTATAAAAATGGATAAAAACGTAAGAAAAACGGACGAAAACGTATAAAAACGGGCGAAAACGTATAAAAACGGACAAAAAGTGTGAAAACGTAAGAAAAACATATAAAAACGGACGAAAATGTATAACAACGGACGAAAACGTATGAAAACGGACAAAAACGTTTGAAAACGTATAAAAACGGACGAAAACATATAATGTGAAAAAGCAAACATATTCTTTAGTTAATTTTAAATGGTCGTTAGTCAAAAGGGCTAACGGTGCAAAGAGATGACTCTAAGTGCAAAGAGATGATTTTAAAACGTATGATAATGAAACAAAATTTGAAAGTTGGATGGGTATTTTAAGTATTTTTTTGGGTTCGTATCTGATATGTGAACAAATGAGAAACTACGTTGATCCATTAACCCTTTTTGAATCTATCCAATTGAGAGATGCCTATTTTGATCCATTTACTTACAAACGAGTCAATTTAAAATATAGGATTATTCTTAACGGGTTAACTTGGGAAAAAGTAAAAAAGATAGCTAAACAGAAACGGTTCATAGGGGTTGAAAAGATCAAAGAAGCTGAAGATATACTAGTGTACTTCTAATGTTTATAATCTCCTAAATCTATATATTTGTAAATAAAATAATTAATGTTGTACTCTAATAACATGTAAACATATCAGGACACCATTTATAGACAATAGATAAATGGAAAACAAAATGTTTGCAAGTCACCCAAGCTGGTACAAATAGCAACCCGTTTTAAACCTTGGATTTTCACAGAGAGAATAAACAGGGAACTTCTTGAATTTGATTCTATTAGCACTACCTCTGGAGATACACATAACAATGCAGAGCTCGTGTCATTTAGCTTAAGAAGTGTATTGGCTGCAACAGGTTCCTTTTCAGTAAAAAACAAGCTTGGAGAGGGTGGCTTTGGTCCTGTTTACAAGGTATAATTCTTACAGCATCTTATATAAGAACATTATTTAGACTTCAGTTGTTGAAATCAGAAAGATGCAATGGAGGGTTCATTACCTGGAAACAGAGAAGTGGCAGTAAAAATAGTATCAACTAGATCATCTCAAGGGCGCGATGAGTTTATGAATGAGTTGAAACTTATAGCAAAACTTCAGCATACGAATCTTGTAAGGTTGTTGGCTGTTGCATGGAAGAAGATGAAAAAGTTCTTATGTATACATGCCTAATCGAAGCCTAGACAAGTTCCTCTTTGGTACGAATTTTGTGCATTCCCATCTACTCCAAGATACAATTCTTTATGTAATATGTACATTAATATTGTTTTATCTATTTTTGTTAAATCCATCTGAGAGGATAAATCTTGATTTAACAAGCGATTCGAAAGTATAGAAGGGATAGCACAAGGACTCCTTTATCAGCAAAAATATTCTAGACTCGAAGTTATCCATAGGGACTTCAAAGCAAGCAATGTTCTTTTGGATCAAATGATGACTCCTAAAATCTCATATTTTGGACTATGGCTAGAATTTTGGCATGAACCAAATTGAAGACAAAACCAACAGAGTTGTTGGTACCTAGTAAGTCCGAAGTCATCCTATACAAGTAAAATAAGCAATTAAAGATGATATGTGAGCATTGTTTTGTTAACTGCAGTGGATATATGGCACCTGAAGAGTTTTGGTAGAACCACAAAAAAACTCCCACAAAAACAAAAACTCCCACAAAATGACGTGTCAGACAGTGAGTGGCTTAATCAGAGAGAAAAGGGAGAAACTATAATAAAATCCATGGCTTAATCAGAGAGAAAAGGGAGAAACTATAATAAAATCCACCAATCACTGCCTGACACGTTATTTCGTAGAGGATTTTGTCGATCTTTTTATGTGGATGTATCATTCCTCGGCACCTGAATACGCGCTGCATGGAGATATGCTGAGAGGTCAGATGTATATAGTTATGAGCAGGGGTGTAGCTATGTGGAGGCTAAGGTGGGCCATGGCCCACCCACAAAGCCCTAGTAATTAGCATATGTGTTGTAGTCCAAAGCCGAATTTACTATCATATATTAACATTTGATCCACCTACAAACTAGATATCTCTCTATTAGTTCACATACTTAGTCCCTCATCCATCCATCAATCCATATTCAGTCCTATAGCCAAGAATTTTGGTTCAGATTCATTTTTAGATGATTTTGGTTATGCAAATGAAAGTCGTGTGCAACCAAAACGTTGAATGAACAAATATGTTGCAAACTTTTTACATAGTTATATGAGTAAATTACATGGTTCGTCCCTGTGGTTTGGGCGAAATCACTACTCTCGTCCCTCGATTTTTATTTTTGCATGGTTCGTCCTTATAATGAAGTTTCATAACATTTGATACATGCTTCGTGGTTTGGAAGAAATCACTACACTCGTCCCTCGGCTTTTAGTGATAAGGACGGATGGTGTTGTGAAACTTCATTATAAGGATGAACCATGCAAAATAAAAATCGAGCTAGTTATATATTATACTCTGTAATCTTTTGTTTCCTTTCTAACATGCCGGTGTTTTAAAATATTTTGGCCCCCCCTGAAAAGAATTTCTGGCTACGCCCCTGGTTATGAGGTCTTAGTGCTAGAGATTGTGACTGGTAAAAGGAACAGTGCCTCTGATTGCTTTGGAGATTCTCTTACAGTATCAAAATGGGTAAGTGCGATGTCCTCTTTTTCAATTATTGTATATTATTTAAACGCAGACAACTAGATTTCTAGGGTTTTAGATGATTTGCAGGCTTGGGAAATCAGGATGGAAGGCAGGGGTGTTGAGTTGATCGATCCCTTAGTGAGGGACAACTGCGATCTTCTACAGGCAGTGAAGTGTATTAATGTTGGACTTCTATGTGTACAAAAAATCATGCCAGAAAGATCAAATATATCAGAAGTGGTCGTCATGTTGAGCAACGAAACAACAACCATTCCATTGCCCAAAAAACCTGCTTTTACGATTCATAGAAGTTCTCAAATGCCGAATATCTACTCCAATAATGAAGTTACAGTGACCAACATAGATCCTAGCTAGAGTTATTAAATTCACTGGTTCTATCACCCAATTTGAACAATATGATCTAAACTTGATATATCAGAACCGATAACTAGTTGATCATGTGTAAATTCCGTGATAATTTAGTAGCTTATTATAGTTACGCTCTATTACAACTTGTTACTTGGTTTACCCAAAATTAATGTTTTGGATTGTGTATTTAAGTGCTTATATGCTTAAAAGCTATTTTTTATTATCAGATAATCAGTTTTTTTGGGTGTTTATATGAAACTGCTTTTCTGCTTATTTTGGAGTAAATAATCACTTTGCAATAAGCAATCCCAACCACACCATAACAACAGAAGCACCCCCTCAATCTCTTCAACTTTTCCTTTAAACCCATCTTCAACTACGTTTTATCATTTTATTAAGCAAACCTAATATAATAAAATAAGAATGCTAATGATCCAACAAGCTTAAACATAAACCAGCTAAAAAGTACCCGAAAGCATAAACTCCAATAAATAATCTAGAAACACAATCACATGTTAAAATAGTACACTCATAATAAATAAATAAAAATGGGAAAAAATACCATATGTATGAAATAAACACAACTTGATGATGAAGAGAACATAATTTATAATTGTAGTCTGTGACTGATTTAATTAAGTTGGGGCGGTAATCCTACGTCAAAAATAGTTTTTCATAATTTTACGTTGCTTTTTAAAACATTTTCCTAATAAACATAAATTGCTTTTCAGGCATTCAGCGGACTGTAGGCCCAAAACATCATTTTCAGATACCTTATATTAATTGGGCCACCATTTCCCAACACCTTTATCACCAAAACTTGTATTATAAATATCATCACCACTTATAAGAGCGTGCGGAAATCGGATTTCATCACAAAACTGAAACCGCACCCAAATTGAAACGAATTTATCAAAACTGAACCGAATCAAATTAAATATTTGATTTTTGGTTTAGTTATAGTTTTAGCAAAATAAAACTAAACCAAAACTGAATTCACATAAAATATATATTAATTTATAGATTTATATAGAAAAAAACAATAAAACTTTTTTAAGTTTGAAATTTTTTGTGTGTAATAAATACATATTTAAAATCATGTAATTCATGTTATCAGTTCGATTTTGGTCATTCCGTTTGGTTTAATCCAATATGAATCTGGTTCGATTCGATTTTCGGTTTTACTAAAAATATTAACCGAGCTAACTGAACAGAATAAACCGAACAACCCGATAACCGAACCGATGAACACCCCTAACCACTTACTAACACAAAGAGACAATGTTTAATAACGATAAATAAATATATGTGCGTTGCGAGGGTGTATTATTTGGTCACTTAAATCGATGAGTTACTTTACCTTCTTTGCACCAAATATATTGCATATGTCTATATAATTTGCTTTCATGCATTTTCATATAATTAAATTGTATAATATAATTCATATTACTTATCTATTACCGTCTATGTCATTCAAATATTTGTAATCATTTTTACCGAATAGTTATTAGAAAAATAAGAAGTTGATTTTAAAAATTTTAATAAGATATTATTATAAAATCGTTCGTAAGTCAAAAGCAACGCAATATTAGCTCATTATATTTGAAATTAATAGACCCTTTTATTGACATTTTTTTATAGCAAAATTGGCAAATTTAGACCTATTAGCAGCAAAATAAGAAGTTGATTTTAAAATTGTAATCCATGTATTTTATAAAATCATGCCTAAATAAAAGGAAATGCAATATTGGACTTATATTATTTGAAATTTAAAGACATTGTTTATTGGTATATTTTTATAAGAAAACTGCTAAATATTTATTGGATACTCGATAAATAGAATATGTTATATAAAAATGTTGTAAAATATGAAAGGTTAAGGTAGTTTTCGTAGCTTATTACATAGTTAAAGGTGTGTTTTTATTTATTTTTATTAAATTTATACATGTTATATGTAAATGTTAAGAAATAAAGTTTAGTGTGATTTATGTACATTGTAAGATAGTTCAAGGGTTTGTTTTTGAATTTTGTTTTGTTTTACAAAAATACATATGTTGAATTTCAACATATTTTATAACATCATACATTAGTTAAAAGTATTTCCATATTTGGCTCATTTTATTTGCACATTTAACGCTTTTTCGTCAATATAATTTTTGTAAGGAAATCGTAGATATTTGATAAATAAAATTTATTTTATAAAAACCGTAAATAAGCAAAACTTTCAGGTAATTTTGTAACTCGTCACATAGTTCGAGAGTTTTTTTTTTTGTTTATTTTTTTAGTGATACGACATCATAGGGTATGACATTTGTGTGTATGTATAACGTCAACAACACCAGTGTAGCCAAATTTTGTTATTTGAGAATCTAATTAAAACAAATGAGACACCTATCTAGTTTAACCTAATGCAACAATGAGTGGAACAAAATAATCTCATACAAATCCATTCAATAATAGGTCGCATCAAGCCACAAGCTAAATGTAAAACTCACTCCAAAAAGCTATCTCAAATGAGGATGGGACATATATACTTATAAACCACGAACCAATCCCATACTTGTCGGATGATGGATCGTAACAATATCCCACACTTTGAAGAGCGAATGTTCTCATTGGTCATGGTTGACACCCTGATTTTTCGGGTCCAAGCCACCACTCCTAGCTCTTTGGTCACGGCTATGTTGGTCAAGGTTGACACCTTTTTTTTGGGTCCGAGCCACCACTCCGAGTGTTGGAACTTGGAAAGGTAGGGCTAGCTCTGATACGAACCCAACCCATAATATGGCACATCAAGCCACATGATTGGTATAGAAAATCACTCCAAAAAGCTAGCTTAAATGAGAAGAGAACACGTAGACTTATAAACCACCAACCAATCCCATACTTAGCCGATATGAGATCAAAACATAATCCAAATCCAGTACTTATTTTGACTAGTAATTATAAAACTATTAACTCTACGACAATTCAGCTATGGTCACATATATATTAACAATAATAACAACAATACCCAATTCTGGTGTAGCGGGGGTATGGGAATGGGGAATGTAGAGAGACCATACCCCAAGCCCAACGTTAATTCGAAGATAGGGAGACTGCCTATAGGAAGTTCTCTCACAATGTCAAGGATCTCATATGTATAGGAAAATACTAGCATGGTACTCACGCAATACTGCGGTGATAGCATAAAAATTCATAAAGCAAGAATAGTTGACACGGTGTAATAATAAAGAAGAAAAAGTCGGTGTTGGTTGTTGGCAGTGATAATCGTTGGTTGCGTCTATAAAAAGGATATTCACGTGTCGCTTATTTATTACGTAAAAGTGATGAGTATACTTGAATATATAATGCAACTCATCATAAAGATAAATTTATGAAATTCTATAATAAAATTAAATATAATATGTAACTTGATACGAAATATATATTTGGTTACAAAATTGATTTTAAAGGTTGATTGATCATTATACATATTTGTAGTTAAGAACCCAATTACCAATACTATAGACTTGTGTAATTACAAATTTACATTTATATTGTTTTAACTTAAGTTTTAATGTTAATGTTTATAGTTACAAATAACTGATATTTATAATAAACAATTATTACTATTAAATTGAATATTTTTTCCTGAAAAAAGAACTTATAATCTTATTATCTTACTAGCAGGATACCCGCGTGATGCGGCGACGAGTATCCTGTGACTAAATTTTCTGGCGAACAAATGTTATTTTGTTTTGGGCTACTAGATTTCAGAGTGATAATTGTGCTACATGCCTGTGCACATTATGCTTAGAGAATTGTATTTATTGATGAAGGGATGTATTAATTGTATGTAAAAAATAGTGTTTTAAGATGAGAATGATTTGTGCTTTACATACGCCTAAATATGTTTGATGACTTGTATTTGCTTAAAATTCTATTAATGGTGGTCTTAAAACAATCAATAAGAGAAAGGGTCCTTAAAAGTAGTATAGATAAAGCATTAAGGGCTTTTTGGGCCTTTCATGCCTTAAAATTCAGCATTACAAGTATTATATATATATACTAATAGAAGTTTGGGGGTATAAAATACATGGTAAAAATGGGTGTGTGTCAAAATTTCATTGGCTCTATACATGTAATAGTTCACAAAAAACTGTCTTTGGCAACACCCTATTGGTGGAAGTGTGTTTGCAAATTCCCTGTTCATTCTTCTATACGGTTGCAGCCATACATATGTTTACATACACATAGAATATTAAAATATATACACATGTCTTCAGCCATTCTAAAAGACCCACGTGTTCACTTCAACCTTGCTAGAAAGTTCTTACCTGCAAAACATAAGAAAGCAAGAAGCCAATCAAATCTGTTGCCATCATTCTAAAAAAAGTGAAACAAAAAAAAAGAAAGTGCCAAAGTCTGAGTTACAAGCCAAAAAAACAAAACCAAAAAAGGAAAGCCAAAACAAAAGAAAGACAGGGAATCTTCTAATATCATAGTCTTACAAAGAGGTAGGAGAAATAAATTATGACATTAAATATTTAGTTATGACATTAATTTTCATATTTATTGTTACATCTTTATTTGTGGCATTAATTGTATTATGATCTAATAGGATGGTATCTTCTTATATTGAATATGCTTGGAAACTAACATGTGTGTTGTTGTCACTGCTGTTTACAAAGAGACTGAGGAAAAAAAACAAAAAAAAAAACAAAAAAAAAAAAAAAGGAAAAAATACTTTAAAATTAGTTGTTTGTGTACACATATAAGTAGTCAACTATTTATTTGGTTTATATATATATAAGGTAGTGTAATATGGAAAACCATGCAAGCACATCCCGGGTCCCTTTTTACAATATAAAAAAAACCCACAACACTCGAAGATAGTTGCTACAAATCTGATATGCATCAACTGGTGGGTAACCAAGACAATAAACCAACCAAAAGTATAAATAGTTGGACATACCACTATGGTCACACGAATGTAGACAACAAATTGGTATACAGTGATGGTATACTTTCCCATGCGACTGAGTTCTCAAACAGCAGCAACAAACAGCCGACAACAGGGTACATAATCCCGACTTCGTCAACAGACAACGAATATCATTCACCTGCAAATGAACAATGCCAACAGCGATTATTTTCTTACCAACATACAAACGGTGAAAAACCAGACATGGTTTCACGGGGTCAAAAGTGTTCAAAAAAAAGGTTTGCAACTTCGACTTTAAAAGGTCCAAATGAAAAAAGGATATGCCAACTACCAATTTCCAATCCTGATGTGCCAATTAAGGGTGTCCATCATAACAACACTTCAGTTAACACAAATAAAGGTACATGTAAAAATTATAATGTACGAGCTACTAGATTACTTAATGACATCAGATCTGACTATCTTTCTTTATCCCAATTGTTAAAACAGGATATTTGGGCAGGTGTTTTACAAAAGACAACCGATACTGTTCAGCTGGGAAACAACAATATCACCACCAATTGTTTTACAATGAAGTTGCAAATTGTGAAAAAAAGAATGTAGTTTCGCGAAGTTTGAATCAACCAAAGAAAAGGTGTGCAGCCGTAAATTTGCAGAGCCCATTTCAAAAACAAATGTGTCATGAACCATCCTCTAATGCTACCATTTCAGCTAATAGTGTCCAAAGTAATGATACTTTTGCTAATGCAAATAAAAGTAAGTATATGTTTGACCATAGTTACTATCACTGAAAGTACAAACTTGCTTTCTCACATCATATTTAACTGAATCTTTCTAATCTTTTTTTCCTTACCTTTATGGGCTATTATTTTTTACAGGTGCCTTGGGACATTCTTCAATTTATACAAATACAGGCTGCAATTACAATGTTACATATGAAACAAATTCAGGTTCCATCCTACAAGGTAAAGATTTGCTGAATAAGTTATACCTGATTAAAGTATTCAACCTTATTTATCATATAACAATAAAACAATCATTTTAATGACAACACGCAACACAACATGTTTAGAAAGTAAAACACCAAAAAGAACAAAAACAAAACAGATTAGACATAAAGAACATACAGTTGTAGAAAATCCAACAACAGACCATCTACACTCGATACAGGTACATCTACTGTATAATTGCCTTTTCTTTCTTTGAAACTAATATCGTATCTACAAATACAGATGTTGATTATAATTTCTTGACAGATGGGCTTTCTTCATATATTGATATGGGAGACTGTGATTGGATATGCCAACATTGTAGCGCAGCGTTCTGGTATAATGAAAGAATAAAGAGTGGTTCTACAAAAGGGTTGCCTATATATAATCGATCTTTGTGCAGGTGGGAAAATACGGCTTGAAGAAGATTTAAGGCCACCAGAAATAATTCAGCAACTATTCAAGGACAAAGAGTTTTTGGAAAACATACGAGCTTATAATCAGATGTTTAGCATGACATCATTTGGCGCACAGATAGATGACACAATTAACCAGGGCAAGGGACCGTATGTTTTCAGAATCTCTGGCCAAATTCATCATTGGATTGGATCATTATGTCCGCTTGGTGACAAAGATCCAAGATTTTTGCAGTTATACATACATGATACACAAAATGAAGTTGAAAACAGGCTGAAGGCATTTGGTGCTGAACATTCAGACAGGCTCAAAGCACAAATTGTGGTAACGCTGATGCATGTTCTCGATGAACATAATCAGTTGGTAAAGCTATTCAGGGCTGCTAAAGATATTTGTGACAATCAAACTTTGGAAGATTTTAAAATTGTACTCTATAACGTTGCCGGTGCACGTGAATACCAGTTACCGACCTCAAACATGGTTGGTGGTATACTTTTTGATGGTGGTCCTAACACTGTGGCAGATTACGATGTTATCATACAAAAAAAAGGTGAGCATCCGCAAAGAATAAATAAACTTCATGCATGTTATATGTCTTTACAATTCCCTTTACTCTTTATATACGGTCAACCAGGTTTTAATACCAAAATGACCCTTAAACCAGTGACCGGAGGCGAACGTGGGAAGAAATTATCTATGAACATGTACTACATGTATCAACTCCATGAGCGCCCTCATCAATATGGTTTGCTATTTAAAGGCTGAAGGCTATTCCAACAATACGTTGTATCTGTGTATTGTGCATTGGAACAAGACCGTCTTGACTTTATACGATCTAAGCAGAGCAGTATTCGCACTGAGTATTTATCAGGCATTTATGACGCCATATCCAGAGGAGATCATTGTGGTGCTGAAATAGGGAAAAAGATTATTTTACCTTCAAGTTTTACCGGTGGACCAAGATACATGTACAGCCATTACTTGGACGCTCTTGCTATTTGTCGAGTACTTGGGAATCCACAGTTTTTTATCACATTCACATGCAACGTCAACTGGCCAGAAATTCGTAGACACATGAAAAGATATCCAGAACTCACAAGTGCGTACAGAGCTGACATTGTAGATCGTGTCTTCGAGGAAAAAGTAAAGGATTTTGTAAGGATACTGAAAGACAACAGAATATTTGGCCATGTCACAGGAGGTAATATTACATTGTGCACATATTATATATATATATGTGTATATATATATATATATATATATATATATATATATATATATATATACTATTAGAAATCCGACAATATTGTTTTATTTTATAATTCACTAAATTCTTTCTGCCATTTAAAAGACTAAAAAAAGAAACATACAATCCGACAATAATTTATTTATCTTATCTCAAACAATTTGCAAAATTCTTATGTTACAGTTCTCTATACAATTGAGTTCCAGAAACGAGGTCTTCCTCACTGCCACACATTGTTATGGTTAGATTCTGTTGACAAAATACAGACAGCTGAAGATATTGACAGATTCATTTCTGCGAAATTACCAGACAGATTAACTGATCCGGAAGCTTACAAGATTGTTGTAGACATGATGGTTCATGGTCCTTGCGGAGCTGCAAATACAAAAGCACCATGTATGGAAGATGGAAGCTGTACCAAGAATTTTCCAAAAAAATACAATGACAAGACTTTTTTTTGATGAAAATGGACATGTGCACTACCGGAGACGGAAAACACAGAGTTACGCTACAAGAGGGAACATACGCCTGGACAATAGCTATGTTGTACCATATAACCGATCACTCTGCCTTTTGTTCAACGCACATATAAATGTGGAATATTGTGGATGGAGTATGCTCATAAAATATTTGTTCAAATACATTTCCAAAGGCGCCGACCATATTGCTGCATGAATTGTAAAACCTCTTGGTGAACCTGCTGCATCAGCTAACAATCGGAAAATAGAGATCGATGAAATCAAGAATTTTATAGACGGTCGTTTCATATGCCCACACGAAGCATGCTGGAGAATACTAAACTTTCCGATCCATCACAGGGAACCAGCAGTGCAGATTCTTGCCGTTCATCTACAAGATATGCAACAGATAAAGTTTGGAGAAAAGGAACCTTTGTCAAATGTTGTCGGTGACGATGGAAGAAAATTAACAACACTTACTGAATGGTTTACATTCAACGAAATGTATGAAGAAGGCCGGCATTTAACATACCTAGACTTTCCAAAAGAATTCATCTGGTATGAAAAGGTGAAAGCATGGAAAAAAAGAAAGCACAAAAAAAGATCAGCAGTGGGAAGGTTGGCGTATGTGCACCCTGCAGCTGGCGAACTTTTCTATTTTAGAATGCTTCTTTGTCATCAGAAAGGGTGTAAATCATTTGTTGATATGCGCAAAGTAAATGAACGTGTATTACCAACCTACCGTGCAGCATGCCAAGCATTAGGACTCCTTGAAGATGACAAAGAGTGGGATACAGCATTGCAAGAAGCCGAAGCATCAGCAACAGCATCGGAACTGCGGTCTCTGTTTGCTCATATTTTAATCTACTGTGACGTTGCAGATCCGGTACAACTTTTTGAAAAGCACTGGGCACACATGATCGACGACATTCCAAGAAGAGCAGCTACAATGGCTCATATAAAAACTTACACATAAACCATCCAGAAATAAAAGGCTATCTTTTATATGAGCTAGAAATAATATTGAACAGCTGTTGCAAATCAATAACAGATTTTGGTTTCATGCCACCACCACAATATCTGATTGACGATCTCAACAACAGATTGTTAATGGAAGAAAAAAATTACGACAGAGACAAGCTGAGAGAAGATGTTCAAAGCTCTGTGGTTAAACTTAATGAAGAACAAAAGGAAATTTATACTCTTATTGTGCAAGCATCAACTGAAAAAAGACAAGAATTGGTCTTCGTATATGGTCACGGAGGAACAGGGAAAACTTTCTTATGGAAAACGATTATCAATACACTACGCTCAGAAGGTAAGATTGTATTGGCTGTCGCCTCTTCAGGAATCGCATCTTTACTACTTCCAGCAGGCAGAACAGCTCATTCAAGGTTCAAATTGCCATTGGAATTGGCCGAACACTCAATGTGTCACATAAAAAAAACACGCTTTTGTCAAAATTGCTGTCAGAAACAGAGTTAATTGTATGGGATGAAGCACCAATGAACGATCGAAGATGTTTTGAGGCTCTTGATAGAACTCTTAAAGATGTTCTCAGTGAACCAGGTAAGTTATTCGGTGGAAAATCGATGATGTTAGGTGGAGATTTTAGACAAACTCTGCCAGTAAAGAAAAAAGGAACAAAAGCAGATATAGTTGGTGCCTCTATAACTGCGTCATACCTTTGGCCTTAATTTAAAGTGCATAGGCTTAAACAAAATATGAGATTAATGCACGGTGGCCTTAGTGATTCTGAAAAAGAGAAAAACAAAGAATTTGCATCATGGCTATTGGATGTTGGTGACGGTAAAATAGGCGAGCCTGACAAAGAAGATCCGCACAACGCTAGGTGGATTATAGTTCCTACAGACTATCTTATTCCAGATGATGAACGCGGGCTATTAGAACTTATCAACTTTATTTATGATAAAGATACTTTGGAATCACCAAGTGCGCAAATTCTACAAGAAAAGGCCATTGTTTGTCCCAAAAACGAAACAGCAGATAAAAAAAACAACAAGGTTTTGTCACTGATACACCGAGAAAGCACTACTTACTTAAGCGTAGATGAAGCAATTCCGTTAGGAAAAAATGAACCCGAAAACGAGTTACTATACCCACCCGAATACCTTAACACACTCAAATTTCAAGGTCTCCCACCACACAACCTTACATTAAAAATTGGAACCCCTATAATGCTACTCAGAAATATTAATCTAGGGGGTGGTCTTTGTAACGGCACAAGAATGATTGTGACACAGTTCTTTGTCAAAATTAATTGAAGCAGAAATCATCACATGAACCAGAATGGGTGAAAAAGTTTTCATTCCAAGAATACCATTAACTGCCAAAGATCCTAACTTTCCATTCATATTCAGACGAAAACAGTTTCCAATCAAAGTGTGTTATGCGATGACCATTAACAAAACCCAAGGCCAATCGCTAAATAAAATTGGGATCTACCTTCCAGAACCAGTGTTTGGTCATGGGCAGCTTTACGTGGCACTTTCCAGATCTACAACACCCAATGGCCTAAAAATTCTTATTAAAAAACAAAATGAGAGGCTGCCGACAGTGACAAAAAATATAGTGTATACAGATTTTTTGGAAACAATTCTTAAAACAAAGGTCTTTCCAACTGTCATTATGTAACATATATAATTTTCAAATAATTTGAGTCTTATGATATCATTATTTCCAAAAACAAATATTTTTCCGTATGTCATTATATGACTTATATATTTTTCAAATTATTTGATCCTTATAGTACCACTTTGTGCATTAACATTGTTTACAGGTAAAATGCATATCTAAATTTATTATCATCAACCGTAAACACTAACCATACTATTTTTGACTCAGCTCATTGCATGATGGCATTGTCAGCCATACGAGAGCTAAAACCAGGCATGACAAATAAAGTTGTTGAACTCAAAGTCTATCGGGTGTGGACAGCAAGAGACCCTCCAAGCATTATAGAAAAAGGTTACAGGGCAATTCTATTAGATAGACAGGTAAATATTATCGAATAACTTAAGCCATATTCGCTAGAATTCAATACTTTAACAGTTAAATAAACTATGCAGGGCGACGCAATACAAGGAAACGTAGAAGCAAGTGACATTCAACACTTCAAAAGTATACTTATACCTGGTCAGGCATACCACATTTCAGATTTTGAATGCGTCAAGACAGAAAAGTGGCAGCAGACAATTGAAAACCCAACGTCCCTGTAATTTAGCCAAACAACAAAGTTTGATACCATACCATCTGAAGCCTTCCCACTCCATTATTTCAACTTTATCTCTTACAATCAGTTACCATCACGGATCGTAGATCCTAAAGATAAAAGCAACAAAACATATCCAGTACTCACAGGTAAATTTTAAAACGTAAAGAAAATAAACTTATTCCGTTACTAAAAAATAAATAAATAAAAAAAAATAAAATTAATAATTGAATATACCTTGGTGTTTGCAGACTACATTGGATGTTACATAAACTCAGGAGAAGCTGAGACAATTGGAAATCCAATGAGAAACCAGTATCTCATAAGAAGAGTCAGAATTGAAAATCTCAAGTAAGTAACCTTACTAAACCTGCAAACGGTTTTTATATTAAACATGTTACATTACCATAATAACATGTGTATTTAAAAAAAAATAATAAATAACAAACACAGCGGCAACTTTGTGGAGCTAACTTTATGGGATCACCTTGCACAAACCTTTCCGAAAGACGATATTGATAAGCTTGAAAGGCCAATTATAATAGCAATTTCATCCTGTAGAGTATCAAAATATCGAGACAGAGGTACGTTAATACAAAACAGTAATCACCTACAAGTCATTCACAATCAAAACAAAAACAATGTTTACAATTCTAAATTTTGCATGCACAGCTTTGCAACTATCTACAACACCAGCAAGTTACTACTACATAAATCCAAGAATCCCACAACTTGCAGAATATCAAGCACAGTAAGACTAATGTATTTACTTATTCATCTATACAACATGCTTTCCTTTGTAAATTCTAATAACATTGACACTTAACAGGTACAAACAAATACACGAACCTAGAGCACCACTCGATGTAATCAGGTATCGTTTAAATGATCCAGTACAGGAGAAAAAAAGAAACTGATTCCCTTTATCACGACTCCTAGCTCAAAATCCACAAACCTATGAGCTTAGTTGCTGCAGGAAAAAATATTATAACACATTTCTGACAACAGATAAACACAAACAGTGATTTTAACAACTTATGTTAAACAAATACAGGGTGTGCGCTTCACTTGCGAAGGCACCATTATTGGTATCAACAGAGAACGTGATTGGTACTATCTTTCATGTAACAAGTGCAGCCTTTAACTCACAAAAAAAGAAAATGATGTGTATAAATGCAGAGAGCATGTATAAATGCAGAGAGCATGGACTTCTGGAATCAACAATATACAAGTAACATTTTTTTCCATAACAACCAGAAAATTACGTTGTTACAAACTGTTATCTAACTACCTCATCTGTGCAGGTACAATTTCAAAGTCTCCATAACAGACACAACTGAGACAGCACAATTTACTTTTTTCACACCAAAAGCAGATACAATTGTCGGAACTGATTGTGCCACTTTGGTTAAATCAATTCCCAACCCAAACCCACGTGTCTTCCCACCAGAAATCCAAAACATCATTGGCCAAGAACATATGTTCCAGTTCTACTTTAGTCCCACTTGCAAAGAAAATTCCGTCGAATTCATCCTCAGTGACATCTTGGATAATCTGGAACAAGTACAACAGATAAAAGAACACCCACACAGTAAACTCGAAAAAAAAACTGCACTACTGTTTATGTATTTTAAATTAACCTTATACATTTCTTAGATAATAATCACATAATGTCGTTTTTGCAGCCGTGGGAACATCATCACAGGAACCCCCCCCCCCCTTATTGAATACACACCAGTGGCTCGACCTCTTTTGGGAACATCGTCACAGGAACCCCCCGTTATTGAATACACACCACTAGCTCAACCTCTTTTGGAAACAAGTGAATCATCAAAACAAACCGCCAGCCAATTCCCAGGTAAAATAAAAAAATGACAACAAGAATAAATTATCAAAAAAAAAAAAAAAAAAAAAAAACTCTCTTCGTAAAATTATATTATAAATAAAAATGTACTAATATCATTAATAATTTGTAGACGTCATACCAACAACAGAAGAGACCTCTGACATACTTGAAACACCAAGCGGAGAAAAAACAACCGAAGAGCAATTGACAGGTCACAACATTATTTACAAAATACTAATTATTCAAACATAAAATACACACCAATCTAAAAAAAACGTTTTTTTCCTAAACCTATTACAGAGCAAAGGACAACACCACCATCATACACTGGAATGCAGACAAGATCAAAAATCGGACATGGGAACTGACACGACAAATAAATCTGCTAAAAGAGCACTTTTCCCAGACGAAGCAGCAGACAGCAAGAAAAAAAAGAATTAGAAACTGCAACATGTAAAACCCTTTTGTAAAAACTTCTATCTTTTGACAACAAGGATGAAAAATCCTAGAACTAGCTATCTAAATCTGTAAGCACTATAAAAGTGTGTAGTCACAACATAGGTTGATATAAATATGTAACCTGAATAACAACACCTACGCAACCTTAGACACAATGGAAAACAGATATGTGACTCCATGTTTTGTAATTCTGCCTATGGATATTTCTACTTATGGATGAATATCAATGTTTAGTTTACATGCTTCCAATTATATTTGTAATTACCAATATTTTAACACATTCCATACTTTCTGTAACACATTACCCAAATTTGGCGCATACATCTCTTTGCACTATTAAAAAAAAAAAAAAAAAAAAATTCTAAATAGGGAAAACAAACAGAAACACTCCCTTACATAACAACCACCATTTTTACTAATAACATATGATACATCACCAAAAACACATTGACACCTAACATTACAAATAAGTTAACTACATACCATACAATACTAATACAGTTCTAGTGACTTGCGATACTATTTCTACACCAAACCCTTTACTTATCATCACATAATATATTACACATACCACCAACATTAAAATTTTAACACATGCATTTTAAATCAGTTAAATTTCTTAAGTTTCTTAAGAATGCTGGATTTCTCACCAGCTTTTAAAACATCATCATGCTTCATGCGAATCAAGCGACCAACTTCAGCAAAATCCTCCTGTTCTGCAATCTTCAAGTACGCCAAACACTCATCAACATCAGAATCACCCTTAAACTTTCTCAACTCGAGAATAAGTCCATGCCTGTGGTCAATCCTCGCCTCCACTTCCTCAATCATTTTACTATAAGTGTTCACGTCATCCCTGTATGCTTTCTCTTCTCGCAAAAAAATAGCACCAAGAACTTTCTGAACATGATGATCACCAATTTCATCAGCAATCTTCAAACATTTTTGAAATTTAGGAGCCATATCCTGATACATTTACCAATTTTATGTTAAAAAAAAAAAAAAAAAAAAAGCACCTAATCAACTTTATCAACTCAAGTCCATTACAAAATAACAGGCTAACTAAAAACATTAATGGACCTGTGTAGCTTGAAACATTTGCACATAAAACATTATTATAACAGCAAAAACACTTAGATACTACACATCTATAAATTCATCAAAACTATCCATACTTGCAACCCTCAACATGTGAAAATCCAGTTCAAATGTTCTTTATACCATTTCATATGCAAATAACTACAAAAATATATGCTTAAATTAAAATTACACTAACTGCCATGCAATACAGTCTCTTGCACTTTGGTAACATCGAAATTACATATTTAAATGTAAACAACAAAAACCATATTACATTAAAGTTAAAAAGTCACTCAGTCACAAAACTTTTAAAAACAAAAAACGGTAAACCATAACCAAACGTAACTTTTATTCATATTGGACATAAGTTACAACAACACCACCACAAATTAACGACAACATGCTAATCTAAGACACAAAAACATACCATCAAACATAAACAACAACAACAACCAGCCCAAGAACCACACACACACACCACTATCCTAATCGTACAACTCCATCTTAAACACATGGCTGTTTTTCTCAAAACGTGCTTCTCTAGCCAAATCAAATACCACAATAAGCGCAGCAAGAATCTCATGGTCCCTATTCTGTGCTTCCTCTAAACATTCAAGCCCGTCACTTGCAACCTCATCAAAAGGACTAAACCTACGACCCTCATCCAACAGCTCAGTCCTCCTTTGAAGACGGCGACGAACATCGTCACATTTCTCTCCAAATACCATAATAAACCCCTCATTTTCAGCCTATTCCTGTACAAACAGGAACTTAAAAGCATGGTGAAGTTCATTTGAACCACACGCATCTTTCAATTGGTCAAAGTTTGGAGTTGACACCATTTTTTTAGCAGAGTTTTTAAAAATACTTACAAGGTACAAAAGCAATTATCTTAGCTTACCAGAAACACTCTTATATAGGCAAAAAAAACTACTGTTACCCTTACTTACTCTAACCTAACTAGAACAGTGCTTCATTACTTGGGTTTCCAAAGAAGGATTCCCTATACAAATCATGACAAATCCTATGGTTACCTAAAAGCAACTTCTAAACAGCAAAAGCAACAAATCATAGCCGATTAAAAAAAACTTAAAAAACTTCAACCACATACTACGCCTGCTAAAACACAACCATCTTGACCAAAACAGTTGATTAACATGATTCCAACTTTTTTTAAACCTAAACGATATTAAATAAAAACATATCAAAATCACTATCTATAATACACCAATAATCGTTTACCTGGATCAAAGTGAACCTTAATCAAACCAACAAACGCTCAATTTACGCAATTAGAGATGAATTGAAGAAAACCCTAGGTGGAGAACCGGCAGATACTTAACTGATTCTTAAATAAAATAAAAAAGAAAAAAAACCACTCAAATACGTTTATTTTATTTTTCCTTTGTAATACCTTTTTTAAATAAACTTAGCCCAATATATAATAAAAGCCCAACAACTTTTACCAAACTAACTTTAACCAAAAAATAGATTCCCATATTTATTTATTTTATTTTATTTTTTACTTTTTTCATATTTTTTTTTTTTTTAATTTTTTTTTTTATAAAAATAGACCCGCAGCAACGCGCGGGCTAACCCCGCTCGTTCTTACTAATGTTACAACTAATTTAAACATAATTAGACATTTAATACCTTAAAATTCAGCATTACAAATATTGTTACTAAAGGTACAACTAATTTAAACACAATCACAAATCCATAAATTCCACACATATAATTAATAATCTTTTTAAACATTCTCTCACTCAAGAGTATAGCTATATTAGCCCATGGTACAATCTAAGCAAACATGATACATACTAATCTATTTATTATTTTCTTCAAGTGTATATGTTCCTGTATGATAAACATACAATTACAGAGTATCTCTTCAATACTTCAATCCATCATTGATGTACAAAAATATAATAATAATAATAATAATAATAATAATAATAATAATAATAATAATAATAATAAACTTGAATATTTGCATCCATTGAAAATATAAACAGGAACTAAAAATTTGAATAAATATTTAAATCTATACAAACTAAAGACTGTAAAAACATAAAAGATCATTTATTATATTCATAAATCCAGATTTACACCCTCATCTTTTTATAAAAGACACACAATATTTTATAAAAAATTGCATATTAACATCAGAAAAAGTTAAAAACTTTTTTTTACAAAAGAACATGTAACATGTCTATCATAGAGGTTCAATCATAATCCTTTATGCATAACTAAATTGATAAACTATAAACTAGAAGGTTCAAAATTGAACTTTGCTAATAAAACCACACAACTGTTCCACTAAGTCACAAGACAATATTTGTACATTTTATCAACTGATCTTGTAATTGTATGTTACTAATGGAAAAATTATCATTGAGCCCGTATGTCGAATTATTCAAACTTCATCCAACCTCTAAAACAAAAAATCGTATATTACGACCGAAATAAATTGAGCCCCCTTAATAAAAAATCCTGGCTCCGTCCCTGGTCATATATAGATTTAGTAATCATATATTTTCACGAACTAATGTATAGTTGTATACTACTGTATGTTTAACTTTATTATTGGAAGGTGATTTTCCTTGATTCATATTAATGAGTACAACCTTTTAAATAATACACATGAGATGATTCTAGATATACAAACATGGGCTAGGCCTAACAAATACAAATGGGCCTATAGAATAGAAACAATAATATCGATTAATACTCCCCCGCAGTTGGAGCGGGAGGGGACCGGACGCTCAAACTGGATCTAAACTCCTCGAACAAAGCCGTAGGTAGTCATTTGGTGAAGATATCAGCATACTGATAACGAGAGGGGACATGTAGAATGTGCACCTGACCAGCGGTTACCAAGTCACAGACGAAATGTATGTCAATCTCAATATGTTTCATCCGTTGATGTTGAACAGGGTTAGCAGGGAGATAAATGGCACTAACATTATCACAGTAGACAAGGGTTGCTGATGACAAAGGAGAATGAAGCTCACGGAGTAAAGTACGGATCCATGCAGTCTCAGCAACAACGTTAGCAACTCCCTGGTATTCGGCTTCGGCACTGGAACGTGAGATAGTGTGCTGACGTTTGGAGGACCAAGATAATAGATTGTCGCCTAGGAACACACAATAACCAGATGTGGATCGCCGTGTAGATGGGCACCCTGCCTAATCAATATCTGTGTAACCAGCTAGAGAAGAAGTCGATGAAGAATATAAGTGTAGACCAAGATCCAAAGTCCCCTTAACATAACGTAAAACACGCTTAAGAGCAGCAAAATGTGGCTCCCGAGGATCGTGCATATAGAGACAAATATGTTGCATTGCATACGATATATTTGGTCGTGTAAAAGTGAGGTACTGAAGGCCACCTACGAGGCTGCGATAAAAGGTAGGATCCTGAACAGGAACGCCCTCGGGACCTATTTTAGACTCCGTATCAACTGGTGTCCTAGAGGGGTTACAATTAGCCATATGAGCACGTTCAAGGAGCTGAAGGGCATAATTCCGCTGAGATAAGAACAAACATGTAGAATGTTGAACAACAGATATACCAAGAAAATAATTAAGAGCCCCGAGATCAGTCATGTCAAACTCACTGTTTAGGGAGCCAATGATTGTTTGAAGAAGAGCTGTAGAAGATGTTGTCAAAATAATATCATCCACATATATAAGTAAATAAGCAACCTCAGAACCCTGTCGAAGGATAAACAGTGAAGAATCACAGCGACTTTGGTAAAAACCGACCCGTGTAGCATAACCTGCAAACCGCTGAAACCAAGCACGGGGTGCTTGCTTTAAACAATAAAGGGATCTCTATAATAAACAAACATGATGAGGGTACTGAGAATCAACAAATCCCGGAGGCTGATGCATGTAAACAGTCTCTGATAGATCCCCATTAAGAAAAGCATTCTTAACGTCAAGCTGATGAACCGACCACTTACGAGATACAACAAGGCTAAGAACAGTGCGAATTGTGGCTAGTTTCACCACTGGACTAAACGTCTCATCACAATCAATACCAAGTTGCTGACTACTTCCATTAGCAACCAAACGAGCCTTATAACAGCTCAAAGTCCCGTCAGCATGAAACTTATGCTTAAATAACCACATAGAATGAACCATATGAACACCAGAAGGCCTCGGTATAAGAACCCAAGTACCATTTTTAACTAACGCATTATACTCATCATACATAGCATTACGCCATTCAAGGTCTTTTAAAGCAACAAACGGAGATTTAGGTATAGGAGAAATGGAAGACGTATATAAATATAAACGATCAATGGGTTTGACAATGCCAGATTGAGACCTAGTGACCATGCGGTGAGTTCGAGCGGGTTCGTTAGTGGGCTATGGTGATTAGGCAGAGGTGTTGGAGGTTGATGGTGCATTATTAGGATGTGGTTGGGTGTTGTTGGGCCGATTGGACAGGGGTTAGATCATGTGTTTGGGAAGGGGTTGTTCGTGATTTTGGGCCTGGTGAAAGTTGGTATTGGGATAGTTTGGGTGCGGTGAATTAGGTTGATTGTAGTTGTGAGATTCGTTAGACGGGTGATCTAGAGGAGGGGTGACGGGATTAGTAAGAATTTGGTGAAGGAGAGGGGAAGATGTGGGTTCTAAAAACGTGTATGATGGTGGGGATGTGGGTGTCATGGAGCGGTAGGGAAATTGTGTTTCATCGAAGGTAACATGTCTAGAGAGAATAATTTTGTTTGTTTCAAGGTCTAGGCAACGATAACCACAATGATATGCGGGAAAGCCCAAGAAAATACATGGGGTTGCTCGTGGCGCAAGTTTGTGAGGGGAGTGAAGGTGAGGATAACAAAGGCACCCAAATATGCGTAAACGAGAGTAGTCGGGTTCTTTTTGGAAAAGTTTTGTGTATGGGATTTCATTATTTATGGCGGTTGAGGGTAGAAGGTTAAGGAGATATGTGGCCATGTGGAGGGCCTCTACCCAAAAGGTAGGTGGTAGGTGTGCTTGAAAAATGAGGGTACGGATGACGTTATTTATTGTGCGGATCATTCTTTCCGCCTTGCCATTTTGTTGGGACGTTTTTGGGCAAGAAAATCTAATTTGAATACCATGATTAGCAAAAAGTGTATGGAGTCGGTTATTATTGAACTCACCACCATGATCACATTGAAAACTTTTTATTTCACATTTAAATTGATTTTTAACATAGGTACGAAAATGCAAGAACTTATCAAACATGTCAGATTTGTTACGAAGAGGATAAATCCACAAGTAATGAGAGAAATAATCGAGAAAAAGAACATATTATTTAAAACCACTTGAACTAACAATAGGAGAGGTCCATAAATCAGAATGAATGATATCAAAACAACGTTCAATAATAGACTCCGAACTATATAAAGGAAGCTTCACATGCTTGCCTAGTTGGCAAGCATGACAAACATGTGTGGACTTTTTGTCTTTATTACATGAAATAAATTTACGAGAAACAAGAGACCGTAGTACATCATCACCGGGATGACCGAGACGTTGATGCCACGTGGAGGAACTTGTGGAGAGTAAAGCAGTAGGGATAGTGGACGGGTTGGTAACTGGATAGAGATCACCCGAGCTGTCACACCGAAGGAGGATATGACGAGTCAGAAATCCTTCACAGAAAAACCAAAAGCGTCAAATTCAATAGTGCAGTTATTATCCCTAGTAAACTGACGAACATAAATAAGGTTTTTAATGATGTTAGGGGTGACAAGTACATTATGAAGATGGAGAGGGCGATGAAGAGAGGGAATAATGCTATGTCCGGTATTGGTAACAGGAATAGAATTACCATCACCAACGTGAACAGATGGGAATAATCGTTTATTAAAAATAGTACTTAAATTACTTGCATTAGAATTTAAATGAGAAGATGCACCTGTGTCCATGTTCCATGTCGGGTCCTGTAATGACAGAGTGCTAAAAACACTAGGGAGAGAAGTTGCTTGAAACGAGTACGGGGTGGGTGCGGGACCGAGTATTCCAGAGGAGTTAAACTGGTGGTGGGCCTGGTGTTGTTGATGTTGGGCTTTGGAAGGGTAGTGGGCTGGTGCTGTTGGCGTAGAGGATAAAATAAGATATTTGGCTTGGTAATTTTGAGATAAGTAGGCATGCTGGTGGGCTGGTCTTGGAAGAGGTAGGGGTATTGATGGGTTGTACGAGATTGGTAAAGGCCATAGGGAGCCCAGGATTGAGTGGGGTTATTGGTTTGTGTATTAGATCGACTAAATGTGATAACAGTCTGCCCCTCGTTAAATTTTGAGGTGAACCCGCACGGTTTCGGTGGTCATGAATAAACTTGCAACGATCTCCGAATTTGCATGTCCCCTTATTGAAGTGATTACATAAAGGTGGTAGGCATTGAGATCCATTAGCAAAAGTATTAGGGGTACCTTTATGATCGGATGAATAAGAAATATTTTTATTGTGAACTGTCATGGTTGCCGAATTTCAGATCTATGCTTGCGTTGGAGGAATGAACAATCTGCTACTAGATTAAAGAGAAACAAATTAATGCTTCTTTTCCTTCTCTTTTGTCGTGCGTCAACAACACCAACATAAATAAATTAATTAGAGATGGCTTATACGACAAACAAAACAATGATAAGTATTGATGAATGATATTTATCTTCCTTGTGATACTGCCGTTTTTTTTTTTTTTTTTTTTTTTTTTTTTTTAAACCCCGGTTAGGTGATAGAGAGAAAGGACGAGAAACAAAAATTAGGAGATGATCGATTTTGCTCTGATACCATATTGGAAGGTGATTTTCCATGATTCATATTAATGAGTACAACCTCTTAAATAATACACATGAGATGATTCTAGATATACAAACATGGGCTAGGCCTAACAAATACAAATAGGCCTATAGAATAGAAACAATAATGTCGATTAATAATTATATAATATTATAACGAATATTACACAACATTTATTAACTAGCAAGTACCTTTTCACATATATCGTCACAACTTCTTAATACTACTAAGTGCTAACTTCCGTTTTTGTATAGTTATTGCATCGCGATGCACAATACCATATTTATATGAGATAATGTGTGATGAAGTTATTTTTTAAAATTCTCGTCATGTGTAAAGTTATTATCATAAAAAATATATATTCGAATAATATTGTCTCTCGAAAATTTTGATTACATAATATTTGCCACTACAACACACGGATGCTGCGTTGGTTTATATATAGTAGAGATAGAACACACGGATGCTGCGTAGGTTTATATATAGTAGAGATAGGGATAAATTGATAATGAAAGCTTCACACTTAACATAGATGCGCACGCATGACTCATTTGGTCAACAGATCATATATCATAAGATCTAAAATGAAAGAATATAAAACTCATCCAGTAATTATAACATGTTCATCGGGTCCTTAATCTATGCTAATTCACACCAACTTTATAAGGCAAATCATTCTTAGGCTCCCAGTGTCCTTAAAGTGTCACTTCCACCAATGATTTAGGACTTTAAATTAGCACTAATACTCCCACCAAATCTATGGATGGTGTACAAAGAGATGATTATTGCAATAAATTACTAAGAAGCACTCATATATTCCAAAGATTAAGCCTAGTAATCTACACTTAAGGATTTTTTTTATTTGTTATCTTTTGATCCCCATTAAGTCTTTTGAGGATATTATAATCCTTAAAGATATTAGTCTCATCATTAGGAATCATATCTTATGCATAGTATACAAACTTATTTATAAATTGAAGGTTTTGATCACAAAACACATTGAAAACGAGTGGAAATTATATAGTTCAAGAAGCACCTCTATCAAAAGAATTCAAATACTTGTTGGTTTTGTTCATAAAAATATTGAAAAAACAACACATGTTTGTTATGACAGCTTTAAGAAAAACATAAAGCAGATGCCGAAAGATGACTAGTTTCTACACATAAATCTATTACAACCATCAAGGAAACCACCTAATAAGTCACTATCTTCTATATTGATAAGGATATGTAGCAATTAAAAATTAAAAATCAGGTTTGTGGCAACAAAATAATGATTGCATGCATGCACCTGATATATACTTGTGACAAAAATATATAATGTTGTATAAGGTCAAATAAAATTCACTTTTCACACGTTCGTAGACATGCGTAATCACACCCCTAAATCCCTAATCCAACAACCAAGGGCTAAATTATTATTTCAAAAAAAAAAAAAAAAAAAAAAAAATTATTCTTACTTGTAAGTTGTATATGAAGAAGCAAGTCAACTTTGCATTATGCCATCACCCTCAGCTCTCATTCCTCCTTTGTGCCTCCCTGGACATTTTGCAAAAGATAGTTAAAAAATAGATACTATAATCTCAAAACACAAGAACCATAAATGCAATGGTTATGGTGTCTTTTATTCATTGTCTCGTCTTCTTTCTTACCACTTTCTGCAAGTGTAAATAGCATCTCCCTAAACAGCTCCATTAGTATCAACCAAACCATCATTTCAGCAGAAGGTAAGTTTGCATTAGGCTTCTTCAGTCCTGGCAATTCTACCAGTAGCTACCTGGGGTTATGGTATAATACAATATTAATCCCGAAGCTAACAGTCATATGGGTAGCTAATAGAGCATCTCCAGTTCCCAAAGGCTCACCACCAGTTTTCAGGGTTTCTGAAGACGGAAATCTTGTAGTTTTAAGTGGAAGAGAAGTCGTATGGACGTCAAATGTGTCGGTTAGTGCGAGTGTTCAGTCTGCATATGCAGTGTTGCTTGACAATGGGAATCTTGTACTTAGACATGGTGAAGATGTTGATGTGTGGCAGAGCTTTGATCATCCCACAGACACGTTTGTGTCTGAGATGAAGATAAGCTCTAACAAGAAAACTGGTAAAGAAATGCGTCTTACATCATGGGTGAATGATGAAGATCCACGGCCAGGTATATTCTCAATTGGGATAGATCCAAATAGACATCAGGTTTATCTTTGGAAGAGAGATGAACCGTATTGGAGAAGCAACGTCTATGCTGCTACCTCCTCTTACGCCACTGGATTTGTAAATTTAAATAAAGGATTTTCAGCATACTTCAGTTTCGTTGAACAAGATGATGGTGAAGTTTATCTCGTGTTCAGTATGTCTACAAACACGGTGAGATCACGGTTCACCTTGTCTCCTAGCGGGCGGATTCAACTACTGGCATGGGTGCAACAAACTGCATGGATAGTTCTATGGCAGGCACCGTTAGATACATGTGATTTTTATGGTTACTGCGGTCCATTTACAATCTGTCAGAAAAATGTATCCATTCCTGTGTGCAACTGTCTAAACGGTTTCCAGCCAAAATCGCACAATGCATGGAGTGTAGGAAACTGGACAGGTGGATGTGTGAGGAATAATACATTGAGCTGTGATAGTGGAGACAGGTTTCTGAAATATGAAGGAGCTAAACTACCTGATAATGCAGTTACTATGAGGAGTAAAAGTATTAGTGAATGTGAATTAGAGTGCTTCAAGAACTGCTCATGTACAGCTTATGCATATGAGAATGTGACGGGTGAAGTTGCAATCGTTTGTTTGAATTGGTTCACAGAGCTTGTGGATATACAGAGTAATAGCTATACTGGTCGTGCTCTTTATGTCCGTGTCCATAACTCTAAACTAGGTACATCTACTTTTCTTCATAAATGGTAGCATTTTTATTTTTCTAAATCACAAAAATTTATGTTTATTCCATGGTTAACATGCAGTTGATGATAGTCAAAAACACAAATCTACCCACATAAGGAAAAGCTTTATTGCAGTCGCAGTCGCCATTATTTCTATCGGGTTGCTTATTATCGGCGTCTTCAGCTACTTCTGGAAAAGGGAAAGACTGATAAGGAAAGGTAAACAAATAGAGTAAACTATTCTTGAATCTTTACAACATTGGAGGTTGGCAATCTTGACCCGTTAACTTATTAATGCACTGGTTTAGGTAATGGCATACCCCTAATGGGTCATTTGGGTCAAAATTACCAATTTAGCTAATACGAAAACTGGGTCATAAGGTTTGAAAAGATTAAAGAGATTGTGTATATCCCAAAGTATATTATAATCTTTAAAGTCTCGTAGATAAATTTAAAATTTTATTTATAAAAAGTAGATTAAGATTGTAATGGCATTTATTTTATTGTACTTCAACACGCTTATTGTTTACCAAAATGAACAAAACCAGAGAATTATGTCAATGGGTCAACCCAGCACATCCTGTCTCAAATTGACACGCAATGAAAACTTGTGTTGATCCTACGTACTTTTGACCTGTTACACACCCGCCCGATAGGGCCATTCTTCCACCTCTAATTCTATGTTCAAGATTACTAATCATGGTTTACACAGAAAGAATAAACAAGGAATTGCTTGGATTTGATTCTATAAGCACCACATCTGGAGACACAAACAACAGCGCAGAGCTTGTGTCATTCAGCTTAAGGAGTGTATTGGTTGCAACAGGTTCCTTTTCTGTTAATAACAAGCTGGGGGAAGGTGGTTTTGGTCCGGTTTACAAGGTATAACTTCTATAACATCAAAAGAAATAATTAGATTGTAACGGATTTACTGATCGAGATGCAATGTAGGGCTCATTACCTGGAAACAGAGAAGTGGCAGTAAAAAGACTATCAACAAGATCATCACAAGGACGCGAGGAGTTTATGAATGAGTTGAAGCTTATTGCAAAACTTCAGCACACAAATCTTGTTAGGTTATTGGGATGTTGTGTGGATGAAGATGAAAAGATCCTAATGTACGAATACATGCCTAATCGAAGCCTAGACAAGTTCCTGTTTGGTACATTTCCTGCTTTCCCATCTGTTATTAAAATGAAATTCTTCTGTTTAACATAACTAAATGTTACTAATTTATCTGCGTTAGATCCATCCGAGAGTATAAACCTTGATTGGAGCAAAAGATTTAAAATAATAGAAGGAATAGCTCAAGGACTCCTTTATCTACACAGATATTCACGACTCAAAGTTATCCATAGGGACTTAAAGGCAAGTAATGTTCTTTTGGATCAAGAAATGACTCCCAAGATTTCTGACTTTGGATTGGCAAGGATTTTTGGGATGAACCAAATTGAGGACAAAACCAACAGAGTTGTCGGTACCTAGTAAGTTAAAAGTCATCATATGCATGTAAAATGCAGCAATTATAGATTATGTATGTACATAAGTTGAGATCATTCATATATTAAATGCAGTGGATATATGGCACCTGAGTATGCACTGCATGGGAGATTTTCTGAGAGATCAGATGTATATAGCTACGGGGTCTTACTGCTTGAGATTGTGACTGGTAAAAGGAACACTGGTTCTGATTTAATTGAAGAGTGTCTTACAGTATCAGAATGGGTATGTGTGTTGTGCTATTTATTAATTATTATATGACAATCATTTGCAAACAATTACAGTTTGAAGGTTTTGGACGATTTTTAGGCATGGGAACTCTGGATGGAAGGCAGAGGTGCAGAGTTAATTGATCCTTCGATGAGGGACAGCTGTGATCCTCTACAGGCAGTGAAATGTATTAATGTTGGACTTCTGTGTGTACAAGAGATCACGAATGACAGACCAACAATGTCAGATGTAGTCGTCATGTTGAGCAATGAAACAACAACTATTCCAATGCCTAAAAAACCTGCATTTACAATTCATAGAGGTACTCAAATGTCAAGTATGTACTCCAATAACGAAGTCACAGTGACCAATGTAGAGCCTAGATAGAGTTATTGAATTCATTATTCAAACTATCTAATTTGATTAATTCGACCTAACCTGATTTATCAAAATCATCAACTTTTCGGTCATGTGTATATTCTGCAATAATTTCCTATAGCCCTTTCTCTTTCTTTTCAACAAAAGTAAAATCATTGAACTCTCAAGTATGAATGATTATGTAATCTTAACATACGATAAGTCCACAAATCCAACTTTCATTACTTAATTCTAAGTAACCCTTGACATAAGAATAAAAATGCAGTGAGATCAACACATAATAATGCTCATTGTACAATTGACAGCACTGAATTGAAATTGGAACATACAGATGAAGTTGACAAAGGGTTTATGTGATTTCAACTCACTTTTTTGACCAACTGTGTGACTGTAAATGCAGGTCATGCAAACATCAAAACTAGCACAGACGGTCATCTTCAACTCATTATCCTTTGTTAGGATAATGATGGACTGTCCCGCATATTATTGCAACTCATTATCTTTTATTAGAAATGGTCATTTTCAAAAACAGCAAAACTACTAGGTTCTTCGATCTATTTAATTTTAATGAAGTGCTTAATACACTTAAAAAGAATGTTCCTAATATCAAAGACTTATGCTATAGCAAAACAGCAACTGGTTTATAGATTTAGGTGGTGTTTGTTTTTTAAGAGGTTATGAATCTGAATCTGAATAGCACATCTGAATCTGAATCTGAATAGCACATCTGAATCTGAATCTGAATAGCACATCTGAATCTGAATCTGAACGGGAAAAAAAAACTCATGTTTGAACGCACATTTGCTTGCTCGTACTAATTTTTTTTGGTTTTTTTTGTGTCATCAAGAGGCATTCAGACACTCTTCTCAAGTCTAGACCATTAAGATCTTACTGCCTCTGAACGCGTCTGAACCGGAAAAAAAAAAAAAAGGTCTGAACGACCAAAATGTCTGACCGCGTCTGAACGGTTCAGATTAAGAGGTTGTTAAGAGCCTCTTTATGAAAAACAAACACCACCTTACCTTTGCAATGATCGATCTAAGCTTACCTATGAAAAGTAACTTTCATGATCTTAGAACTCGGAATAGATAGCGAGTGTAGAGTAACTTTCAGGTTTTGTAACAGCATTAGAAAAACATGGGCGGAGCCAGGATTTTAAGTTAAGGGGGGCCGAACTAAGCATAAAAACTATAGTGAAAAATATCGCTCGATGATGTATCTATGGGTTTTTTCTTCAAACCATATAATTCAATCTAACACCATAACGACGAAGAATAAATTAAATTAGGAAATCATAGTTTGACAAGTAAATTCATTTTAGTGTTGTATTTGATTGTTCAAGTTGTTCGTTTTTGAGCTTTAATCGGCATATCTATATGATTAGGGGGACTGATTGCAAAAGTTATTAAGAAACTATCCATTGTACCGAATAACTAATGAATAAAGTGAGTTAATTAGAGGTGACTCGGCACCTAATAGTCACCCTACTAGCTTCGCCCTTGAAAAACATTAATATGCTGATAGACATTGTTACGTTAGATAAGACACAGTGTGTTTTTAAGCTTAGATATTCATTTGAACAAAAAAAACTATAGTTATCTATTTGTACTCTAAAACAATGTGAGCTACTTCTCTTTATCCAGTTTTAAGGATATATACTACTCAACTATAGATTCATGGAATGGAATATACAAGTTACATTATTAACATTTTTCTTCACCAAATTATCACCTGTCACATATTGATCAATTCTATTAGTTATATTGATCAAATTTGTTAAAATGATGTTATTTATACTAAATGCATAATTAGGGGGTGTTTGTGTTTGATTATCACGTTTGCAAACATGGAAAACAAAACCATGATTTGCAAAAGTAACTCCCTAGCTCCAGTTGCAAAACCACGTTTTGAAGCATTTATAACGTAAATAATCAAATAATTATGTTTCTTGCCAAACACCAAAACTTGATTATTCGCGTTTTGAAAATGTGATAATCAAATAATCACGTTTTCAAAGGTTTGCCAAACACCCCCTTAATAATTATAATATATACTAAAAGCCGTTCCTTGAGTGGGCCAAAGCACATGTGTTATATGGTAATTAGCACCCAAATCTCACATTCTATTGGTTGGTTTATTATCATTAGAAGCATTCTTTATACATGGCAGCCTGTGATTGGTTCCCAAAGTTGCTGGTAGCAATTCGAATGAACAGTGTGTCGGTTCCTTCTTCTTCAAAAAACCTCCCAAAAACTTCCAGATACACTCTGCCTCTTCTATAACCCACTTTTAATACCAAAAAACACACACTGATTTACACACACACACTCAGACACACCGAACAAATTCCGGTGTATTTTCCCCTTGGCAACGACGTTGTAGGTAGGATTCCGGTGGGGTCAAGAAGACCGGTACACCCCATATGTGATGAGTAAGTTAACTGATTCAAGAACCAGTTTTCTCAATTTTTTTTTAATTGCTTTGTGGGTTTTGTTTATTGATTAATTTAGAATAAAGGGTATAAATCTTATCTATACTACTATATAAAGCATTTAAGTTGTGGGCTCCACAAAAAATTAAGATAAGGAGCTCCAATCATTGAGTGACATGTGTCACTTCTCTAACTAAAAGTTAACAAAAAGGGAGGAGCTCTAACAAACTAAAATAAGGAGCTCCAATAATGGGGTGACACGTGTCACTTCTTAACTAATTAATCACCTTTATTTTTGAATTTAAATATCTTTTTATTGGTTCAATTTTTTTATGATCTAATTTCACAATTTTTTTTAAAATTTTGTGCTCTTTAATTCAACATCCATTTTGATATATTTTTGTGAGTTTTTAATTTTTACATTTTTAGTATGTTTATTTTATTTTGATTCAAATTTTTATAACTTTAACTTTTTTTTCAATCAATACAAACTTGATGTATCAAAATCATTTACTTTTGGAAGAGTGTTTGACGGGTAAGAGATTGTGAAAGTATATTTATATGCGGGAATAATGATGTCACGGGAAAGATACGAAAAACCCAAACAAACACATCCAACTAACAAATATATATTTGGAGTGTTGTGAAATGAATTCACTAAGCGGGTAGGGAATTGCGGGGAGAGTTGGGTTAGCAATTCATTTACTATATTTATTATATAACTATATTTATCGCCGCTGCTGTGCGCGGGTATCCAACTAGTATTTTATAAAAACGGATAGAACAATTTTAAATGAAAGATTTTTAAGGAAATTATGTAAATTACTTTGTGGGTTTTGTTTATTGAACGATTTGGGATAAAGGGTATAAATGATTTGCTTTATTGTATTGGCAGATTCAATGGCTTCTCGAGATTATTCGGAAGGTTTGTTCTGATGATGTTGTTTCGTTAACTAGGTATGAGCTTCATTGTGCGGTTGGTGTGCAATAATTTATTTGTAAAGGTATGTCATGGTCTGCATTCCGTGGTAGTTTACGGGTTTATGTTTCTTATTACAGGTGGAGAAACTTCAGTTGGAATTGGATCCACATAAGATAGTATATATTTATAAACTAATGTTGGTTGCGTGTTTGACTTGGCTGTCATGATCCTTTACCTATGTTGTCTTGCTGCGGACAGTGGAAGGATGGTAGAGTGCGACAAACGGTCGCCTCGGCAACCTCCACGCGCGCAGCCAGGGCATCAAATAATCTGAGCTAAGTTTTCCTTTATCTATATCTATTATATACCGTGAAATGGTCGAATGAAACACCGCCGCAATGTATGTGTTGTGTCACATTACAAACGACAACATTTTTTGTCGATTTGATACACAGATACACGAGGCAATGATGAATCTAGGGGTGACGAGGCCTAAAGATGAGGTCGTTTGCATCTTGGCGAGGCAACTTACTAAAGTTGCGTTGACCATGGCGGATGTTCTATCTCATCGTTTTGCTCTGCTGTTGATGTTATGTATAATGTAAGTTTGTTATTATTCACTATTTTTTTATCAAATATCTTTAAAAGAAACAGGTCAAGTCGGCTATTTGCTCATTTATTGTATCTATAGACAGCCAAGTCAAACACGATTCCGTCTCTATTTGATATTTTGTAAGATATAACTTTTCACATACACATCATAACATTAACACAAGGTAGCATATAGATGGAATTCTAGAGAGAGAAAGTTAGAGGTTTAGGGAACTTAGTGAGAGAAAGTGAAAGATATTATTATGAGCTCCAACTCTCTACCTTGGGAGGTAGAGAGTATTTATAGTCTTACATAAATCGCCACACATCGGGCTGTGGATCATGCATACAGTGGGTAAAGACCCGTCCGTCCTCCACTGTGTTACTTAACTAAATACTACTTAACTAAATATTACTATGACTACGAGCTTTCTAACGATTACATATACTTGAGGTGACCGACTCTTTAATACAGGAATTTCTAATTCCAAACAATCTCCCCCTAAGGGAGGTCACCTCAAACATATACTAAAATGACATTGAATACAATCAAATATTACATTAACAATTGATCTTGCATTCTTGATGTAGTACTTTGCTCCAAAGCTCGTAGTCATTGATTCTACTCATTGCATGTTTGGTTAATCCAAGTGGAGGTCTTTCACTGATCCACGTGATAATAATGTTGAGCCAGCTTTTGAGATCATCAGCTAGTAGAAAATCTCTGATACATCCATTGTGGTGTTGGTATTATGTGATGTTGTGACATTCGGACCGACATGCTCACATTCGGGATCATGATATATTCTCATCGAGTAGCGAAGCATTTGTTGATTCATGATATTGGCAGCAGCGTAGCAGAAGCATGGAGTAAAAATATCAGAGTCATTGATGCACTAATCATGATTTCTTTTGAGATGAATGTGTTAGGGAGCATGCGGCTATGGATTGACCGCTTCATTCGATCGGTACCGCAAACGTCGGGGTGAACCTGCATAAGACAGTTAGCAATAAAGCGCACGAAAGTGTCTTTGATCACTTTCGATGAATTGAGGTACACGCCCACGGTTCCCGTTGATCGTACAAGTACGCACTGTGATCGGTATAATTCGAAGAATTTCCTTGACAGGGTTTCGCAGCTGCTCTAGCCGTTCTCAAACCGAACGTCTCAAAGAAGACAACACGGAGTGAGTGAACCAAATAATTTACGTCCACTGATTGATGAAAAGAAATTTGAAAAACAATCATGTATTGCTCAATAGAAATTGTTTTTGCAATATAACGAAGGTTTTAATGAAAATCAATTATCAATCATAAAACACCTTTTGATTTGAAAATTAGTACACGGTCGACGTGCTAATGAAAAGAGTTTTAAAGCACAAAGACCGGTTTTTCAAAGGTATCCGTCAATCCATAACTGAACCGTGATTGATTCAAAAGATTGAATCGCCCCATTGTTTCGTTCAGGTTGTCACATGGTTGATCAATATAATAGATCTCACATGCCACCTACCAGGAGCTTGTTAGATGTTGGCTCGAGAAGGCTTTCCATCTTCATTGTGAGTATGTTTGCATATCACTCGATGTTCGCAATACCACAAGGATAAATGTGTAGGACTCAAGATATAATCTCTCTTTCCACATTGTGTGAAACAGAGAGTCTTCATTGAAAGTGTCCTAATGAGATTTATTGATGATCTCGTGGCTCTAGACTCAATTTGTGCATATTTGGATCCTATATCGGAGACTAGGGAGAGGGTCTCCTCCTTCAATATCAACAATCTCTAAGAGAAAGTCGATAGATAATGTCGGTTCCCGTGAGAATGAAACAAGTCCTTTTAAGAGGAACTTGAGTGGTTTGGGAAGTTAAGTGCAGTCGTCCTGGGTCCATGACGTCTTGTCTTCAATACCGATGTTACCATCGGTAGCATATGAATTGAACCCGGTTTCTGCCCTAAGGTTGAATAAATGGAGGGCTATTTGTTTTCACCCTATTCTCATTCAATTCTTTTTAATTCTTCAACCCCTTCAATGCTTACCGAGACTTCATAACTAGAACCTTGTTGGGTTTATTCCAGACTAGCTCATCTTAGTCCGCACTCTTCCCATATCTCATTTTTCTCCTTTTATCATCATGCCTAAGAACTCTACACTAACTAGTGGATAGTCCCTGGTAGATCCCTCCGGTTCTGGCGGATCATGGGAACCAATACCTAACCTTATCATCCTTATATCATCCACATAAAGTAAAGTTGGTAGGTCTATTTGGTATTGTTCATCTGCCATTGGATCCAATTGAAAACCATTTGAAAGTCAATTCGGATACTTGTGATATATTATCAAAGCATTTTGTACCTGAATTGTTTTTGATATTTTTTAGAACGAGAACTCCCCCTCAACATGTGCATCAAGTATTTGAAAATGTTTTGCACACGGAGGCAAGAGAAAGAATTAACTTCTTTTGATTACCATTTTCTAAAAGATATCAACATCACTTCCCTAATCGAATCAAGTAGATAAAGCATTTTGGGGAAGGATGAGATTTTCATGATTTTGCTCCCCCTCAATATGTGCTTCTAGGTTTGAAAGGAGTTTTACACATACTAGAGGGAACCTGCACATTGAGATAAATGATCACGTTTCAAATTATAGATGCTTCCCCTCAATGTGTGCATGGAAAATTCGAAATCGTTTGTCACTTACGGGGAGGCATACATGCTAATCACTTAAGAAACCATTTATCGAATTATCAGTTTAAATCTTATTTAAATCACAACTTCTCCCCCGATCACAATAATTAAAACATTTGAGATTTGTGATCTCTATAGATTTAAATTGATTTTGAAAGCTTTTAAGGAGAATTGTGACTTGATTATGAAAGCGTTTTAACCGATAAGGATCGATGTTGAGATTTTAAACTCCATTGGTTAAACATGCATATACATCTTTTGAAAACAATTTAATGCCAAATAACTTTTTAATTTAATTGAAATCATTCTCCCCTCAATCAATGACATAGGTTGTTGATTGAGCGATAGAGATTTTGACATAAGTCCCGATGATTATCAAAAATAGAGACCGAGTTATTTTTCAAAGCATTTAGTTTTCGGCAGATAAATGTTTATAGAATCAGAGCATGGAATTTGAAAACATGGTAAAACATGGCTCTGTTCTTTCTTTTTAAAACCGGGTTATTGCCTGAAAATGACAATAAACCATTTTTTCTCTTTCTCCCAAAATATTTTTTGATTTTTTGATTTTTTTAAATTCGAACAACATCTAAAGTCCCGTGTCATTCTTTGAATGACAGAACAAAGACCGTAGATATTATCGAACCGAGAAAAACATGACAAATTGACAATATTTTTGAAGATTTTTGATTTTTGATTTTTCGATTTTTATGGATTTTTGAAAGTTTTATATTTTTCTATTTGGTTTTATAGGGTTTTATAATTTTGTATTTTTTTTTTGGATAAATATATACAAAGATATAGATGAAGAAAGACCTTTACTCCTCGTCTTCCTCCTGAAGACGTTTGAGTGTTTCTGGTTGAAGGCTTTTCAAGCCAAGACGTGGAAGAATAAACTCAAAACGCTCTCTTGGAAGAGCTTTGGTGAAGATGTCCGCTAACTGATATTCGGACCTCACAAAATATAGTTCCACCACACCTTTTTCCACTTGTTCCCCGATGAAATGATGTCGAATGTCGATATGCTTTGCTCTTGAGTGTTGAACGTTGTTGCATGAGAGAGCAATAGCACTTTATTATCACAAGAGATTTTGTTGAATTCAAAGCCATAGTAAGATAATTGAGATCTCATCCATAAGATTTGAGCACAACAAGATGACATGGCTATGTATTCACCTCTGTAGAGGAAATAGAAGTACTCATTTGCTTCTTTGAAGACCAGCTCACAAGCTTATCACCCAAAAACCGAGCACCTCCAGATGTACTTCGACGTGTATCTTGACAACCTGCATGATCAAGATCTGCATAGGCCGTTTGTGACATACCGGTGTCCTTCGGGTACCATAGTCCCATATTGATGGTTCCTTGGAGATACCGAAAGACCCGTTTAACCGCTTCAAGGTGCTTTTTAGTAGGCTTAGCCCGGTATCTAGCACACATGCAAACAACGAACAAGATGTCTGGTCTACTAGCTGTGAGGTACATCGGGGATCCAATCATACTACGATATTTCGTTTGGTCAATCATGATCCCCGAGTGGTCCTCATCTAGTTTGGTTCGATCAATCATGGGGGTGTCAACAGGGTCACATGAATCAAATCCAAATTTCTTTAAAATCTCAGTTGCATATTTAGATTGATTTATGAAAATGCCTCCGGGACTTTGTGAAATTTGTAATCCCAAGAAAAACGACATTTGTCCCATCATTGACATTTGAAACTTAGAACTCATTTCATTAGAAAACGATCACATTCCATTGGGTCAGTCGAGGCAAAAATAATATCATCAACATAAATTTGAACATGAGTTAAATGTTTGCCGACTTCTGGTGAACAATGTAGGATCAATCGCTCCTTTACTTGAATCCGGTTGATAGTAGAAACTTTGACAGTGTATCATACCATGCCCTTGGAGCTTGCTTTAAACCGTAGAGAGCCTTCTTCAGGCGATAAACGTGAGTAGGATGCTCTTGATTCACAAATCCTTCAGTTGACCGACGTAGAGCGACTTCTTTAAGATCTCCGTTCGAAATGCCGTCTTCACATCCATCCGATACACTACCATGTTCTTACTAGCAGCGTTAGCCAAAGATTCGATTGCCTCGATTCGAGCGACAAGAGCAAAAGATTCTTCAAAGTCTATACCCTCCTCTTGACGATATCCTTTAGCAACTAAACGAGCCTTGTTCTTCAACACATCACCATGCTCATCAAGTTTTACTTTGAAGATCCATTTGAGAGCTATAATCATAGCACAGAGCAGGTACTAACTTCCATACATCAAGTCGATCAAACTCATGAATTTCATCTTGCATGGCATTGAACCAGCTTTCTTCATTCATGGCGGTTTTAACATCTTTTGGTTCGATCTTAGAAAGTACGGAGTTGAAGAAACACCATAAGGCATCGGTTGCAAGTTGTTTCCGGGTTGATACAGAACGAGAGGGATTTCCAATGATGTTGTCTAATGGATGATCGTGAGTCCATTTTCTAAGGTGTTCATGTGGCAGTTGTTGAGGAACCGAGGTAGCGAGTCGATGTCTCCGAAGAAGATGGTTCGATGATGATTCAGAGTAGCAAATATGTTTTAAAATGGAGCATCCTCAAGAGTAGCAAAGGGATTAACTTCATCATTGATGCCAGAAACATTTCCATGATGTACATTTGAAGAATGATGATTTGTTGATGAGATCTGAAGGATCAGCAGCAGGTGCTTCTTGACTTAAAGATATTGAGACCGAAGGATTGACTTCATTCACAGGAATATGAGCATCCTCTATTGCAGGAATCATCACCTCATTAGTGTTTGAATCATACAGTTCATCAAACATAGGATCAAACAATTTCTTTACATCATCTTCGGATGGAGGTACATATGGAGTTTCTTGAGTAGAGTTTGGAACAAGAGATGAACCAATGGGACTGTCTTGAAGTGCGGGTCCCGAGGAGTGTTCCAGAGCCATTTGACCGGTCAGCTCATCAAACGTAACGTGAATGGTTTCCATGATATGTTGGGTTCTTTTGTTATAGATTCGGTATCCCTTTTTGTTTGGTGCGTATCCTACAAATACTCCAATGTCACTTTAGCCCTAAGTTTCCCTAAGTCTTGACCCTCATTAGTTGGATAGCACAATGCACCAAACACACGAAGGAAAGAGAGATTAGGTTTTCTGTTGTGGACAAGTTCATATGGAGTTTTTCCATGTACAGTGTGGATTAGGGAACGATTTTGTGTATAGCATGCAGGTGGCAATTGCTTCAGCCCATAGAAACATTGGAACCTTTGAGTAAATCAACATTGTTCTAGCGGCTTCAACAAGAGTCCGATTTCGTCTTTCAACTACACCGTCCTGTTGAGGAGTTCGTGAAACACTTCTTTGATGACTGATTCCAACGCTTTCATAGAATTCATTAAGTTGTTTGTTGACAAACTCGGTTCCATTGTCTGTTCGACAATTCCCGACGGTTTTGTTAAGTCGAACTGCAGCTTGTTTGATGAGTTTGATGATGATATCAGGAGTTTCATCCTTTGTCCTTAAGAACTTGACCCGGGTGAATCTAGAGTAATCATCAACCACAACTAACACATATTTCTTCCCAAAGATATTCTCAGTACCCTCATTGGTCCACATAAATCCATATGAATCATATGAAGAACTTCGGTGACAGAGTTAGTAGGTTTGGGTTTATGGGCATATTTCTTGCTTTTTCCCAATTGACATCCTGAACAAAGATGATCCTTTTCATACTTTAGTCTAGGTAAACCTACAACTAGGTCCTTTCGGGAAAGATCGTTGATGGTGCCGAAGTTCAAGTGATTGAGACGACGGTGCCATAACCATGACTTTGTTTTTGAAGCCTTTGATAACAAGCAGATTGGAGAAGCCCTCATCATGTCATCGATAGAGATGGTGTAAAGGTTAGACCCACGAGTTCCTTTTAACAGTTCCTTACCATTAAGATCTCTAACAAAGCAGGTATGTTTTCAGAAGGCAACTTCTAGATCAGAGTCACAGAATTGACCAACAGAGAACAGATTATGACCCAACCCTTCAACATAGTAGACTCTCGAGATGACACTATCACCAACAACATAATCTCCATAACCCATAATAGCACCGAAATGATCATTACCAAATCTAACAGTCCGATGAACTTGCTCACGAAGTTCATGAGCCGCGACCGGTCTCGGTCATATGCTTGGAACACTGAGTCCAGTACCACGAACGATTTGAACGATCTGCAGTTGAACACAGACAAAAATGGATAACTAGATAATTGGGATCCCCATGCAAGAATGGGTTCCACTTGGTTAGTAACAGAAATTGGAACACCCACATCGAATCAAAACATCCATATCAGAAGTAGAAGCAATGGAATCATTGGGAATAGATGCAATGCTGGTGTCTGATTTGACCTATTCAAAGTATGTTCACTTCTTAAGGGAATAGTTCTACCAAGAGGCATCCATTTTCTAGTGGGCATAATCTTAGCAGTTTGAGAACAAAACCGATTATTCTTATGGCCAAAAGGTATCCAATAATAACCTATCTTTATAAAAGTTCTTCCCGTGGGTTTCCACTATTTTCTAACAATCTTTCGTTTTTGCCTTTTGCCTTATTTGCACGATTATTAGCATTAGCAATTTTAACGGGCATTTGACAAAGATTAGACAAAGCATTCACACCACATTCATGATTAGCAAAATTCAAGCATCATCATTACAAGGTTTGCAGATAGTATCATAATTGAATTAATTACAAGATACCTAAGGCTAATACTAAAATCAACACGATTCGTTTTATTCAACTCAAGCCTAAAGTTCCTAGATTGGTCTTCTACTCTCTTCCAATGCACATTCTTAGCTTGCAAGGTCCTATCATTCCTTGTATTGTCTTGAGACTTTGACCGGCTCGCTTTAAAGTCACCGATTACTCTGTAGAGGAATGGGAACATTAGTTGGTTGATCTAATTTTTGCATTCCTGAACTTGATGTGCAAGGATCTCAAGTACTAGAAGGCACATTAGTGTATACTTTCTTAAGACTGTGATTTGAGCTTTTGGCAGGCACACTAAAGTTCACTTTCTTAGCACTAACATATCTGGAATCTGAACTACTTGAAGGCACATTAGTGTTTCCTTTTTAAGACGGGCATAGAACGGATTACATGCTTGGCACTAGGCATAGAACAAGGCATCACAGCTTTGCCTTTTGCACCTAAGGTTAAGGATTTTGGACATGTGGCAATTACACATTCTAGCAACTCTTGAGATCGTTTGGCCTGGAGGCAAGCAAACCTAATTTCACTATCAAGAGGTTTGTTAATGAAATCCTCTTCGACAATCTCACGGAGACATTCTAGACTATCCTTAAGGTGAGCACAATAGTCATGAAAAGCATGTTCATTATTCCTAAGATGAGGAGGAATATATTTAACTGTCACAGTGTATTTGCAATCTAAGGGTGATTTTGAGACAACATTCTTATTGAAAACAAGTGGCAGTTTCCCATTTCCCTGACTTCTCAGATTCTCAATTTCCTTTTGTAAAGAAGTTATTTTTTCATTGTTTTGGTCACGGGTGACGTTTATTGAATCATATAACTCTTTAAAATGTCGTTTAACCTTTTCATTTTCTTCTAGAAAACTTTCGTTTTCCTTTTGTAAGGCATCAACTAAGTTTTGAAGATGAAAAGTTTGAGAATTCGGAGAATCTAAAGGAGGAGGCATTTGGGAGCCTGTCATATTGTTCGTTTGACCCTTTAATTGAGAGATTTGGGCTTTCAACTTTCGATCGTGTTGCAGAGCTTGAATCGTTCATCACGTTTGTTAATTTGAAAAACTGCATCAAACTCTGGAGCATCCGAAGATGTCTTGATATTTGAAGTTTTGACATTTTCTTTAAGATGTTGATATTTTAGTTGTAAATTAAAATGCTCAACTTCTAGTTTAGAAAAATGTTTAACCAAATTGTCGTGATCATCCAGTTCAATTTTCTCGTTTAGTTTAGAATTAGTTTTTCAAGCTCAATGACACGATCATGGGAGACTTTCAGGGCCACAGATAGTTCATGAAATTTGGAAGCATTAATAGAGCAATTTGAAGCAATGAAAAAGATATCTTGAGCAACACATTCAGTAATAAGAGTCTCATTTAAGGTATGCAAGTTCTTCCTCTCAATCTCATTATATTTTAGTGCACGCTCATAATCACTAACTTCAACTACCATTGCATCAAATTCCTTTTCCATTTCTTTAATATCTGATTTTGTCCCCTTTTTAAGACTCTCAAAATGATCTTTTAGTTGTTTAAAGAAAGGCATGACCTCGGTTAAATAACATTCTTTCATTTGCTCAAAACCCCTTTCCCCTTCAGTTATCCCAATGGGTGTGATCCTTTTCTTACAAGTTTTCTCAAAATCGGTAAATAGTTGAAGAATAACATATTGACTGATTAAGGTCTTGCTCTTAGTGGCAATAGTTCTAGGAACTAAATGCATTGGTGTATTTGGAGGATACACATCGCTTTAGGAATTTCCTACAAGGGGGATTCTTTTCAACAAGATTTTCAGCTTTTGCAAGTCCATATCCTTTTTCCAGAACACTTGTTCAGGGGTCAGCAATGTTTGAGGCTTAAACATGTTCAAGGAAATCCAGTTTTCCTTCTTGTAGTCATGGGGAGTGATAATAATCTTTTTCTCTTTGCATTTCGGGTCATCTAGTTTTTTGTTCATCCTTTCCCTAGTGACTTCATCTGATTTCTTATCTTCCTCAGTGCACTCAACGCAACTAGGTTTCTGCCTAGGCTTAAGAATTTCATTACCATCATAAAGCACCTTATGAGCATTCCTAGCCTTTTTAATTACCTCCGGATTCGGTTCCTCAACAAGGGGAATGCTATGCTTATCGCTTAAGACTCGATGTTTAGTGACCATGTGAGCATTCTGAATGGTGTTTCCTTGTATGTACAACTTGTTCTCAAGTTTGTTTTTCAAAGTTTTCAGATTAGAAAAATCTCTCAAGAGTTTTGATTCCTTTGCATTAAATTCTTGCTTAAGCATTTTCACATTTTCTTGAAGTTCTTGTTTTTGTTTAGATGTTTTAGAAAGTTTTTCTTGCAAGGAATTTAATTCTTGTTTCAATACTTCTTCTCTAAACTTACTTTTTCTAATTACTGTACTTACTTGGTTATCCATTTCCTGCTCACGAGTGGTCAACTCAAACTTAGCACGTTGTTCATAAATAGCAACACGTTCTTTATAGGCATTTAGTTCGAAATAATGAAATCATCAGGGCACATGCAGTGTATTCATCAAAAACATAGTCATTGTTGACTGCAGAAGATGCATCACTTGGTACAACTTCACTTTCACTTTGTTTCACATATTGATCATATGGGACAATATTGATATTACCCATATTTTCAATATTTGATTCAATAGTTTCAGTTGATTGTACTTTGTCATGCATCTGGTGCACATCAAGATCATCGTATAGTTTTCATACCTCTGAGATGAGCTTGTCATGGGATGGCCCAGCTAGTGATGAAGAAGAGACCTTGGGAGAAACCATTGGAGAAATGCTAGCCATAAAATTGTGTGTGCCGTAGGTCCATCATCCACATCAGAGTCGTATGCATCACAGTCACCGACTTGAAAGGCATTCTGATGATTGTGACCTATCTCTGAATAGGTCGCTCATCCACATCTGTATCATAGGTCTTGGCATTGCCCTCAGCAAGAAACAACAATTCCTCTTCATTCAGAGTAGCACCATTGTCCTGAGCTTGAGCCAGCAGCATCTTATCTCTGAAGTAATCGCGATTCTGTGGGCGCTTTGGAGATGTAAGTTCCTTGCAATGTGTCCCTCTCCACCACAGTTATAACATTTGATGAGCTTAGTTTGACCTTGGTTACCATTCCTTCCTCGATTCTGGTTTCCAACATAACCTCTCCCAGCTCCACCTCGTCCCCGATCATACTGTCTTTCCTGAACTGGTTGCACCACGATCCTTCCATCTTTAATAGTGGCTTGATTGTGTGGGTTAGATGCATTTCTGAGGTTGTTGTTGGTTTGTGGGAGAGTATTCATGTTTTGACTGATGAGAAGAGCTAGTTGATTAATGAAGCTACCCACGTGAGCATCAAGATCAGCTTGTTTGTACGTAGGATCAAGAATGAGTTTGTGATTACCATTACCCAAGGGTATGACTTGTGATGCTTTGGTTGTGATTCGGATGTTTGAGTAGAAAGCTGTAGAGTCATTAGACGAGCTTGTCTCTCCCTGGTTGGTTTTGAACTGATTAAGAATTAATTTTTCAAACATAGCATGTCTCTCATTCTCAAGGAGGAAGGCATAGAGTTGCTCATAGTTTGTATTCTTCAATCCTTTAGTGAGCTTCACGGCGGTAACAAACTTGTGCCATTCGGGATTCATGTTGTTCACAAATTTTGAGTTCAACTGAATGTTAGGCATAGTCATTCTGATGTTCCTCATGTCATTAACTAACTTATGAAATCTCACATAGTACTCATAGACACTCTCATCTGGTTTCATCTTGAAATGCTCAAATTCGTCATAGAGTTGGGATTCTCTGTCTTCCATAGTTAATTCGAACCCGAGAGAAGCATCTTAACATTGTCCCAAACTGCCTTAGCATCGTGTTATGATTGATCAACTTGTAGATGTCTTTAGGAAGACCTTGAAGAACAATGTTTGAAGCCCTGATATCTGCATCAAATCTCTTTTTATCCTTATCATCAAGCTCATCATACATCTTAGGTCTGTCCATTCCGTAAACAGTAGTACCATCTGCATTAGTATCAAGTATGTCTCTAGTCGTCTCAACTCGATATGGTCCTTCATCAATGGATTTGAGAATGTTGACACCATTTTCCTTTCCAAGGCAATACAGTCTAATTCGTTGAGCCCAAGAGTCGTAGTCGGTTCATCAAGCATGGGTGGACGAGTATCTGAGCCACTGCTTGAACATCCTCGGAAACAGTGGAGATGACAGTGGGAACGTTGGTAGACATGTTAACAAATTATACGGGATTTTATAACTCTATGATTAAACCGGGAAATAGATTCTTTCACGGGATTTTACTGAATCAAGAGAAAACCGTAAACAATCACTCAAGACTCTAGATGATAAAATACTAAATCGCTAGAAGATAATGCACTAAGTCGCTAGAAATTAATGCACTAAGTCGCTAGAAATTAATGCACTAAGTCGCTAACCCTTAATTCGCTATACCCCTAAGTCGCTAAAGTCCCAAGTCGCTAACAAAAAAGAAAGTCGCTAAGTAGTAACTCGCTACAGACTAAGTCGCTAACCAAATTTTGGCAGCAATTCGCTACACAAGTCGCTAGAGACACAAGTCGCTAAAGAGCAACTCACATCTTGACCAAGTCGCTACCACAAATTAAGCTACCCGTAGTGGATAATCCACTACTTGTACTTTAACTCGCTAGATCTAACTCGCTAGCTCCAACACTGTAAGTCGCTACAAAAATGTGAAGCAAGTCGCTACCAAGAATATATTCCGTGAGCTAAGTCGCTAGCTTGAAAAACCATATAAACCTCACTTTTCAATCCAAACACAACCCAACCAAGATGATTCAAGCTTACCAAATGAAAACCTAAACACTTTTGATGATTCTAAACATAAAAGTACCAACAAAATCAAACTTTAACACAAGAAATCAACCAAATGATGCCAAAACCACTCAACTTTTTCAAACTCAAAACCACCTAAAAATACCACTATATATCCAAAGATGTGCAAGATATGATCTAACCATGGCTCTTGATACCAATTGTAAGATATAACTTTTCACATACACATCATAACATTAACACAAGGTAGCATATAGATGGAATTCTAGAGAGAGAAAGTTAGAGGTTTAGGGAACTTAGTGAGAGAAAGTGAAAGATATTATTATGAGCTCCAACTCTCTACCTTGGGAGGTAGAGAGTATTTATAGTCTTACATAAATCGCCACACATCGGGCTGTGGATCAGGCATACAGTGGGTAAAGACCCGTCCGTCCTCCACTGTGTTACTTAACTAAATACTACTTAACTAAATATTACTATGACTACGAGCTTTCTAACGATTACATATACTTGAGGTGACCGACTCTTTAATACTGGGAATTTCTAATTCCTAACATGTTTAACAAATGATGAGTACTATATTTTAAGTATTCCAACATAAGATAGTCAAATTTGGATGTACTAATGTAGATTTGTAGAAGTAGTGGCTCAAAATGTAACAAGATTAGTTTATATAGTTTAATCTCTATCTTTTATAAAGTTTTATGTGTGTACTTCTGAATAGTAGTGGCAAGCTTGGGTAGGCAGGGTAACGGATCAAAACTGGTGTTTTATGCACGGGTTGATCCATTAGTCTTTTGATCAATCGCAATATAGAACATTTTTTGGGGGGATGAGAATAGCCAGAAGCTGTGAATCTCTATATAGATGCTGTAAGCATGTAATTTTATTTAAATGGCAATCATGTAATACGGGGTACTTATTAGCATGCTCTTTATAGTAGATCTTGATATTATATTTATTTGATGCATTTTCACTATTTGTGTTTGCAGTATGTATATCATTATAATACTCCAATCATGTGATTTTACTGCAGTAATCATGTTTTTGATTCATGGTCGTTTACGGTGGTGTCGCTTGATCTTGCTAACCTAATATACTATTATGTAAGCATCAAGGGTAAAGCTGAGGACTGGGGAGATGGTTTCAAGGGTGCTTATTCAATACGGTTAATCGGGATGCTAAAAGAAGGTATTGATCTTATCTTATCGATTAGTAGAATATGTTTGGTCATTTAACTATATAATGACTGTATCAATATTTTGATACAGGTTGAAACCAATATGGGAGACAAAGGACTATAGGAATTTGGTCCAGGGGAAAAATTGGTTCTTTGAAATCTCAAAAGTTTGGAATGTTAACACCTACAGGTAAATAGTAGTTTTTGGCTTTTCGAATTGTTGTTTGGTACCTTCCCACTGATTTAACATGTTGGCTTAGGATCCTCACGTATAGGATGGCCCACAATTGCCGAATTTCTTTTAAAGACATACGATAGGGGTTTTGGGTTATTTTTTATGATGTCAAAGTATTAACATTTGACATCAATGTTTTCGCTAATGAAATTTCCCTTAATCTTTGTGTTGATACATGGATGTGAACACCCGTGACCCATGAGCACAACAGATAATTAAGGTATATATTTTTCCTATATCTTTAAGTTGATGAAATGGTGATTTTAGTAGCCATTGTTCGCGGCATTCTTCAAATGGAAGTTGTGTTTTGTTGGTGCATCTGATGTGTTTTTTTCGGTATGAAAGTGATTGCTGTGAAGCTTGGTGGCTCATTCCCTTAATTTGGTTTTGTGACCATAGGCTATTGGTGATTGGTTATATGGGTCTGTGACAAATCTGCATCCCATCGATTGAAGGCGTGATTGTTCGTGCCTTGGCAAGGCAAACCGTTAGGTTTGCAGCCATGCCGGATAGATCCACTTTCTTTGATTCTTAACATCATGATGATATTGATTATAGAAGCCTATGATGAATCTAAAATTGGGTGACTAAAGTTGTGATCGTTTGCTTCATGGCGTGTCAAATCATCTGCCAACATCCAGTGTCGTCGCCTAGCAAATATTTTCCTTGCTCTTCCTTGGTGGCCTGTCTGTTTCGCAACACGTGGCCCATCATGAATAAGATATATGTGCGGTCTCTGTAACTGACCCTGTGCACACTTCTACTGGCTTCCATTGTCTTCATCATAGTCCTGTCCATCCTTTGCATTCTGGTAACGCAGGCTTAATAAGGTTGCTGTTTGTATCATTTAACTGTAGCTGTAAAACTGCCGGATTAAAAAAAGTTTATTTTTTAAGTTTATTAATAGCAGTATGGATTTGCAGGTTACGAATGTTACTTAACTAATTGTTATGCTTCTGTTGCTGCATACCGGAAACGCGGACGGAAAACACGGACTTAACGGTGAGGTTTTTTTTAATGTTCTTTTTCTATTCTATTTTTCAATATTTATTTATTTTCTATAAAACTTTACAATTTTGGTAACCTTCTTTTTACGTATTTCTTTCTTTTTAAAAAAAGAAACGTACTCTGATTAGGTAACACTATAAACAGGTATATATCAATCTTTGTTTGTGATAGGTTGCATTATATGATTAGTTTATTGTATATGTTTATGTTCTGTTTCAGATAACCAGTGGATCAAGGGCGGCATCGTCACCTTTGTTGCCAGAACTGCATGACATCGTACTTGCAGCCACGGTCGGCGATTTGTGAAGTTTCTAACTTTGTAGTTCCACTGGGTTAATCCTTATTTTTTAAGTGGTTGAATAATGTATAAACCAAGGCGATGACGATACTTTTCTGCATTCATGTTGCCGGTAAGCGTGGTTTGTCAATTACCATATCTTGGCGAGGCAGCCACATCCACGTGGTTGCAGCCAAATAGGTCTTTGGTACCGCTCCAATACCCGCATTTGCATAAGCCCCTTATACCAGTATCTTGGCGCGGCAATGTGACTTCACTTACGATTGCAGCCATGGTACGGTATTTTATGTGGGATTTGACAGTGCATATCTGAGCCTTTTACAAGTTTTAAAAAAGTTTTCCTACAATGTTGAACTTACTATTTCAAACGGGGAAGTATACATAGTCATCTATAGATAAAATTACCATCCTAAAATAATGTGTCGTTTAGTTATACTACTATATGGATTGGTTAATTTTTTCATCGTTTTGTTTCTTTTCCTTTAAAAGTTCAGATTTTTCGCTGGCGTCTTATGCCCCCAGGATTACCATATTGGAAAGTGACGTTAGGCGCTGGCGTCTTATGCCCCAAGGTAATTAAATCATTAATATTTGCTTAACTAAGTTGATGCATCAGTGATGTAAATTTTTTATACTACAGGTCAAAATGGATCTACTGCAGACTTTATAAGGACAGGTTATCTATAAGGTAATCTGTGTCATTAGTTGCTTTTTCAAAAATGTTTCCATTATATGCATGTATAAGCATTTTGTTATGTGTTGTAATAGTTCAATGAGTGTAGCACTACACAGAGGGATATGATAAATTTGTTGATAACCATATTGTACATGTTATATGGTGAAAATCCCATGTGGGTAACATGTCAATTCATTCCATATGAAGCATGTTGTTATGGAAATGCAGACCTTTTGCTTGACTTCATTTCTTTTACTATATTGGGATGTCAATTTCTTATGGAACTACATTTGACTTGATTCCTTTTGATCTCCCACTACAAGAAAAGTGGCTTTTTAGGACCCCCATAAGCGTCATAAAATGGTACTTTTTAGGACCTTTCATTTAATAGGACCAAGGATGAAAGCGTTTCATGTAAGGCGGTTGTAATAGGTCCAAAGCGTCCTAACCCTTATGAAACCAATTTTATGGTCGTATTATATGTCTATGAACAACACAAATAGCGTCCTAATAAAACCATATTAGGACACTTTTACAATGTTTTAACATGTGATTACCTACTTTTAATCTTTGAGACACATAAAACCGTCCTTAAAAGTATTGTTAGGACGCTTATGATGTAACATCATAGCTATTTTAGCAACCAAGAAAAGGGTAATAATAACTCAAATAAGATTATGATACCAATTTTATGGTCGCATTTTAGGTCTATAAACAACACAAATAACGTCCTAATAAAAACATATTAGGACACTTTTCCAATGTTCTAACATGTGGTAACCTACTTTTAATCTTTTGATACACATACAAGCGTCCTTTAATGTTAATTCTTAGGACGGTTATCATATACCATTATAGTTACTTTAACACCAAGAAAAGGGTCCTAATATCCCAAATACGATTATGAAACCAAATTTATGGTCGCATAATATGTCTATGAACAACCAAATAACGTCCTAATAACAACATATTAGGACACTTTTACAATGTTGTAAAACGTTATTACCTAATTTTAATCTTTTGATACACATACAAGCGTACTTAAAAGATAATTGTTAGGACGCTTATCATATAACATTATAGCTATTTTAGCACCAAGAAAAGGGTTCTAATATCTCAAAGAAGATTATGAAACCAATTTTTGGTCGTATAAAAAGTCTATTAACAACCTAAATAACGTCCTAATAACAACATATTAGGACACTTTTACAATGTTAAGTTAATTGTTAGGACGGTTAATAAGTTTATTAGGACAATTTCAAAGTCCGGACAAGTCATATGATAGGACGCTATTTTCACCATGCACACTCTATTATTACGATATGAATAAAACATCAACTAAATATTAAATGAATAAAACGAAATTGTATTTCAAATTAGCAATTGTCATAACAAAATCACTAAACATAAATAAGGTAGACAGAATCTAACATAAAGTCTGTTAACATTAAACAATACATTAACGCAACAAGAAGCTTAGTCCGTGGTCATCATGCATCATCTCTCTCAATCCTCACGGACCACCTACAAATAAACACCCATGTATAAGCATTAAGCTCCATGTTAGTAAAATTATTGGTATCAAAAGATTAACAAAGACATACCGAGATAAAGGGACAAGGCCATGCTATGGTTGCACCAACACAGTCTTCAATTGTGGCAAATAACCCATAGGGTCTCACCAACACTTCATCTCTTTTTGTTGGTACTTGAACGTTTACCTCACACCATCCTCGTCCAATCTCTGTACCACCAACTATATCATTTGGGTTCAAGCTCCTCACCCATCCTTTTGCTACAGTCTCGGTTGAGTTTAGAATGCTTTTAAGGACAACTTCATCCCCGACCTAGATTTCAGTTTTCAACAAACATTTATCAATTTATAGTCAAGACACATGTATTAGGTTAAACAGATGTAATCTTGCAGGTATGGAGGTTGGGTTATACAAAGGAGGTCAAAAATTGATCAGTGTAATACTGCAGGTGTGGAGGTGGTGTATACTAAATAAGTTACAAATAAGCTACAATAAGCTAAATAAGTCAGTAACTACATGAGTTGTAACTAGATTAAGCTAAAAAATACCAGATAAGCTAAAGGAATAAGCTATAGACCAGAATAATCACTTGATCAAATATCACAGGCCAAACAGTCCAAAACCAACAACCTTGCAGCCCTTGTGGGTCCCACTAGGGTTGACAGGGATCCAAAGTGAGACTTGATATGAAAAGGTGACTTATTGAGGTTTCTAAAAAGCTAGGACTAAAGGTTTGGGTCCCACAGATAAGCACTTGATGAGGGCTTGAACTTGGGTGGTCAACACTGATCACCCAGTATGGGTGGAATTGGACAAACAAATAGCTATCTGCAGACCTATCTAATAAGGTCAAAAGTTTGAAATAAGCCCTAAACTTTATAGATGAGCTTATTGGCTTTCAAAAAAACCAATAAGCTCACTGTGTGGCCCACTAATGAAGAAGCTAAGGCACATGGAAAGTTGGGGTTTTGAGCTGATGCCCTGGTGCAGGGCAATGGTTAGCCCTGCAGCCACTTTGAACTATCACCTAAGCCAGAGAAAAAATCATAAAAATAAGCTAACCGTGGGATTCAAAAGCTTAGATAGGGAATTTCAACATGTAAAAATCTCAAGACTTGAATCTCAACACAAAATTCACAAAAATTCTCCCAAGATCTGAGTTTCTGACTAACATACCATTTTGACTTTTTGATTTTGAACTTAAACTTTGACTTTAATGAAACTTGTTTGATCCGTATGCACTAATTATGATTATTTAAGCTATGATAACACTAATTTAAGATACATGAACAAGATTTAGACCAAGTGGGTGAGATTTGATCCTCACATGTCCCAATAGTGGACTGTGAGAGTGAAGGTAATTTGATTTTGACTTTCTCTAGTTCAAACATTGGTTTTATAGTTTTACTAGTTCTAATATCACCTAGAGGTCATAGTGTGCAGATAAACAAGTGAAAAGGCAACTACCACAGTTGAAACAACACGGAACCAAACACCCCTTAATAACGAAGTTAAAAAATTTAAAAGGCAAATGAGCAATCTAAATCATAATACTGATACATAAGCTTGTAGCCTAGGTTCATTAGCTATCAAAGATAAAATAAGCTATAACAACTAGAAAGGAACGATTTATAATAGAAACATACCCGTAAGCGTGGAGGTTCATTGGTTACAACGGGAGAATCTTGTGATGTAAGAGGTGGAACAATGGAACTATCCGTCGACCCATTCTTCTCTGATAACTAGGCTCGTAACTTTTCATTTTCACTAGTAAGTTCTCCACATCTAGACTTCAATTCGTTGTTTTCTCCATGACATGCTAAACGACTTGGTATTACACCCCAAACATCGGAAACGAACACCTAGACCATACATGCCTGCATCACCATTTCGATCTTTACCCATAACTGTAGAAAAAATATCATCTGGTCCAGGATTATCAATCGAACCCTCGGGCAGATTATCACTAAGTCGTTTCATATCATCCTGCATTTTATATAAACATGAACAACATATAGTAAAAGCATGTATTACAAAAAAAAGCATATTGTGTTTAACTTATGCTATTAATACACTTTTGCAAACACAAAAGCATATTACTTACAATCGCTTTTCGTTAAAGTCATCATTTTGGTATTTCCATCTACGGAGAAGCATGCACTAAAAAGATCCAATCGAGTTGGATCTCGTCCCAAATATGTCAGTATGAATAAAAAGAAAATGAATATTAACAGTGGATATCCACAGGATACATTAACAATCCCACTTTCTCCATACACTTACCTTTAACTCTTCCCTTTTGCGAGCATAACTTTTTTTACCGGTTCTTTGGATCATCTTCTTTTTTGCCCGATTCGCCTTGTTTTTTTCACTTAAACTCTGCAGGAAAGTAAAATATCATAATGGGAAATTAAGTAATGTTATTTAAAGTGGAAGATTATTTCACACCTTAGTGTTTTCTTTATTCCAATACTTCACAAGCTTCTTCCATTGTTTTTTTTGCACTTGCTTTGGCCTAGATCTTATTTGTTGCTTAACTGACAAAGACGGATCATGGTAGTGTTCCTTAACTCTTGCCCTCCAGTTCTTCACCTTCCGTCCAAATGATTGCAATATCCATTTTTCTCCAACTTAGGAATATCAAATTTTGTCTAAAAATGTAATAGCTCACATTAGAAAACAAATACTTTATTGTTGGGAATTATGTGAAGTATGAATCATGCCGATATTACCGATGGATTCTGCAATGAAGTGAAGATTCTCAAGACATGATTATGCTGAGGTTATATTAGTCGTAGTTGGTTTCTGCGGAAATAGTATTCCGTATATTCTAGAATTAGTTAGATATACATGAGCTTTATTAGGAAGTGATTGTGTATATCTTATTTAGTTTCATAGTTATACGTTTCTTAGAAAAGAAGTTAGGGTTCCTTGTCTATAAAAGGAACACAATAGAATGTATTTTGGGTGTGCTTAAACAATTGATTAATATAACGATCCATAGAGGATCAAAGAGTTCTTAGTTATATGTGTTTTATACTTGTATTTATATTCCGCTAAAGAATACAAGTTGTAGAGATTTTCTTTTAGTTTGTTTGTGATTACACAAGCGATACTAACGATCTACGAAGCTCAAGATCTATCAAGGTCTTACAGTTTTCAACATTTATTCATTAACATACAAATTTAACATTGTGTACCTTTAAGAGTTCAAGCAAAGCTTTTTTTTTTGCGGCGTCAACTTTATTCCATGGTTTATAAATCGGACAATACTTTCCACTCCTTGAAAGTGTTCCCATGAAATGAGTCAGATGACTACTTTTGTTGTTAATAGGTTGTCCGTGTTCATTAACTAAAATAGGAATTCTATCCCCTTTTTTCTTGGGCCCAAACTTTTGCCATACGTGTTGGTCCTCTCTTTCTTTTGCTTACAATCCGAACTACAAAAGTGAACATGATTTACAATAGATACGTATACATTTAAAATACTAAATAATTTGAAATGGAGGCAATATCTTAGCGTTGTATTTTGTCTTGTTTTAATTTAACTTTATTATATATTCTTCTTATATGACACAATATATGATATATGATTTTTAAAACGATGCAATCAAGTAGACCATGTTAACCTGTTTCATTTCGAGCTTGTGTAACTACATGGTTTTCTTCATTTTCAGAATGCCCAGCTTGAATCTCTTCTCCGAGTAGATCATCGCCGTCATTTGTTAAATCGTTCACATTCTCCAAATCATCCTCATTCTTCAAATCATCCTCATTCTCCAAATCATCCATGTCTTTATCTACATCATCTTCTGAAGTAGCTTGTTGTTCAATATCTTCATTCATAGGTATGTCTTCGATATCATCATTTTCAACATCATAAAGGTCTTCATTGTTATCTATATTAAAAAAAAAAAAAAAAAAAAAAAAACAAGTAAGCACCGAAAACAATTAACTGAATATACACTTAATAGTAATTTAATATCATATATATAGTATTTGAAATTTATGTATAGTTACCATCAGATCTCAAGTCACGCTCCCCGTGGTCATGATCGTTGTCAATTGCAACTAAGTTTCTCTCAGCTTGCAAGCTAATCTCCTCTCGTTGACGAATTTGGTTGATCATTTATCGTTTGGACTTGGTCGGACTCCTGTACCCTACTACGTATTGCCCTCCCCGTATCAATCTGTTGTCCCTTTTGCATTGAGATTCAAGATGTTAGCCCACTGGAGACATTCGGAGCACTCATTCGCTTTTTTGCTAAATTTTTATATCTAGTCATGGACTGTGGAGCAATGTATTTTCGATTCTGTTTCATGCAAGTAGAATTGTTAGAAAACAAACATAAAGAAAATATAGTAGCCAAATTTATTATTCGTACCTTTTTATTTGTTTGTGTAGCCGCTTTTTCTGGGTTATCTTCCTCAGCATTAAGATGGAAGTCTGAACCGCACATATAATCTGATCTTTCTCACCGGTATCTGTTGGTTTCTTTTTCTTTTTCTTTGTTTTGTCACTCTCTACTAGACTTGTCAAAGACTTAGCAAGATTTTTCACTCCCAAAGCTTGTAATCTCTGTTGGTTTTCTTGAATCCTTGTCCTTCTGGACATTTCATAATCATTCGATTGTGGTGATTTGGCGTTGCATCCTGTTATTTTCCATAACCGGTGCACAAAACAAATAAAATTATTATGAGATTGCAAAGAACAATAGTCATTTGAGAACAACAAAACTGAAATCAAATCACTATCTGTTACATGTTACAGAATGAAATACATTATCTACAAACAAAAAATAGACGCAAATCCTTCACATGTCACGAATGAAATACATTAGCCAGAAACTGATATCAAATCACTATCACTATCACTACCCAAATCCATTGACCCAACTTTACACAGGTATACCAACATTCATTTAAATTAAACAGAGCAACTTAAATACAACTTGTACCACATCAAATAAGCAGACTTATGATCACATATTAGACTCATCACAAGAGGTCAACCAAACACATACCCGAACCCACCATTTCCCACACTAACAATGTATAACAATAACAATGTATAACAATGATAATACCAATAATAATAATAATAACAATAAAAATAATAAAAATATAATAATAATAATAATAATAATAATAAACAACAATAATAATAACAACAAGAGAGGTTTGCATTACTGTTGAGTCGATCTTCATTCAAAACTGAAAACCCACGATCCTTGTTTTGCTGCCCACATACAACCCTAAACCAAAATTGAGATTTTAACCGCTTGAAAACGATTTCCATTAATAAAATCGAATCAAATACTTGAATTTCGAAAAGATATGCTTGATTTTCGCAGCGCCAAAAGTTATTTATGAATCTGAATTTTTCCCCAAAAATTTTAAGCGGGTTGTGAACGGGTTTGTATGTGAAACTAAATTTTAAGCTGGTTGTAAGTTTTCCCCTATAATTAGATTTATAATTAAATTAACTAATAGTAGTATATAGTATATGAAATGTATTATATATTATTGTATATATATAATATATAAGTATTTTATTGTATGTGAAACTAAAAATGAAGTAGATTTGGCATTCGTTTTCCTCGACTTCCGGTCAAACAACAATATCAATGTGATGTAGTAATCTCTTGTATCTTATGCCCAAATGGAGCGGCTCCAGATAGTTCATTTGTTTTACGCGGGCAATATTTAAAATGTTGCTATTTTCTTACAGACGGGATTTATCCTACGTGGTCTACGTTTGTTAAAGCGTATCCGCATCTAGTTGACCCGAAGGATAAAGTGAGATGTAGGACAGGAAACCACACTAGAGTCATATATGCCATTGGTGCATCAATGAGACGGACATGCATGGAACCCTATGAATAATGAAATGGCTCGGTTTTGAAACTGGGAGTCAGATATCATATCATAATCAGAGTGTCATATCAAAAGGTTCATATCCAATGTTGCAAAAATCGCGAATCAGTAGTCGGGCGGTCGACCACCTTGTAGCTTGTAATCGGTCTGGGCGGGATGAATCGGTGATAGGGTATAATTTGATGTATAATTACCCGTTCGTTGCTCGGGTTATCAAATAAGGGCCCGTTTGGTTGGTGGGTGTTGCTTTGGATTCGGGGATTGATTTGGTAAAAACGTAAAGTTTATGAAATAATAACTTTGAAAGAGCTAATATGAATAACTCTCAACGGATGCGGTCGTTCATTTATATCGTCAAGAGTTTTACGTAAGTCGACTTCCCATGACGTCACATTCCGGGGATGCTTTGTAGCCTATATTCTACACATATTGAACGGAGGATTTGTCCTAGGCATTTGCAGGCCAATATACGAGGTGATCATAAAGTGCCGAACTATTATGATTGAATGTATTGCTTCGCATGAAGTCGAGATAGGACAAGAATCCAACACGAGCCCAAAACATAACATATCATATCATATAAAGATAATCCACTAACTGTAGATAATGATATAGGATGCATCCATACTTCCCTGCAGATAACATAGTGGCCAAACATATACTTGAGCTCATAACAAAAATTTGTATAAATTAGTTTATCTAGCTTTGAAGTAATAATTACTATTGCAAGCTTATGTAAAAATTACTTTTGCAATTTTGACTTTTAATTTCTAATTTTTAGATATAAATTAGTTTATCTAGCTTTGAAGTAATAATTAGGCAATTAATTAAGAAATAGCTTAAAAATAAATTGTAAAAGTATTTCTAATTTTAAGATCCAAATCCACATCATTCCACCATCCAAAATTGCCAACAGGAATCACCACCATCATCAAGACCAAGTAATACCTCATAAATGAAACCCTAATCGTTTTTGCTAAATTTTTATGAAACAACATATGTGGTTAATTGAATTAGGCTCCCTTTCTTTTTGTTGAAATTATATGTGGTTTTATGTGGTTAATTGAATTAGGTTTAAGATGGATACGAGTTAGATGTCTTTACCTAGATTTACCATTGAATATAAAAAAGGTCTTGACGACTTTCTTGATCATATATTCTATAATGAGGGTAAAAATGGACATATTTCATGTCCATGTATTGATTTTGGTAATCAGATATGGGTAGATCGGACGGAGGCTACAACACATCTGTTATGTGTCGGGTTTATGAAAGGTTATACAATTCCACCTTTCGCCCAAATCAAGTGATGCCCAATGTTGGATGTCAAGATGACATGCAAGGGTAGGTGAATGATGCCTTCCATCGGTTTGGTGATGACACACTAACCGATGACATGGGAACACAAACTGAAAGTATGAGTATTCCAAACCTAAAGGCGAAAAATATTTATAAAGTGTTGGGAGAGGCAAAGAAACCACTATATCCTGGGTGTAAGTTATCAGTTCTTTCTTTTATCATTAGACTATTTCATGGTAAGTGTGTTGGGAAATGTAGTGATAATGGTTTCAGCAAGATGCTAGATACAATGAGGGAAGCCTTCCCCGATGCTTCTATACCAAAGTCATTGTATGAACTAAGGAAGATAATTCGAGAGTTGGGACTTAGTTATGATAAAATTGATGCATGTCCTAATGATTGTATGTGTACTGGAAAGAAAACATTAATAAAACAGAATGTGATATATGCCATACGTCAAGGTATAAAGCAAGTGAAGATGATTGTGCAGATGAGTCAACCACAGCTGATACACGTAAGAAGATTGGAGCAAAGGTGTTGCGTCCATTTTCCGCTTCTTACCACGATTGCAAATGTTATTTATGTCATCTGAAACAGCCGCCTCCATGAGATGGCATGAAGAGAGTCGCACGAAAGATGGTTACTTGAGACATCCTGCAGATTCCCAGGCATGGAAAGCATTTGATTTTAAGTATGATAAGTTTGCCAAAGAATCTCGTAATGTCAAGCTTGGTTTAGCGAGTGATGGGTTTAACCCTTTTGGAACAATGAGTGTTTCTCATAGTACATGGCCTGTTGTTTTGACGCCATATAATCTACCTCCTTGGATGTGCATGCAGAAACCTTATTTCTTTCTAACGTTACTTATACCGGCCCATCCGCTCCGGGAATAATATAGATGGCTATATGGAACCGTTAGTTGCTGAGCTAAAGGAGTTGTGGGATCGTAAAGGAGTAGACACTTATGATGCATCAACAAAAAGTAACTTTCGGATGCGTTCTTGTTTGTTATGGACGATCAGTGACTTTCCTGCTTATGCAAATTTATCCGGATGGAGCACCAAAGGTAAACTTGCATGTCCTAACTGCCATAAACATACAAAATCAACACGCTTGAGTCATGGCAAAAACAATGTTTTATGGGACATCGTCGATATTTGCCTACTGATCATGCTTTTAGAAGAGATACAACTCTTTTGATGGCAATGAAGAACTAGACAGGCAACCCCGTGGCTTAAGAGGACAAGAAGTAGTTGATGAGTTAGATGGTTTTGAAGTTAAATTTGGAAAACTTGTGAAGAGCAACCCAAATTTACCTTTTAATTGGAAGAAGAAAAGTATTTTTTTTGAGTTACCGTACTGGAAAGATAACTTGCTACACCATAATCTAGATGTAATGCATATTGAGAAGAATGTTTGTGACAGTGTCCTTGGAACGCTAATGAATCTAGATGGGAAGACCAAGGATCATATAAAAGCACGCCTAGATTTACAAGAAATGGGCATTAGACCTGAACTTCATCCTATAGTTCAAGATAACAACAAAGTTTATTTGCCACCTGCTTGTTTCTCAATGGATAAAAAGAGAAAGATATTTTTGTCGTGGTGCTTAAGAAGGTGAAAGTTCCAGATGGTTATGCAACTAATATATCAAGATGCGTAGAGTTAAAACCTCCAAAACTATTTGGACTTAAAAGTCATGATTGCCATATTTTGATGCAGCAGTTGCTTCCCATTGCCTTGCAAAATGTGTTGCCTAAGCACGTGCGCTATACTGTGATGAAGCTATGTCGTTACTATAAACAATTATGCGCAAAGGTTCTTAATCCAAATGATTTGGTTCAAATGGAAACCGAGATTGGAAAAATACTTTGTGATTTAGAAAGGATTTTTCCGCCATCATTCTTTGATGTCATGGTTCATCTTTCGGTTCATCTTGCTTCAGAGGCCGATTAGAGGGACAGTTCATTATCATTGGATGTATCCAATCGAGAGGTGCACATTACTATTATAGTAAATACCTTTATTAACAAATATTATTGAATCTAAAATTATTGGTTTTGATATCTCAGGTATTTAGCTACATTAAAATCTTACGTGCGAAACAGGAATAACCCGGAGGGTTCCATTGCGAAGGATATCTAGTGAAGAGTGTGTGTCATTTTGTTCATTGTACTTATCCAGTGATGTTGAGACCGTACATAATAAGACAAGTCGAAATAATGATGACGATGGTTATGAGGATGTTTTACCTATCTTTTCTATGGCGGGTCGACCGATTGGTGCTACAAAGGTAGAAATGATGGAACTTGACATTTTGGCTAAAGCACATTCATATGTGTTGTTAAATTGTAGTGAAGTTGATGAATTTCGAACGTAAGTAATTATATTAGTTGTGAGTTTCATAAATTATATTATACGATTAATAGTTGTCGTTGTTATCATCATTATCATCTGTTAACACTGCAGCGGAACATCCATTGGTTCATCATCAAAACCGGAGAAAACGTAAGCGTGACATTCAACGTTTACATAGTGAGACTTTTGAGTCGTGGTTTCAAGATCATGTAAGGCATATACACTGTGTTTATTACTTTTGAAAAATAATTATAATGACATAGCATTTTCGACCTACTAATAACAAAACAATTAACACATCTTGCCTTATTTCAGGTTGAGGAGCTACATGCTAGAGGGGATCACAGAATCACAGAAAGTCTAAGGTGCTTGGCAAGTGGTCCATCTGAGTATGTGAAAAAATATAAGGATTTATCATAAATGGTTTCCGATTTCACACAAAAGATGTAGAACATAATAGGAAAACAAGTAATAGTGGGGTTAATATTCAGGCCATGACAAACAGTTACTCGAGTGCTACAGATAACAATCCTATCGCGGGAGATGTAACTTACTACGGGTTTTGAATGATATAATTGAGTGGAGTATGGGTATTGACAAGAAATTAGTTTTGTTCGATTGTGATTGGATTTCGAATGGTTCAAGGAAAAAAGAAGATGACAACGGGTTTACTATATTGAATTTTGAAGGATTGAAGGCTCATAACGAGCCTTTTATACTAGCTTCTCAAGCACATCAAGTATTTTACTTTGCAGATAGTGTTGACAAAGGATGGCAAGTTGTGATCAAGACATGCACATGTTTATGACATGGATGAACAAACAAGTCTTGATGACGTGGAAACACATTTATAGGGTGACTCATTTATGTGTCCTCAACATGACGAAACAATGGATATTGAATTGGTTAGAGGTGGTTTCGATGGAACCGTTATGGACAACAATGACTTAGTTATTGCCGATGAAGAAGATCCAGTTGAAGAAGCTTAATGATTTCAATTAGCTAAATAATAATAGTCCCTGTTTTTATGTAAAATTAGTTAAGCAAGACATTAATACCCATGCTAACCTCGGCAGCTTCAAGAATAATGATAGGTTAGCATTTAAATAATAAAGCGCATGCTGATCCTAGTCAGCTTCCACCCTTCAGCAGTAACACGGCAACGCTTTTAATCTTCGCAGAATCTCTCTTCAACAGATTCTCGCCTACTTCAGCAGAATCCTTCGGCAAGATTGACAGAATACCTACTTCGCATAATTCCCAACAATCCTCCCCTAAACTAGAATTTGACTTGGTTAAGTTCCAGTTCCTAAACTTGAAAGATCTTAGAGACCGCAGTAATAGAGGATTGTTCTCAAACATCAGTAGCAAAGAACCAAGAATAAGCTCATCTCTATGATGACCAATCTTTGAAACGCCAGTGTCTTTGCAAGAACAATTGACATAGTGTACATCAAAACTCATTAGTTGCATACTATTCTCATCACATCCATGTGTGTTAACTCCTGTGAGAGGTGAATCATTGAAAATAATGGATTTGATGTCTCTTTACCAATAGCCATTACTACCGGAGTAGCCAAATGTTTAAGTTCGAAAACTATGGTACACCGATAACCATCGATTTATTGGCAAACCGTAAACCATATAAACGGTTTGATGTGTCTTTACCTAGCCGTTGCTCAGGACTAGTCAATTCTTAGAATTGGTGAATTGATAACCAAATATGGATTATGTTGCCTTTACCACAAGCCATATACTTGTGGGCTAGCCAATTCTTGGATTCCAAAAAGGAATATACCATGGTGAATTGATGACCATACAACACTCGGCAATAAAGCATGGGTGGTTACAGACCCTATGATTTTGAGCAAATCATTACAGCTATCAACAGATTTGATGTGTCTTTACCAAAGATGTACCCTTTGGACTAGCCAACTCTTCGATATACACAAGGTATATCCGTGAGTTAAAACCATCAACTATGAACAACAAACCCAAAAAGAAAGTTAGTTATTTTTTTTAACTAAGAAAGAAACTACCAAGTGTATATAATACAAATAGTACCAAAAGGAATATAAGGCAGAAGACCATGAGAGATACCATTATGACGATGAAGAAGCAGCTTGATCTTGAAGGAGGTGAGTCTTGATCAATCTAACCAGTTGTTCAACCTGTGGTCTTTCATTTCCCACTGGATCTGGAGGAATTTCCAATTTCTGAAGTCAAGATCCTCTCCATAAGTCTTTGGACAATGGGTAAGTTCTTTTCGCAAACATGCATGTGATTCCACCCTTCGTCTCAACTATATGCACACGAGGCAGAGGATAGAATCTCCATGACTCAACCCGCCATAAATGTGAGTTCTGCCAAATGGAATGTCCTTTATTATTGGGAGATTCAGAGCTAAACAGGACATGAAGATCTCCTAATAAAACATCCCGAACCCCTGTGGTGCATTGTTGCAGAATGGGAGGTAACGAGAGTGTACAGAGTAAGCAAGTCCGCCTCTATCTACCAAATGAAGTACTTCCTTCAAAAAGGTGAACTCCATAGAAGTTTTGTCCTTTCGATGTATGACATTCAGCTCTTTGTTTGTCAAAGTCCAATTGATCAACACATTTTGATATCCATCAGAAAATCGAGAGGAAGACCCTTCATTAATAAAGGTTGACTCATCAGCCTCAATATCCAAGGTAGTGATTTTGGCCATCCTCTTCTTCCTCCTTCCAGGCTTATAGATTCCTAAAGATGGTGCATCTTGAGGTTCTTCATTAGATTGGCTGGCACGACTAGAGGAAGGAGAAGCACCTTCACGAATGGCATTCATCCTTACTAGCAAATTTCTAGCCTTTCTAGTTTTTAAACTTGTTATAGCAGTTTTTCCTGAGCCAACAGATGCCACAGATGGAGTGGGAGTGGTACATTAGGTGCTTCAGTAAGAAATGGCAAATGGTTTAGCAGATGGAGTCTTGTCAGGTGAGCTAGCAATCTCTGTCGGAGTTTCAGCAGAGACCATAGATGGTTCAGCAGAAGGAATCTTGTCAAATGAAGGAGTGGCTTGAGAAATTTCTTCGAAGTAATCACTGTTGAGATCGCCTTTGTTGTAATATCATTAAAAGTATCCACTACCTCAACAAACTTTGGTCTTTTGGCCTTTGGTGCAACTTCATTCCCATCAATATTTTTCAAGCAGGAAGTGTGAGATGAAGAGTACTTCATGATTTGATTATACTTGTGAATCAAAACATGATCATGGAAAGCCTTGACTTGCTTCATTGACAGCCTAGAGTTATACAGAGTGGAGCTCTGGTTTTTCACCACAAGTCTCATTTGAGCTTTAGTGGGAGGTCTCTCTTGTTCTTTTGGGTGATGGCTCTCCTTTTTCAGCCGCTTCTTGCTTCCTTTGTCTTCCACGAGCCATCATCAGTTCCACAAAACTTTCATTGAAGTCCGCACCTAAGATACTCTGAGCAAGTGAAGGGTTTGATATGACTTGGCTGAAAGTGTAAGCATCCCAATGAGTGTCGTATCTTAGTACGCATTTCATCTAGTCCCTTTGTTTTCAGAGGCAAAACAGACGTTGATTGATCTTCAATCTGTTTAGCCATTTCTTCATCTTTCTTTCTCTCATTACACTCAGCTAGCATTCTCTCTTGTTCTCGCCTTTCCTCTTCACTTACCAAGTCTGGACCAAGCTCATCTTCTACCATTAAACCTTTCCCTTTATCAGCAGTCTCCTTAGTACAATCATCTTCAGTAATATCAACTAAAGGAATCTCAGTAGTAACTCCCAAATCAACTCGAAGAAACATGTTGTGAGGTTCTTCACAAGAATGGACACCGATGGTTTTGTATGATGAAGATTGACCAAGTTCAGTAGCAACATCCTCCATTGGGGTATCAGTAGTGATGAGTGTGTAAATACTCATCATTTTTGGGTCAATCTGAACTGCAAAACGTTTAAAAATGCTCAGAATGAGACTTGTGGTGAACAAAGAGAGACCTGCAAAATGATCAAATTTTGGCGCCGCTGCCGGGGAGCTGTGCTAATAATCTTACGTCTAGCAGATTAGTGATTTGAATATTCACTCCTTGTTCATACCATCTATCTATATATATATTTTCTTATAAAAAAAATCCAAAAAACCCAAAAACATCCAAAAACGTATAAAACACAAAAATATTTTCCTTTTGTTTCTATATATGTATCAAAGATAAAAATACAAAAAGATTTGTCGTTTTCTTTAATAATAACAACATAAAAGATTACCACCGCAAACCAAGGCAGTGTACTACCTAACTGGGGGTACGACCATAATAAGTTCCCGAACCAAAGATTAAAACTTGCCTTTGTGTCCTTGTGATTGGTGTACCTTTTTCAAAGAAGCCATTCATCTTGTGATTATTGGTTTAAGTTCACTGTTGTTTTGCCTCGATTTTGTTTTACTTGGATTTGTTGTGATATCTACTTGTCAAAAACATAAAACCCAAAAAGATTCTTCTTACCCCATTTTCACCAATTTCATAATTCCTTTCCTTAACTCTGAGATCTTTTAGAGTTAACTCTAGTGCATGCGACTGTTCTTCTAGATCATTGAGTCCTTTCGTGATCTAGTGCTAGAATTCCTAGACGACGCTCGTAGATCGTGCTGCCCAAATAGTCGAACCCGAGATTCGTACTATTCCAAACAACAATATGGCAGACTAACGAACTATGGCGGAAATGCTCCAGGCACCCACCGAGGGTTATGGAGATGCCATCGTTTTACCAACAATCAATTCTGATCACTTTGAATTGAAGACACATTTGATCCAACTTGTGTCTACGAATCAATTCCGCGGGTTTGATCGACAAGACCCGTATGCACACATCCGTTGGTTTAACAAGTTGACCGCAACGATCAATTTCAAAGATGTGCCACAAAAAGTAATCAAGTTGATGCTATTTCCATTCTCACTTGAGGGGACAGCCCGGATTTGGCTGGAAAAAGAACCCCTCGATCCATCGAAACTTGGGAGGATCTTGTTCAAAAGTTTGTCAATTATTTCTTTCCTCCATCAAAGACGACAAACCTTAAAAATGAAATTTCTGGATTTCGCCAAAATTTCGATGAAAACTTTGGAGAGGCATGGGAGAGATTCAAAGATCTCTCAGAAATGCCCCATCATGAATTCACGGAGCTTCAACAAGTTAATATCTTTTACAATGGGTTGAACGGTAACGATCAAGATTCTTTGAACGCGTGAGCTGCAGCAATATCTTGAATCGTAAGCCTAAAGATGTGATTGAGACTTGCGAGCAAAAATCAAAAGTTCCTATTTCTCGCAACAAAGTCAATATTCCGAACACTCCTACTTCTTCATCCAATAACTCTTCCGAGTTAGCAACTCCGATAGCCGCTCTAACGGACGCCATCCGTTGTATGATAAAAGATGTTAAGGAAATCAAAAGCGAAATTCATAAGCCGGAACCAATCAAAGCCGTAAAAAAGGTGTGTGAAACTTGTAGTGGTCCACATGCGTATTATGATTGTCAAGCAACCGATGCTTCTTTTAACCAAGCTCCCGTAGCTTCGGTAAACCACAATCAATACCGACCACCAGCTGATCCTCACTACCGTGCACCTAGCGGTATGACACCACCCGGTTTTCCTCCTGTGCAAAACCATGGCAATCAAAATCGCTTTGTTCCGAATCAAGGACAAAATTTCAATAACTCTCCAAATTTCAATCAAAACCGGAACAATTTCAACCAACCATATCAAGCTCCAAATCATCAAAGTTATCAACAACCTTCTCAAGCTCCAATGCCAAATGACTTCATGAAATTATGAGTCAAGCATACCGTCAATGCGGACTCAAATCAATAACATAAGAGTTGAGCTAAGAAAGGAAATTGATACCACATTGTCTCGGCAGACAAATGAGTTAAAGAATATGATGAGCAGGTTCATGAACATGAATATGAACAAAGCTTCATCATCTTCTGGAGGACTCCCAAGCAATACAATTCCCAATCCCAATGCCGAAGTTGAAAGCCGTCCACCACTAGAAATAGTGGTAAGACGCGACAATGGACCTTCGACTCCAATGCCTCCTCCACCGGGAGCAATGAGTCAAGTTACCAAGGATACAACGGACAAGGTGCATTTCTCAAGCCCACGAAGTACAAGCACACATCCCACCTGGTAGTCCAAGCTTTAAGTCCGGAACCCAAGAAGTTCAAGAAAAAATCCTGAGCGAAATGACTTCCATCCCAGCTCAAAAGTCTAGTCAGCTTCCTTACCCATCAAGAATGAATGATGAGAAGCTCAAAGACAAAACAAAGAGCAAATGGAAAATTTTTTCCAAATCTTCAATGAGCTTCACTTTGATATAAGCTTCGTTGATGCTCTCGTTCTAATGCCTAAATTTGCATCCACGCTTAAAGGCTTACCGACCAACAAAGATAAGTTATCCGAGATGGCTAAAACCCCTCTCAATGAGCAATGCTCAGCGGTCCTTCTCAAGAAGCTTCCCAAAAGCTTGAAGACCTGGCGGGTGTTTTAATCCCGTGTGATTTCTTGGGGATGGTTCAATGCTTCGCCTTGGCCGATCTTGGCGCTAGTATTAACCTCATGCCACTCTCTATGGAAGAATGTCTCTTCCTAAACTTTCCTCCACTTGTATGACACTCGAGCTAGCGGACCGTACCATAACTCGTCCACTTGGGATAGCCTAGGATGTCGTGATGAAAGTGGGAAAGTTTCACTTTCCTACTGACTTTGTTGTAGTAGACTTCGATGCAGATCCTAGAGTTCCCTTCATCTTAGGGAGAGCTTTCTTGAGAACGAGTCGTGCTTCGATTGATGTGTTTACTGAAGAGTTGACCATACGGGTTGACAACGAAGAGCTCACATTGAATATCAACCAAACTCTAAACCTCTGTCCAAACAGAGTGTTGCCACAATAGATCAAAAATCTGAAAGATTCAATGCAACACTCTCAAATTTCACGGTCAAGAGGAGTCACCAAAAACGTGCTGAATTAAAAGCTTTGAAAATCACCCCTGGTTCAAACAAATGGTTTGAAAGTTGCACCAGGGAAGTCAAAAGTGTTCTTGATGATGATGATGATCTAGAATCGGAGACTTCATCGGAAGTAGTGGAAATTTCTAGCTCTAAGAGCACACCACTTGTCCCACCTCCGGAATCAGTTTGTCGCATCGAGTTTGTTAACTCTGTGGATGAAACCAAACTCTCTTCAGTTTCATCTGAATTGGATGATGATGTTTGTGATCCAATGGGAGACATTCTTCCCATTGATGAATTATTCAAAAATGATCCATCATCTTCTAGTCTTATTATTCCCGACTCTTCCATCCCTTCTCTCACTCCCGATGAGGAAGATGACAACTTTTGGAATGAAGTCGATGCCTTTCTTAGTGATGAGTCAATTCCAACGGGAATTGATAACACTTACTTTGATCCGGAGGAGACATCCTTTTTCTGGAAAATCTGTTGATTGAAGAACCGTTTCCCACCCTTCCTCCCGGACATCTTATTGACAATCACCATCTAAGCTTCAAGTTTAAGCTTAAAAATGTCAAAAATGGTGATTTGCATCTTTCTGATGAGGAATGGACTTGCATCCTCATGTACGTCTTTATTCCATTCTTCACGGATGGTGTGGTTGCTCTTTCCCTTTTCTCTTTCGGGAATGAGGACACCATCTTTGACCACGGTATCATCCTTTATAGTTTCTACTATTAACAATACCGCGGTTATATCTCGTCGTGGAACTTTTCTGATGTTCATATATTTATTAACATTGTGAACGAAAGTCCGATCGAGATTGGTTTTCCACGTTACTTTCCCCATGAACAAATGAATTCGGGTTCGAGTCAAGCTAGCGACTTCGGGAATCAAAATGTAGTATGCCATATGGGTTTTCACCCATATTTACGACTTCTTATATCTTTCTACCACCCTATGTGGGGGTTGCCCCACATGTTGTATAAGTAAAAAAAACTTTCAAAATAATGGCAATGTAGTATTTCCCTTTACGTTCTCGTTTCAAAGCATAACCGGTACTATGAATATTGAGGGCAATATTCATTTCTAAGTGTGGGGGGAATTCTCACGAATTTTATCATGTAATTATACCGCCTAATTCCCCGGTTTTTGGCCAAAATTTTTTTGGAGTAAGTGTTTTGCACTTACTCATTTGGTTATCAGTCCGCCATGTCTAATAAACTAAAGGATTGGCTAATCCAGGAGCAAACGGCTCTTGGTAAAGATATCTCAAATCAGTTGACGGCTTGCAATTTGCCCAAAATTGTATGGTATTCAGCTCACCATATCTTTAATTAGTGAAGAATTGGCTAGCCCGCAAGTTTATGGCTTGTGGTAAAGGCAGTGGAAAAACCATAATTGGTAATCAGCTCACCAAAGATAATATTGATAATTTATCTAAGAGTTGGCTAGTCCAGAGCAAACGGCTTATGGTAAAGACAAATCAAATCCGTTGGAAGCTGGTGGTTTGCTCAAAATCACATGGTTATCGGTGTACCATGGTTCTTACTTGAACTGAAACATTTAGCTACTCCATAAGTAATGGCTTTGGGTAAAGAGATTCAAATCCATTAAGTTTTTCTCAAAAGATTGCTAGGGACTAGCAATAGTTTAGTGTGGGAAATTGATGAGTGTGTAAATACTCATCATTTTGGGTCAATCTGGAACTCGCAAAACGTTTAAAAAATGCTCAGAAATGCATCAAAATACTGAAAATATTCTAAAATTGCATTTTATATGTTTGGATGCAAAATGTTCAAAATCGAGATGAAAAATGAGCTAAGTTTGCATAATTGGCGTTTCAGCCCCAAGTTTCAAAAATTATCAGAAATAGTCCCTGAGCACATAATTTCAAAAGATAAATCACCAAAGGTCCTTTTAAAATCATAACTTGTCAAAATTAGTCCTTTGGTGAAAAATATCAAAAGTTTTGAGAAATTACAAGTTTGGTCCTCCAAGTTTAAAAATTGGCAAAAATGGTCCTTGGAAAATTTGAAAATGTCAGCTTTGGTCCTTGTGCTATTGAAACTTGTCATTTTCAGCCCTTGGAACAACTTTGAGATATTGGCAGCCTAGGTCCCTGTATTTTCAGAATTTGCAATATAGGTCCTTGAATATTAATAACCTTTTACAAGCCTTGGACCCTATCAAATCTATTTTGGCCCTGCCATAAGCCTTGTGACCCCCCCTTCAATTTGGACCCCCTCCAATATTTAATCACCAGTCAAACCACCTTTGACTCCCCTTTTCCCTCCCTCACGGGTAGCCACCATCATCACTCCCCTGCAACCTCTGCTCACACTCCACCCACCATCATCTCCCTACCCCTACTCCTTATCACTCCAAACACCCCAAGCCAAAGTGCATTTAATTCCCATTCAACCTAACACTCAACCCCCCAGCTGGCTTATACAAATTTGGCGCCAAAAATTGATCCGATGGCTAAAATCCATCCAAGACATCCAATGGTCAATATTACTGCTGGGATTTGAAGAGAGAGGTGAGAGAAGCTCATTGGAGTATAAATAAAGGAAGAAAGAAGGCAAATAAGAGAGTAGTTAGTTAATTTTCTTAAATGTATGTCGTTTTTAAGCTTATCATGTATTAAATATAGTCTTAGTGGTAATTTCAGTTTGGTTGTATCAAATTAGAGTATTTAAATGTATTGAAACTCTTTTTAAGTCTCAATTCAAGTCATTGTTACAATTTCATATTTTTGTGACTCTGTTGAAATTTTCAGTTTCCAAGTCTTATGCACAATCTCTTACTAGCTTAATTTTAATCTCAAACAAGCTTGTATAAGCTTGTTATAGCTTTCTGTAAGCTTCTATATCAATTTCAAGTCACTTTGGATATTGGTCAATAAAAGTCAACTTGGAGCAAAAAGGGGTATGAAATGGATAATGGGTGAAGCAAGGTTTGGTTTTGGGGTTGAATTAGAAGCTATGGGGTTTGTTTATATAGGCTAGTGGTTACCGTGTTCTGGGTTTCATTGATTGCAAGCCATAGTGGCTAGGACTATATGTAAGTTCAAGTCCAACTCATTGCTTAATCTGTATTTGTGGTCCTCAGTGGTTTAAATTTGCTTATTCAGTAGTAATTAGGATAGTTAAAAGCAAAGCTTTAATCAATAATATTAGCTAGTTAAGTAGTTTGTTTAGTTAAATTGCAAATCAGTAGGATATAAAGGGTGTTTGGATCAGTTGCTTTAACTGTATTTGAGGCTTATGCAGTAGTTAAAACTTGTTGCTTTAAGTTTGTTAAACTCATATAAACTCATATCTGTCTTCATTTTGCACTTACAAACACTCAAAGTCAAACTTCATGTGAATCTGTCTTGTACCGATCTGTTGAGATTTTGGAAATTCAAATACTTGTTTGGTGTTTAAAACTCATAGACATTGCTTGCAGTAGCTTCATTTCATCACATTAGATCAATATCAGTCCAAAAATTAAGCTCAAATCTCACCAAAGTCAACATTTCATTTTTACTCCAAAAGTCAAATTGGTAAAAACCTGTTTTGAGCCCAACTGAAAGGAATTTTCATGAGCTCATTTCTGAGCCAAATCATGTAAAACTTAGGGCTTAAAAGTTCAGGTCTAATTCCTTATTACCATTTTTATAGATTTTTATCAAATTTTTAAAAGCTCCAAAAAGGCTTGTGAATTTGGTCTCACTTCTGTGCACTGAGTCAAACTACCCACTGACCTGCAAGGTGTTGTTGCAAGCTTTTGTGCAAGCCTTGTTCAGTGCTCATTTTAGCTAGTCCAAGTCTGGTTTTTGGTTTACAAGCCCTTGGCCAGGTCTAGTGTAGGATCCAACAATTGCTTTTCATTTCACTTATTTTGAAGCCTGTGCTGAAGTCCAAACTTAGCACCCAAAACTGATTTTAGCATTTTACTCAATTCATCAAATCTGTGTTCATGGTGATTTAGAGGTTCAAAGCAGTTGAGATTAGTTGCATTTAGGTACTTGTAGTATAATATAGCTTCGTGATCAGTTTAGTGCTTATTTGTGGTTGTTGGCTTATTTCTAGTGCTTATTTCTAAGCACTTTGCACATCAGTCCCATATTCTTGTACACAACCCCTGTTTTTTATATTTTTCCTAGATTCTAAATATAATTTTAGACTTATCTTGAATTTCTCAGATTTTTCCTAGCCTGTTTGCTATTTTTCTTAATTTAAATCAATTTTTAAGCATTTTTAATTAGCATTTAATACAAAAAATTAAGAAAAGTTTCAAAAAAATAATTTTTCATTTTTCTTAAGTTAAGATAAATATAAAAAGTAAAAAAAATATTTTTCTAGATTTTTCTTAGTTAAATTTGTATTTTAAATAATTTAATTAGTTTTAAATAGTTTTTAATTCCTAGAAAATAGAAAAATAATCGGAAAAATACAAAAATAGTTTTGAAAATTCTCTTTTATTATTTTAGATTTTTCCTAGTAATAATTTTATTTTTCAAGCTTTATTTCATATTTTCTTGTAATTTAGGTTATTATTAAATAGTTAAAAATAGTTTTTAATTAATAATAATTAGATAAATAGTTATAAAAATAATTTTATTTTTCTAAAAATTTTCTTTTATCATTAGGTTTGTAAAAATGTTATTTTCATATTTTTAGGATTTATACTGCTTCAGTATCACATTTTCATTTGTACGTCGCATAGTTTTTAATTCAGTTTTATAAAAACATAAAATCAAAAACATCATTTTGCAAATAGTGATAGCGTTTATTTAATATTTTTTATCTTTTTAAATTTCCTTTAATTTGAATTTAAGCCTTTGTAATTATAGGCTTGTTCTGTAGTTATAATAATCGCAATCCCTTTTTCTGTTCAAATTTCTCGATCACTATACGTTTGGTGATCCATTGCATAGCTCGTCATTTGGGACATAACGACCGGGAAACACTATACTCCCGATCTTCATTGCATTCATTTTCTCGAGCCGTTTTAAGTTTCTTACGATCGGCCATTCCACAAGTGGCACTCTTGTGTGAGAAAACTTGGACGGTTTGGCACGGATCAAGTAGATGCAACTTTGACAAACTCGGTTCCTTGGATACTTCAGTAGATGCTTTATTCAAGTACGATCTCTTTCTCCTTTTATAATGAACAGGTTCCTTCTTCTTTGAAGATTCCGCAACTACTGATGAAGGATCATTAAGAGACACATCAGCTAACATATCGAGAGACCCATACTGAGGTTCTTCTTCTTCCTCCTCAGAAGAAACCACAAGCTTCCTTTTGGTGCCCTTTTCAAGTCTGTCTCCTAGGTCCTTAACTTTACTCTGTAGTTCTTCAATCTTACTACCAAGAGTAAACTTGGTTTCTACAAGTTCCTTTTTCAGACTAGACACCTCACCGCATACATTGCTCACAAGATCATACACAAATGTGAGAGTAATGGGGTCCTCAGCTCCACCAGCAGATTGCTCTGTGGTAATGGGAGCTTCATTGGACCTTTAAGTGGAAACATGGTCATGCTCAAAATGAGGAGGTACCTCATTAAAAGTTTTCCTTTGAGGACTAGGTGTGGTCATCCTGTTCAGATCAGACTCAAACTCATCAAGAGGATCTTGTGTTGGTGGTGGACTAGGACAATGTGCTAGAGTTGGTGTTGGTAGAGGCTCTTGGAGCAACATGAGAAGCTTCAGCAGAAAAGGAAGGGCCCTCATCAATATTAACTGATGGATTGCCATCAGTAGCAACAATTGAAGAGGGTGGGATGTTAGCAACATTCTCCTCATCAACAGCCTCATTGCCTTGAGGCAACATAGCTTCTGTCAACGGATAATGTGCCCCCTCAAAGTTAGTTCTCATAGAGGCAAAAAGTTTGGTTGACAGAGCTCCTACGGCATAAAAGGCTTGGGTCTATGATTATTTGTAAGAATCTAGGGTACATTAAAAACTTATGTTGTTTCCTATTGATATTTTCAACCTAATTGTCAAAAATAAATTTAGAAAAATTATAAGTTATCCCTTGAGATAGACACACAATACCATATGCCAGTTGGGAAGAGAATTGATCCCATGCTCCTGATTTGTTGCTAATGCACTGAAGCAACGTGTGAACCAAGAATCTCCACTTAGGGCAAAAATGCTTTTTCAACCATATGTCTGTCCTGGTACCTTGATACCCAATAGCTCAAACCGTGAGTATTTCCTCGCTAGTGTGAAATACCCCATCAAGTATCATCCAAGTGAAGCTTTCCCAATCAGCTCCTCTGTTACTACATACTCTCCGTCAATCATGGCCGCATATCTGTTTCACTGTGTGGAAGCAGATGCCCAAAATTGTTTGACCAACGATTCATAAATTGCATTAGGAGAATGCGTTAGGGCATAGTGAATCTTTGATCTTTTCAAGAACTCTACCATAGGTACATACAGCTCATCACCTTTTGCATTTCCCAGAAACGCAACTTTGTTGTGATCCTTCTTGAATTGAAGAGCCATTTGATGGATTGATATTTTAGGGTTATGTTTCTCGTAATCAGTGAGGGTTTTGGGTGTAGGAGAAGAGGGAAGGGTTTTGTTTGAAGTGAAAATGAGAGTGATGGTTTGGTAGAGGTTTGTGCAAAAATAGTCAAAAGTATTGGCATTGTATTGTTTGACTACGCTTACGTGTACATCTACTTTGACCATAGACAATTTAACTCTTCAGTAGAAACAGATACTCAATCTGATGAAGTTATACAATTCAGTAGAAACCAACCCAAGACTAGGATATCTTCGGTAAGATTCTAGAATTAATGTGCCAACTAACTCGCATTAACTTACATTAAACCTCGAACCCGTCTATAAAATCATCCCAATGCATACTTCTCTCACATACTTTTACCCCAAATTACCATCACAAACCCTAGATTCATCATACACCCAATCAACCAAAATTAACCATGAATACTTCACCAGAGGTTGTAAATCCAACCTCTTCTCCATCATCCTCATCATCCATTGATTTCCTCCAGTTTTGGTCATATCCACCGACCCTAAGCCCTTTGACATCCCCATTTCTTTCTTCTTCTGAAGATGATGGTGTAGTGGATCCAAGTGAGTCTCCTGATGACTCAGAGGAACCCAATACTGAGATACCTTCATACTCCCAACCTCCAGCACCTCAACCTCAACAAAGGCCTCGTGCCGAAAGGGAGGTGGTGCTTGCTCTACCTGCGCCATGTTTTGGTGCATCTTCACATCGTATAGAGGAAGAGCATAAGGAAGGTGAATGGATTGCCTTTTGGTGAATTCAGCAGATGAAGCATAAAGGACACTTTATTTTTCTTCATCATCATTATTTTCATCAATCCATCCTTCCCATTTTGATCCTTAGCTTCCTCGTCTAGTGGTCATGCATATCCAGCCATCGAGATAGAAGAAATGGATGGTTATGCAAGTTTTCACGAACACATATCCAGCATCTAGTGTGAAAGATGTGAGCGATCATGCATATCCAACTGCCTGTTAGATGTTGGAATAGATGATATGAACTAGATTAGGATTATGTATAGCTCTGTTCTTGTAGTTGAATTTGAAGTTGATTGAATTTTGTAAGCTGTAAGTGTAAACTGCATTTCTTGAATGAATGAACGAACAATTTGACTTCAATTTCTTCTCTATGTACTCTTACTTCAGTAGAATCAACTTGTTTACTTCAGCACTTTAGTTTCAGAAGAAACAAGCTTCAAAGCTTACTTGACCATTTATAAAAGAATCACACTTGATGAATCTTGGACTTGAACATGGAATAGACCAACTGCACTTGAAATAGATAAACTGCAACACAAACACAAATACACACGAAAACAGAACAGAGACAAACAAACTAAAGAATTATTAGCAAGTTGTGAAACCTGTCGTATCCCTTGTGGATACCTTCTTCTTCTTCAGAGATATTGAACTCTTGGAAGTGTTGTCTCAGCATGGACTTCCTCATTCTCCTGGACTCTTCATTGCCACTGAACCTTGCTTTAAGAGCCATCCATATGTCCTTTGCATCATCCATGTGGTGAAAATCACCCAAGTGATCTTCGAGAATAGCTTGAAGAAGGATGGTTCTTACTTTATGCTCTCTTTGCACAGCTAAAATCTCTTCAGTAGTTTTGGGAGGAGCAATGGTAAAATTACCATCAAGATCTGGGATAGTCTTCTTCAGACTGTTTCCTTCAGCAGATTCTCTTCTTCAGCAGATTCTCTTCTTCAGCATCCAAAAGATATGATTGACAGCAGAATACCTACTTCAGCAGAATCCTTCGGCAGTATTGACAGCAGAATACCTACTTCGCATAATTCCCAACAGATAAGGACAATACAAAGACAGATAACCCATACATAACTTCCAAAAGATATGATTGAGACATATAACAATACAAAGACAGATAACAAGTGTCCTATTATGGTGTATCAAGTTTTGATACCCAAGTATCAAGTGTCATACTAACTAATGTTTAAATAAAACTTTTATAAATAAGCGTTCTAAAAGCGATGTTTTATGACTCAAATAAAGGAGTGTTCTATTATAGCGTAGGATAATAAAACCACAACAAATAAGCGTACTATAAAGGTTAATGTTAAAAGACACGGTTGTCAAGGGTCCTGTTAATTTTTTTTCAAATAAAACTTTTGCAATTAAGCGTTCTATAAAACTGAATAAGCGTTATAAAAGCGGATGTTTCGACTCTAAAAAGATGCGCCATATTGTGGTGTATCATAAACAAACCATTATGAATAAGCGTTCTATAAATGTTAACGTTATAAGACGCTATTGTCAAGGGTCCTATTCACTTTTCTTATAAAAAAGCGCTTGCGAATAAGTGTTCCATTAAACCGATGTTTTATGACTCAAATATCAAGTGTCTTATGATGGTGTATCAATCTATGGGACCCAAGTGTCAACTGTCATATTAAGTTATGTTTTAATAATACGTTTGCGAATAATCGTTTTAAATAATTAATGTTTTATGACTTATATATCAAGTGTCCTATTATGGTGTATTGTAATAAAACCATAATTAATATGCATCCTTTAAGGGTCCTATTAAGTTTTGTTATAATAAAACTTTTGCAAATAATCGTTTTAAAAAAATGATGTTATAAAACCATTGTACATAAGCGTCCTATAAAGGTTATCGTTATAATACCCACGTGTCAAAGGTCCTATTAAATTTTGCTATAATAAAACTTTTTGTGAATAAGCGTTTTAACTAACTGATGTCTTATGACTCAAAACTCAAGTGTCCTATTATGTTTTATTATAATACAACCATAATGAATAAACGTCTTATAAAGGTAATTTATTAGGATCCATATTTTAAGTGTCATTTTAAGTTATATGATAATAGGACCCCAAATCATCGATCATCCTATTATATACCTTTTTAGGACATCGCCTAAGTAGCAAATATTTAAAAGGGACCCTAAACGCTCATATGTCCTATTAAACAGTTTTTTAGGACTCCATTATCATACCGTCCCACACAAAGGGTCCTAAAAAGCCACTTTTGTTGTAGTGTCCCTTTGTACAAGTGCGTTTTACTGTTATATGCAAGTGTACAACGACTTTTGAACGGAGCATTCCCGCAGCAACGCGCGGGCTCACATGCTCGTTTATGCTATTTGAGTATGCAAGTAAGACAAATGAAACACTGGTTTCAACCTAAAGTATCAAAATCTTGTAAAATTTGTTTTCCAGATTTTTATCTACATTTGAATACAACCTAATAAGTAATAACACATGTTATTCACTTTGGTGAAATTCAGTATTTACCTATAACTACAAAATAGACAATGAGTGAAAGAATCAAGTCTATGACAACTTGGTTCAACTATGTTGAAAGGGTGGCATATGAAAAAAAAAAAAAAAAAAAAAACTTAATTGGAAATATAATTAAGAGATACACTAATAGTTTTATTACAAAGATAAAAACTCTACCACAAGTTAAAGCTTCACCAACTTGACTCTAAACACCGACCATGTTTCAAGATTCCTAATCCTGTGCTTATTCACATTACCTTTATAGGGCGAATTATTCTTCTTAGGCTCCTAGCGTCCACAAGTGCCACTTCCACCAATGATTTTGGATATGAAATCGGCCACCATCGCCCCATATGCTTGCTTCTTATTTCCTTCTATAAATTCACTATTCTATACAAACACAACATGTCTTCACATAGATAAAATAAAGCATAGCTGGTAAGATTCCGATCCAGATCTTAAGATCTTACGATTTTACGATTCTACAAAAAAAAAATGTATGGATTCTACATAGGATCTTAACAAGCTTAAGATCTTATAGGATCCCGATCTTGATCATGGGATCTTAAGATCTATTCCGATCCGATCTTACTTTTCTTGAATCGCAAACTAAAAAACTACAAATTTATGATTTATGTTTTTATATAATTTAAAAAAAAAACATGTGATTCTTCTTAAACATTTCATATTCATAATTTAGGACAATATTTTCATGAACATTCACATAATTTCGTGTTTATAATATATAATAATTTGTAGATTTGAATAATATTACAAATATTCGTCTTTGCAAGATCGTGATTGTAAGATCGGATCGGGATCCTAAGATCCTAATATAATGTCATTTATCTTGAAAACCTTGAAATAAAAAGTTAATTACTTAAAAGGTCCTTAAGGTTTACCAGGTTTCACATATATTGTCCATGTGCTTTTTTTTCGACGGACCATGTCCTTGTGGTATGCAAAAATTATGAGTCATGTCCAATTTACTAATGATGTTTAAACGGTCGTTTAAAAGGGAACGTGATATATATGCATAAAGTGAGGGCATTAGATTGTAATTTTTGTTTTCCCTTTTAAAATACATTTTAAAAAAAATAATCTTTTTTTAATTTTAATACACTGAAATTTTGGGCTTATGTACATATAGGAGAAAAAAATTTAATACATTTTTGTACGTTTTTTTAGCTTATACGTTTTTGTACGTTTCACATATTTTAATCCGTTTTTATACGTTTTCATCTGTTTTATAAGTTTTAAACATTTTTTGTGCGTTTTTATACGTTTTCGTCCGTTTTATAAGTTTTATCCCTTTTTTATGTATTTATACGTTTTTGTACGTTTTTATACGTTTTTTTCTCGTTTTTGGACGTTATTATACGTTCTTATCCGTTTTTATACATTTTGTACGTTTTTATACGTCTTTGTACTTTTTTATATGTTTTCATCTGTTTTCATTCGTTTTTATACGTTTTCATCCATTTTTGTACGTTTTTATAAGTTTTCATGCGTTTTTATACGTTTTTGTATCTTTTATACGATTTTTATACATTTTTGTTCATTTTTATTCTAATTATACAATGATAAAAAAAGTAACAAATGGACAAGGTCTAAATACATGAACAAACATACCTTAAAAGCATGCAAAAATATAGCAAAGAATATAAATACCACGAAAGCGAAGCGAAACGAAAACGTTCCCAAAAAATTATAACGTAGTTTTAGAAACGGACAAAAACGTATAAAAACGTACAAAAACGGATAAAACGTTAAGAAAACGTATAAAATGAACCAAACGTATTAAAACGGATGAAAACGTATTATAACGTCCAAAAACGAAAAAAATCGTATAAAAATGTATAAAAACGGATTAAAAGGTATAAAAACGTACAAAAACGGACGAAAACGTATAAAAATGGATGAAAACATATAAAAACATACAAAAACGTAAAAACGAACAAAAATGCATAAAAACGCATGACAACGTATAATAACGTCAAAAAAACAAAAAAAAACATATAAAAACGGATGAAAACGTACAAAAATCTTATAAAAGCGTACAAAAAAGTATAAAATGGATGAAAACGTATACAAGCTTATAAAACAGACAAAACGGACGAAAAACGTATAAAACGGATTAAAACGTACAAAAATTGTATAAAGACGCATAAAACAGATGAAAATGTATATAAACATATAAAACCTTAAAAATATGGACGAAAACGTAATAAAACGTACGAAATCGTAAAAAAATGTATAAAGACGTAAAAAACATACAAAAACGTATTAGAAAAATCGGTTAGTACATAAGCCCAAAATTCAAGTATAAAAAAATTAAAAAAATATTATTTTTTTAAAATGTATTTTGAGGGGGAAAACAAAAATTAGAATCTTATGGCCTCACATTATGCATCTATATCACGTTAGTCCCTTTTAAACGCATTTGTTTCAACGTCGTTAGTAAATTGGACAAGACTTGTATGTTTTGCATATCACAAGGACATGACTCGCCGAAAAAAAACACAAAACAATATATGTGAAACCTGGTAAAAATTAACGACCATTTAAGTAATTAACTCTAAAATGAAATTTGAAAATATGAAACAAGAAACAATGTACGACAATTATTATTATTTTCAAAAGTGAAAATGTGAAATAAGGAATAATATACACAAAATAAAATTGAAAATTAGAATTTTAATTAATTTATAGAGTAAATTACATGGAAGGTCCCTGTGGTATGTCAAAAGTAACAACTTTCGTCCCTGAAAGTTTGAAGTTGCACTGGTAGTCCCTAAGTTGGTAAACAAATAACACCACCGATCCTTTGGTTTAACGGGCGTTAAGTAAGTTAGTTATAATTTACACGTTAGCCCCTTTGGTTAAAGATCGTTGCATCGTCTATCCTTAATAATAACGGTTGTTTATAATTTAAAGTTTTCATATGTTTTTATCCCTTTTCGTCAATTTTTATACATTTCGTCCGTTTTTCTTACGTTTTCGCCCCGTTTTCAAACATTATGATACGTTTTTGTCCCTTTTTTTTTACGTTTTCTCCCGTTTTCTTACATTCTCATACGATTTTGTCCATTTTTTACGTTTTCTTTCATTTTCATACGCTTTTTTTTAAGTTTTTGCCTGTTTTCTTAAATTTTTACACTTTTTTTTACGTTTTCGACTGTTTTATTACATTTTCATACGTTTTTACCCGTTTTTTACGTTTTCGCTCGTTTTCTTTCATTTTCTTACGTTTTTGTCCTTTTTTTTTACGTTTTCGCCTGTTTTCTTATAATTTCATACGCTTTTGTCCCTTTTTACGTTTTCGCACGTTTCCTTTCATTTTCATACATTATTTTCCATTTTTTTACGTGTTCGCGCGTTTTCTTACACCTTCATACGTTTTTGTCAGTTTTTTTACGTTTTCGCCCGTTTTCTTACATTTTCATACGTTTTTGTCCCCTTTTTTACATTATCGCCCACTTTCCTTCTTTTTCATACGTTTTTGTATCTTTTCTTACGTTTTCATATGTTTATATCCGTTTTATTACATTTTTATCCATCTTTATATGTTTTCGTCCGTTTTTATACGTATTCTTACGTTTTTATCCGGTTTTTTCCGTTTGTATATGTTTTTATCCATTTTTATCCGTTTTCTTACGTTTTAATCCAACTTTATACGTTTTCGTCCGTTTTTATAAGTATTCTCACATTTTTATCTGTTTTCTTCGGTTTTTATACGTTTTCTTACGTTTTTATCCATCTTCATACGTTTTCGTCATTAATTGTATACGTTTTCTTACGTTTTCATTTGGACGAAAATGAATAAAAACATAAGAAAACGGGCGAAAACTTAAAAAAACTATTCATTTGGACGAAAACAAATAAAAACATAAGAAAACGGGCGAAAACTTTAAAAAACGGAAAAAACGTATGAGAATGAAAGAAAATGGGCGGAAACGTAAAAACGGACAAAAACATATGGAAATGTAAGAATACGGGCGAAACATAAAAAAGGGACAAAACGTATGATAATGAAAGAAAACGGCCGAAAACGTAAAAAACGGACAAAGACGTATTAAAATGTAAGAAAACGGGCGAAAACGTAAAAAAAGGAAAACAATGTATGAAAATAAAAGAAAACGGGCGAAAACGTAAAAAAAACGTATGAGAGTGTAAGAAAACGCGCGAACACGTAAAAAATGGACAATAACATATGAAAATGAAAGAAAACGTGCGAAAACGTAAAAAAAATGACAAAAACGTAAGAAAATGAAAGAAAACGAGCGAAAACGTAAAAAAGGGATAAAAACGTATGAAAATATAAGAAAACAGTCGAAAACGTAAAAAAAAGTAAGAAAACGGGCGAAAACTTAAAAAAAAAACGTATGAAAATGAAAGAAAACGGGCGAAAACGTAAAAAACAGACAAAATCGTATGAGAATGTAAGAAAACGTGCGAAAACGTAAAAAAAAGGACAAAAACGTATCATAATGTTTGAAAACGGGCAAAAACCTAAGAAAAACGGACGAAAGTGTATAAAAATTGACGAAAACGGATAAAAACATATGAAAACTTTAAATTATAAACAGCCGTTATTATTAAGGATAGACAATGCAACGATCTTTAACCAAAGGGGCTAACATGTAAATTATAACTAACTTACTTAACGCCCGTTAAACCAAAGGATCGGTGGTGTTATTTGTTTACCAACTTAGGGACTATCAGTGCAACTTCAAACTTTCAGGGATGAAAGTTGTTACTTTTGACATACCACAGGGACCATCCATGTAATTTACTCTAATTTATATGTAGACTTTGTTAGTGGACTATTACTTAAAGACTAGCATAATTTGTATTGGGCCAAGCCCCGTATTGTATTTTAGCATACTGTACCATTTTTATGTTGTACGTTTGATCAATACAGAGGAATGAGAATTAACCCTAATCACATGGTCTCACAGCCTTCGATCCTCTCCTAATCAAACCCTACTATTTTTGTTTTTCCTCCTTTTCCAGTTTCCACGTCTCCATCTTTGTTTGTGATAATTAAGAAACAGACCACCAAGCATACTCTCCATCACAAGTTTGTAGTCCATAAGCAAACGTTAAACAAGCAACAGTACCCAAACTTAATCCTTCATTCACGTCCTTATTCACAAAAATGGTTAACACATAAACACCTATCACCGCTCCGCTGTCCAAGTCGGACAAGCTCTGATGCAGGTTTTACTGACCAGGTTTTAATATTTATAAGTGTCTCGTTTACCTATTGTCTACCTTATGCACTAACGGGCAGTGTACCCGATCGTGTGTAGTGTAGTAATCGGTAAAACCGAGGTCGTTCCAAGAGCTATGTGAGCGGATTCTAATTAAGTTTAGGTGTCACTGGTTTCAATTGGTTTTAAGATTGAAATGGTTAATAAACTAATTAACAAGAAATAAAGAAAGCAAATAAAGGTAGAGTTGTGATCAATAAGGGTAAAGTGTGCTAACCTAGTTACTCATCCTATCATGTTATGTTCACGTCTAACTACTTCCAATTGATTCAAGTGGGGGTTTAAGTCGCTAGGACAACATTTGGTCAGTTCGTCCTAACCTATCAGCAAAGGCTTCCACCGGAGATCAAGATACTACCCTTGAAAGTCCAGTTGTTTTTAGTCCCCTAAGCCAAGTCATTAAGTTCCGCTACATGCAAGATTCGTAACAATGAGTTCCCGGGCGCTAGCATCTTAGACACTCATCCCTGACTTCTTAAGTTCATCCAAACGGCAGGTGATCATTTGGTCAGTTCGCACAAGCGAAGAAGGGTCGTCAGTTGGTCAATTCTTACCATTCCCACTCAGTCCACCTACTTAGGGCCAGTTGGTCAATTCTCCTAAGCAATAGATACTACCGCCATTCAAAACTATCGAAACAAGGGTAGCTACCAACGAACTATGCATGCATACACTAGAAACAATTATACGAAAGCAATGTAAACGTAAACAAAACAATTAAGGAATCATAACTAGGCTAGCACCAAAGGTGCTTAGCCGATCATATTAAAAGAAACAATCAATTCAATGTTTTACATAATCAAATACATGAATCGGAAGTAAAAGAAAAGATAATCGCTAATGCTTATCGTTAGGGAGTGATTTCTCCCTTGGAGATGGCTATGTATGCTCTTCAAGATCTGCCTTTGGACCCCTACTCACGTTCTCTGCTTTTTGGTGTGGAGTGAATAATGTGAAATACAGAAATTAGGGCTTGTATTTATAGGCGAGATCTAGTTACAGCGTAACTTAAGTTGAGAGTTACGCCGTAACCTTAATATTTCCATAATAATACTCAGGACTATTTGATGTTATCAAATATCCCCCCATTTGAACTCTACTTGCCTTCAAAGACCTTATTAGATAAATTTCTAAAAAGATATCTCCCATTACCTGAAAAATATAAGTTTAAAAATCCCTTATGCTAGAATAAAACAAAGCCAAACACCTCACGAAATGGGATCAAAACACTCAAAATCTCTCAACTAATCTAAGTGTCAATTTCGGGGTGATCACTCAAAGTACAGTCATAGCATGTATTCTATCATAAGCTTGGCGGTTACACAAATCTCCACCACGAGAGTTAAGGACTAAACAATTCTTGAAGGCAATATGGGTTGACACGACATGGGTTAAGGGTGAATTGTCATTTCTAACATGTCACGGAAAAATGGACAAAATCAATGATACATGACCAAATCCATGGCCAAGACACCAAAGATTGCTCGCTTCATCACCTAGACACGCTTCATGACTAAAGGGTAGGATAAGACATGGGATATAATTGGTGTAAACAGAAAATAACAAGCAAATAGTTTAAACCTATAACCAAGTCATCACCGCTTACCGTTCATCCAAAGTTCAAGTTTTAAGGCTAAGAAACAGGATCATGATATACCAAGTAGATGTGCCATTAGCGGATGTCATGATGAGCACATTACTTGTTCTCCAACTGTTGGCGCAATTTACCAACTTCATTCTTCAAATGTGACCGAGTTGGCCTCCTCGATACTAAGTTTTTGATGAGCTCTAAACATAGTGCTTATAACTTTGCACTTTACAATAAACAAATAACTATAACTCTTTTTTTTTATTATTATTTTTTTTGTGCATCATAGCTAAACATAACATCCTCCCACTTGAGATGAACAATATGAAAATTTGGGGGGTCTTCAATGATCTTCAAATATATGTCTTTGACGAAAGCGTGATTTCCAAACTACACGGTAGGCTAAGATGAATGGGTGTATCGAAACATATATATTGGGTGAACAAAATGAAAGGAATGGCTCAGACGGGTGTATCTAGGGGTATCTTGCACTAAAGTTGAGTGCAACAAAAGTGTTTAACATGGGGGTCGAGAAGTCGAGATGACTAATCGATAAACACACAAGGTTAGGCTTTTTGGGTGATAATCCTATAATACTGCCTTCTTAAACTGAATATTCCAAATACATTAAGCGAACTCAACATACCTCGTCTATGGTCTCGAAATGATGCAAAGGCCAAGTTCTAAAGTTTACAAGCTACCGACACACTCATAATCTGGTGGATTTGGGTAAATAATTGGAAACGGATAAGGCTAATCTCACCATATAATATCAAGGGTTATAATGTGCTCAGTTAAGGTCTAATCTAGTTAAGTTAAGAAAAACATGTCAAAATTTTAAAAATGACATAATTTTTCAAAATAAACTAGAAAAACGAGGGCAAAATAAGGTTCAATAGATAATTCTACTCCCGTCCCCCCACTTGAAATGTACAAAGTCCCTTTTGTACTAAACGTTATATAAAGGTGAAGAGAAAGTATAATTAGAGCGAGAACTTCCCCGAAATTTGCTCCTAAAAGAAAGAAGGCTCACGATAAAGAATCGTGCCTTCACTTAAGCATCCACGAGTAAAATTCACTCCCTGAAATCACACTACCAACAAGCATAATTCTATTTAAAGAAAATAAAAAATGAAAAGAAATCTAACTCACTTTCGTAGGAATCACGGTTGCATTTAGCGTATGCAACAAGCCTTTTAAACCACTTGGTGTCCCAAGTGGACGAGTGTAGTCTCGTGAGGGCTTACAGGGAACATACCTACAAAGTTTATTTAAAAACTAATACAAGGTTATTGTGTTTAAATAGAAAGAATTAAAACTGGAGGATAGTTACATCGTAACTCCTAGAAGGAGTTACGCCGTAATTCTGGCAAAACATGGCAGACGCTACTGGAGGGTAGCTACGGCGTAACCATAGCATGGGATTACGCTGTAATTGGTAATGTTCTGGAGAGAATCGCTACTGGTGGTGTGTTACAGCGTAATCATTGGGATGAGTTACGTTGTAACTGATGGACAGGTCAGGTCCCCGTTTAAGTTACTGATGCAATCTTCTCCATTTCCTGCAAAAATGATTAAAAACACAAAACCCAACAAAAATAAAAATAAAAGAAATAAAAAAGGATAATTCGGGTTGTCTCTCGAAAGAGCACTTTTCTTTATTAACGAGTCTTTAAGTTAGACTCAAAGACATGGGGCTTTACGGTGGCCTTCGAACTTAGCCAACTTCCTCCATATCCTTTCCATATTTGATCTTGACCCAATCGTCAAATCCCAACTTGTCTAGCCAAGGTAATTATGTCCTCTCATCATCATTGGTTGAGGTCCATAAGAACTCATCATCCCCAACTCTCGCTATGCTACTTCCCCCATTACATTCATCATCAAACAGATTACAAGATGCCCAAACAACTTCGCCAACGGTCTTTATCTTCTCACACCAATGCTTACAAGCTATTTTGTCATTGGTGTTGCTTGAGGAAACCTCCATGCAGTAGGTATCATCTTTGATTGGTTCTTCATCCATGGACTCTTTTTGGAGACAATGTTCTTCATAGTTGAGCTTGAGATTTTCTAGAAGATTTGGATTAATTATAGCATCCCCGAATCGTACCAAATACCAATCATCAAAGGATAGATCTCCGAACTTAACGTCATGTCTTTCTAGTTCATGAGGGCACGTCCATTCTTCGCCCTCCATATTACCACCTCCGTTGCAATATTCACGGAAAGGATTGCATGTAGGCCATGCTCGTGTGGACTCGTCTTCCGTGATCATTAATAGATTGCAACAGTGCTTAATAGGTGGTTCCTCCTCTTCTTCGATTGAGAACTTTTCCAACCTTTCATCATCATTGAATGCAGACCACATGTATTTGTTATTCTTAACCCTCTCCTTATCATCTCCTCCATCACAAATTTCGTTATGAGGGTTGCACAAGGCTCATAGATCGTACCACTCACCATTATCCACTGGTATAGCTTTGCACCAGTGATTCTTCCTCTTGGATGGGGATTGAGGGCACAGGTTTGTATCACTGGACCACCCGTTAATAATATGCGTTCTTGATTCATTTAATTCGATAAACCTGTCAGAACACGTATCCCAGTTACGCCATAACTCTGATGTTTGGTTACGGCGTAACTGACTTCTGTCAGCACCATCAACATCTTTTTCCTCTATCATGCTAGAACCATCGTCGGATTTGTCTTTTTCAGAAAACACGGCTTTGCATGCTATTGATTTGTTCTTTTGTTCTTCATTTCTTCCTTGTACCTCTTCGCTAAGCTTTCCAATCATGGTTTCCAAGTTCTTTAGCGATTCGTCATGACTAAAAAGGCTTTGGTTTGTATTGTCTTGGAAGTTCTTAAGCCATTCTTCTTGCTCCTTCTGCCTTTTAGTCGAGTCTTCGAGGTATTTCTTTGATTGTTTTCTCCAAATTAGCTCTTCTTTCCCCGAAAGTCCCACGGTTATAATACGACGGAGGTCCTCCACGATAGCCATTACCGTTTCGATTATCTCCTTGAAACGGTTGATTTTCACCATATTTAACTTCTTCAACCTTGCTATCTTCGTCAATGAGAGGGCAACTTTTTGTGAGATGTCCTCCTCCACAGCTTTCACATCCAACTTGGATAGGATGAACACATTCCCTGAGCTTGAGCATGTCCCGACCAAGATTTTTAAGTTTGCTAGTAATGGCGGCAATACCTTCAAGATTTCCACCTAAGTTTCGTTTTCTTCCTTCGTCGTGCCACTTTTGAGAATGATCAGCCATCTTTTGAATCGCTTCAATGGCGAGAGTAGGAGTCATACTTGGAATTGGTCCTTGGTAGTCCAGCATCTGTCTTGTAGTTACGTTGATACCTTTGTAAAAAATGTTGACCTTTTGCTGGCTGTTTAGATCATGAGTGGGACACTGTAGAGAAGATCGTTGTATCTATCCCAAGCTTGATACAATGTCTCATCGTCATCTTGTTTAAAATTATGGATCTCCATAAGCTGATTAGATATCTTCGAAGGAGGACAATATCTTTGGATAAAATGCTTCTTTAGGAGAGCCCATGTATCGACTGCCCCGGCGGGCAATCTTTCAATCAATCTTCTTGCTCCCCCAGTAAGAGTCATGGGGAACACTCGGAGCATAAAAACGTCATGAGATACACCATGTATGTTGAAAAGGCTTACGATGTACAAGACATTCTCAACGTGTTCATAAGCATCTTCATCCCTGTTTCCCGAGAAAGGGTTAGCACGTAGCTCCCTCATAAACTGTTCTTTAATCTCGAAACGGATATTAGCTCCAATAGTCGGCCTAACGAGCCCCAACCCTTGTTCTTCCCTTGTCAATGCCAAATATTCCTCAAGAGCGAGGTCATCAATCTTTACTACTTCCATGGTACCTGAAACATAATGTGGAAAACTAGAAGGAGGGGTTGAATAGTTTTACCAATTAAAAACTTCATTTTAAAATATTTAGATCGACTTATGTCAATCTCTTTGGATGTGTATGTTGGACGTTGATAGATAGATATATAAATGTGCAATGAAAGATAAAGAGTAAGAAGCACATAACCACGACACGAGTATTTATAGTGGTTCGGCTACAAGGACACCTTCCTTGCCCTACTCCACTCCCCGAGTCACCTACTCGAGTTCGTAATCACTACACAACACCAACTCCTTATGGCGGAGAAGCCTTCACAACGTCGCCTACTCTTTTTCCGGTACTAGGCTAACCACCGGATTCTTCCACAAGGTAGAACCACACCTATCACAATGTCGCCTACCCTTTATCCGGTATTAGGCTAAATACCGAGTTCCATTACGATGGAGGAACTACTACCTAACACTACACAACACTTATCCCAAAGGAGACCCACTCCTTATTACAACATCATCAAGGATATCAATATATTTGGATACAACCTATCTCTATTTGTATATCGATGCACCTCATCGATTATACGCCCTTGGCATCTTTCACTAATGCCACTTGACTTGACTTCTAGGCATTCTTCACTAATGCCCTTGACACGGACGTTTGGCACCTTTCACTAATGCCTTCGTCGTGACTCCTTTAGCATTCTTCACTAATGCTTTTGACACGGACGTTAAGCACCTTTCACTAATGCTTTCGTCTTGACTCTTTCGGCATCCTTCACTAATGCCTTTGACACAAAACTTCTATGGAGAAAGAAAGAAGTATCAACAAGAGAACCTCAGTAGTCTTGATGATGACGAAGCATGGCAACTCATGGACTTGAGCTTGCTCGACTTCAAGAGGTGGTGATCTCGCCTTTAAGAGGAACCTAGAGAATCACACAAAAACAAAAGACAAACTACATAGAGAGATCCTTAGGATATGAGGTTAGAAGGTTACAATACTTGGGGAAAGTATGTGTGGGAGTGGCAACCCAAAATGAAGAAATGGCTCACTATTTATAGAGGAATTTTGGCCACTGTTCCACGGATCCCATGGATCCCTCACTTGAGGGATCCGTCCAGGTGTGGGGATCCGTGGGACGCTCCTCTTTGCCCATGGGTTTTTGGGTCATGGGTCCTAGACATTGGACCATGGGTATCCAAGTAGATACAATGTATCTAAAAGATGCAATGCATCTAGTCCATGGGTCATGGATAAAATCCATATATGACTTATGCATGATGTCATGCAATGGGTTATGGGCCATGCTCCATGGGTATGGGTCATGGACTTTTGGTTATACCCAACTATATTCAATGTATTTGGTCAATGGGTCAAATACTTAAGTTTCTACCGATTTATATTACCCATTGTAATACATATTAGTTATGTATATATTTACCCAATATGTAAACACTAGTTGTTGTACATATGTATTACTAAATCATAAAACTACTTTTACTTGTTTAGTGTTTTATGTGAAAACGTAAGTGTGTTAGTAAACTATTGGCTCAAACCATTTACGTATTTTATTTGTTTCGTTAAAATGATTTTACGTTTGTTATCGACAAAACATTAGAAGATCGTAAAATATAAATAAATGTTTTTACGGTTATTTGTATTAACAATCTATCCCTTTTTATTGATGACAAAACATAAAATTATTTTAAGGAAAAACTAAAATTCATAAAAGTTTGAATTGGAGTTGTTACTCTCTTCTCCCCCTTTTTGTCGAAACAAAAAGAGCGTCGAAAAGAAACTAACACATTGTTTTTAAGAAAAACATGTGATAAGAAAAGAAAATATAGAGAGCAAATAACGGGAAGAGTTCTCATCATAACTCCCCCTTGACGAGTCCATCCCTTTGTTAGGGCGTCAAGTAAGAAAAACTACTAAGCTAATGCATTGCAACTATGTTTGCAAAATGGTTTCGTCTTTGTGACGATAATGCTCCCCCTTGATGATTGCAACTTTGCAAAGGAACGTCATGAAATGTAATCCATATGAGGATTATATTGCAAATGTTTTTGCAATGTATTGTTTGACACAAAGCTCCCCTAGCTTAGGGTGTCAAAATCTTCATGTGTATATTTGAAAATCTACAAAACAAGGGTTAGAAAACAAGTATACAATGAATAATTTCCTGCAAATAAGACTCAAGTTAGTAGAAAACAGGTCTTCTGTTGCACAGATCCCACGGTTCCCTCCTTGGAGGGATCCGTCTAGGCAAAAATCAGGGATCCGTCTGTCTAAAAATAGAATCCAGCAATGGTGATGTAACCAATCATGTTAACATCAAAGTGAGATATGTATTCAAGCAACAAACATATACTCAAAGCAATATGGCATATAAAATTTCATTCAATAAAACATAAGAGATGATCTATAAATCTCTAAAACTAAGAGAATGATTTAGCCATGTAATACATTTTCTACTAATACTAATAAGTGACCAAAAACTTAAAAAGCATCAATGTGCTTGAGTCTAAGGATGAGTAGACTTGTTGATTTGGTCCAATCTTTCAAGAAGATGATTAAACATGAAATGCAACTCATTTCGTACTTCTTGAACAAGTCCTTGGGTGATTAGACAATTAGAGCAGTTATTGTCTTGATTAGGAACCGGAGGAGATTGGATGTTTTGAGGAGGCTCTACGAATGATGGTGGGGGTACATTGAGTAATGTAGGATGAGGTTCTACTAAGAACGAAGGTGGTGGTAATGGAAATTCCTCCATAAGATCAAGTCCATGGTGGTTCCTTGTTTTCAACGGTGGACTAGTTGGTGATGTAGGTGGTTCCCCATTCAACGAGAAGGTTGGTGAGTGGGAAGTTCTCGGTGGTGAGTGCTCTAATGAATAGATATTTGGATGGGAGAGAGGCTCGGTGAAGGAGTGTAGTCTATGCTCTAGGAATGAAGGCTTAGGCGTTTTACTAGAACTAGGTATGTTTGGTTTAGAGCTTGATGAAATATTTTCTAACCCAAAAGGTCTAATGCTAAATCTTACGGTTCTCTTGGCAATTGTTGATTGGGTTTGTTGAGGTGGGATTCTAGCACTATGATCCCTTACGGGTGATGATTCGATGGATGAAATCTCATGAACCATATAACCATTCCTTTTGGATGAACCTTTGGTTGAAGAGTTGTTGCTAGGTGCTTTAGTCACAGTGATGGTGAGGATGCAATAGAAGTCTCTAACTACTGATTTTTAGGAATGTGGTAAGAGTGATGACTTAACATCTCAAGAGTGTTTGATTTATAAAGGGTGAATTTAAATTAAGAAATTAAATTCATGACCACTAAGGGAATTAGGCATGCACCAAGGTCAACTATGATTTTGTTCAGCTCTAGGGAATCATTAAATGGTAACTTAAAAGTGTTTAGTTTACCAAAGATGGTATAAATTTGAAAGAAAAACTGATTAGAAGCTTTTTGTAGACACGAATCCCTCTCACTAGGGATCCGTCTGGTTATAAACCAGGGATCCGTCTGTCAGACAGAAATATGGTGAAGTAATTATGCTCTTGTAGGGTCTAAAGCCTATAAATCTTGAGGTTTTGACTTTCCTTAGATATCTTAAGTGATAGATGACTTAAGTGTCTAACCACAAAGATTGAGGATACTTAATGATGGTTTTGGGTAAGAAAGTGGACTTATGAGAGTGTAACTAAGTGTTTGAGAAAGATATCATTTGATTTGAAAATGACAAATGGTGGAAATTGATCCTAGAGATCAGATGAAGGCTTAAGAGAAATTTGAAAAATTCTTAAAAAATAAAGAAAAATGAAAAACTAGTTTTAAGCCTATTTTAAGGTATGAGTGACTAAAATCAATTTGCTAAAATTGATAGAAATATCAAACTAAGTGGTTTGAGATGTGAGGAGTAATGTGTGAGTATTTGAGCGGAAATATGGTGAGTGTTGATAAGTTGATAAATCAAAAACACTTTGAATTTGATCCTAAGTCCACGAGTGAGTGTGAGACCTACATAGCTTAAGGGAGACTTAAGTAGTCTTAAAGAGTCATGTTTAGCTAGAGTGATGTGATCAAGAGGATAGGTTTGATGAAACATGATCAGTATCATGTATCTGTTTACCCGGATCCCACGGTTCCCTCATTGGAGGGATCCGGCTAGTTATAGTCCAGGGATCCGACTACTGCAGATCAGAAGGCTTTCAGCAATTGTGCAGTTTTTGCACTCTTAGCAAATGCTTATCCTAGTTATTTCTACAATCAGTAAATGCATGCAGACAACAAGTATAACGTATAGCAAGTGTGGGGGAACTAAAAGGTAACTAAAGATGAGTGACGACGACTACTTGAATGAATTCAAGATGTCGTAAAATCTCATCTTACTTGTTCCTAAGTTAAGGTGTTCAATGCTAAATCATGGCAATTCCTACACATTACTTCCTACTCTACATAAGTATTGTTAAGGTGTTACAAACCATTGTTTTAAATTGTTTTCACAAATTAAGGTCCTATGACTTTATCTTCCATCCCCATCTCCTTCCATTTCACTCCCGTCTTCATCCTCATCTTCATCCCCTTCACTCTTCATCCCACCATCTCTACTTCTTTTTCTTCAAGAAGTTAGCGAAACACTTGAATATCCCTTTAGTTTGTTGCCACTCTTGTGATGGGCTTGGAATATCCGGAAATTGATTGATGTAATCTAAAGGGTCGAGATCGGTGTTGCCAAGGGGGTTGCTACTTCCTTCTCCTTCTCTTTGTCTTTCCCGCTCATCCGATGAATCTGTTGGTGGGTGAGGTCCCGTGCCATCCACCATGAACCTTATAGTCTTTCCCTCGGATAACGGCACCATGACTTTGTTGCAAAAACTATGGTCAAAGGAGTATGGAGAAGGCTCTAAAGCAAAGATGAAGTTTGCTAGACGGGATAGGAGCATTGCATAAGGGAGTACCATCTTGTCCATGCTTTTCACACTCGCCATTCTCTTTATCATGTAATATGCAAGGATGAAGCAAGTCTCGATCACAAGGCAATAAATCATGAAGCTCAAGCACGCATTGGGATGATCCTTGTTCCCTCCTAAGCAAAGCACATTCTCCCTTACCACGACTTCCCATTTCTTATACAATGGGAACATCTCGGAAAGCTCCATTTGAAATGGATCCCTATAGATCACTTTGGAATTTCTCGTGACCCTCGATGGAGATGCCCTTTCCATGAATACGGTATCCCTTACCGTGGTTGCTTCTAGGATTCTTATGTGGTAGACTTCATGATGATCTACCATGTCGTGTAGCTCCGCCAAAGACCATTCATTGGAATACATACAAACTCCTTGATATGGGACACGTAGTATTCTTCCAAATTCTACAAGTGCGAGGGTGTACTCATGCTCATTTATGATGAAGACAATTGAGATGGTCCCATTATCATTCCTAACTATTCTCATTGTTTTGTAGAATTCAAGCACGAACACCGGGCAAATTTGCTCATTTATGTCCAAAAGGCAATCACAGCCAATTGCTTCAAAAACTTGTCGGATGTTGATGTTAGCAAGGAATGATGGTTCTACCACACGGCCTTCATGAAAAAGCCTCTTTTCGAGCAACTTGAAAGCTTTCCTATCCTTCGGGCTAAGACCATCCTTTCGATGATACATTGGGATGTAGTGGGCGGTATCATGATAATCTTGTTGGCGGTTACTAGGCATGATTGTTCCTAAACAACAAAACCACAATATGGTGTTAATTGTGAATAGTAGCCTAAAGGGTTTGATCACAATTTTGCTCAAAACATCTTCATTGAATTCAAGGAATGAGTTTAATTTGTATTAACAATGTTAATTCTTTGATTTAGATTATCTTAGAAAACAATGTGGTAACAAATTATGACAAACCCATTTGAACCAAACTTCTAAAGATGAAAATTGTAATCCTAGGAATCAAGGAATAGGAATGACAATGTATTGAAGATTAAACTTACACAAGAGATTATTTTGCTTGAAGGAAATGATCAATTTGCTCCTATGAACAGTAACTAGGTTTTTGTTCGTGAGTCTTTGATAGGGGAAAGTGATAGTGGAACTTCCAAAGTGATCATTTCTAACTTATGCTGTTTTCTGTTACACGGATCCCACGGATCCCTTGTATGAGGGATCCGGCTAGTTCAAATGCAGGGATCCGGCATTACAGCAAAAATTCAGCTTAAGCATTCCTTGATAATTTTGGTTTGGGAGTTCTAAATTGCCTAGGATCGATGTTTAAGCTCTATAACTTGTGGTTTGGGGTTTTGACGGTTTATACTAATCCTATTTGACGAGGTTCCCTTTTTATGAATGAATCATAATTCTTTGGGAAGTTTTTCAAAGATTATGATAAAATCCCATTTTATCATAATGTAAGAAATTTCACATGGATACTCATTGACATAGATGAAATGTCAATAGTCCTTTTGTGAGGAGTAATGATCAAGGCTCTCGAATAGCCGAGATATCATTATTACTAGTTTGTAGTATTGTCTATATAAATCAAAGAAGAATACTATTCTTGATGATGAGTTCAATATAGATAACTACTTAGTGATTATTAAGAGAGTGTAAATATACTACTAAAACTTAATCATGAAAGAAAAAAAATAATGACAAAACAAAAAATATTTGTAATTTATTAAAGATCATACCTTTGCTAAATATTCTTTTTAAGGAAAGAAGTATTTAGAGAAATTCTTCACGATCTTCTTAATATGCCCAAATCCAAGTATGGAGAATTCTTAACAAGGAAAATATTAGAACGTTCTATCATTGTCCAACATTATACAATATGATGATTTTTTAAAACATGTCCTTAAAAAAATCCTTCTTTGTAGTTTTCAAACATACACGGATCGTATCAAGTTTTCAAAGTACAACATACTCTAAGAAACTTGGTAACGAAGCTCTGATGCCAATTGTGGAAAACTAGAAGGGGGGGGGGTTGAATAGTTTTACCAATTAAAAACTTTGTTTTAAAATATTTAGATCGACTTATGTCAATTTCTTTGGATGTGTATGTTAGACGTTGATAGATAGATATATAAATGTGCAATGAAATATAAAGAGTAAGAAGCACATAACCACGACACGAGTATTTATAGTGGTTCGGCTACAAGGACACCTTCCTTGCCCTACTCCACTCCTCGAGTCACCTACTCGAGAGTTCCTAAACACTACACGACACCAACTCCTTATGGCGGAGAAGCCTTCACAACGTCGCCTACTATTTTTCTGGTACTAGGTTAACCACTGGGTTATTCCATAAGGTAGAACCACACCTATCACAACGTCGCCTACCCTTTATCCGGTATTAGGCTAAATACCTAGTTCCATTATGATGGAGGAACTACTACCCAACACTACACAAAACTTATCCCAAAGGAGACCCACTCCTTATTACAACATCATCAAGGATATCAATATCCTTGGATACAACCTATCTCTATTTGTATATCAATGCACCTCATCGAGTATACGGCCTTGGCATCTTTCACTAATGCCACTTGACTTGACTTCTAGGCATTCTTCACTAATGCCCTTGAAACGGAAGTTTGGCACCTTACACTAATGCCTTCGTCTTGACTCCTTTAGCATTCTTCACTAATGCTTTTGACACGGACGTTAAGCACCTTTCACTAAAGCTTTCATCTTGAATCTTTCGGCTTCCTTCACTAATGCCTAGGACACAACACTTCTATGGAGAAAGAAAGAAGTATCAACAAGAGAACCTTAGTAGTCTTGATGATGATGAAGCATGGCAACTCATGGACTTGAGCTTGCTCGACTTCAAGAGGTGGTGATCTCGCCTTTAAGAGGAACCTAGAGAATCACGCAAAAACAAAAGACAAACTACATAAAGAGATCTACATAGAGAGATCCTTAAGATCTGAGGTTAGAAGGTTACAATACTTGGGGAAAGTATGTGTGGGAGTGGCAACCAAAAATGAAGAAATGGCTCACTATTTATAGAGGAATTTTGGCTACTGTTCCACGGATCCCACGGATCCCTCACTTGAGGGATCCGTCCAGTGTATTACTGGGGATCCGTGGGACGCTCCTCTTTGCCCATGGGTTTAGGGTCATGGGTCATGGGTTATGGGTCATGGGTCCTAGCCATTGGACCATGGGTATCCGAGTAGATACAATGTTTCTAAAAGATGCAATGCATCTAGTCCATGGGTCATGGGTTAAAACCATGGGTAATGGATAAAATCCATATATGACTTATGCATGATGTCATGCAATGTGTTATGGGTCATGCTCCATGGGTATGGGTCATGGACTTTGGGTTATACCCAACTACATTCTATGTATTTGGTCAATGGGTCAAATACTTAAGTTTCTACCCATTTAAATTACCCATTGTAATACATATTAGTTATGTATATATTTACCCAATATGTAAACACTAGTTGATGTACATATGTATTACTAAATCATAAAACTACTTTTACTTGTTTAGTGTTTTATGTGAAAACGTAAGTGTGTTAGTAAAGTATTGGCTCAAACCATTTACATATTTTATTTGTTTCGTTAAATGATTTTACGTTTGTTATCGACAAAACATTAGAAGATCGTAAAATATAAATAAACTTTTTTACAGCTTATTTGTATTAACACATAAAAAAGAAATTGTGAGAACGCAAGAAAATTCAAAACAAAACAAAAATAAAAGACTTAACAAAAATCCTATTATAACTCCCCGGTAGCAGCGCCAAAAACTTGATGCAGGTTTTACTGACCAGGTTTTAATATTTATAAGTGTCTCGTTTACCTATGGTCCACCTTATGCACTAACGGGCAGTGTACCCGATCGTGTGTAGTGTAGTAATCGGTAAAACCGAGGTCGTCCCAAGAGCTATGTGAGTGGATTCTAATTAAGTTTAGGTGTCACTGGTTTCCATTGGTTTTAAGATTGAAATGGTTAATAAACTAATTAACAAGAAATAAAGAAAGCAAATAAAGGTAGAGTTGTGATCAATAAGAGAAAAGTGTGCTAACCTAGTTACTCATCCTATCATGTTATGTTCACGTCTAACTACTTCCAATTGATTCAAGTAGGGGTTTAAGTCGCTAGGACAGTATTTTGTCAGTTCGTCCTAACCTATCAGCAAAGGCTTCCACCGAAGATCAAGCTACTACCCTTGAAAGTCCAGTTGTTTTTAGTCCCCTAAGCCAAGTCATTAAGTTCCGCTACATGCAAGATTCGTAACAATGAGTTCCCGGGCGCTAGCATCTTAGACACTCATCCCTAACTTCTTAAGTTCATCCAAACGACAGGTGATCATTTGGTCAGTTCGCACAAGCGAAGAAGGGTCGTCAGTTGGTCAATTCTTACCCTTCCCACTCAGTCAACCTACTTAGGGCCAGTTGGTCAATTCTTCTAAGCAACTAGACACTACCGCCATTCAAAATTACCGGAACAAGGGTAGCTACCAACGAACTATGCATGCATACACTAGAAACAATTATACGGAAGCAATGTAAACGTAAACAAAACAATTAAGGAATCATAACTAGGCTAGCACCAAAGGTGCTTAGCCGATCATATTAAAAGAAATAATCAATTCAATTTTTGACATAATGAAATACATGAATTGAAAGTAAAAGAAAAAATAATCGCTAATGCTTATCGTTAGGGAGTGATTTCTCTCCTGGAGATGGATCCGTATGCTCTTCAAGATCTGCCTTTAGACCCCTACTCACGTTCTCTGCTTTTTGGTGTGGAGTGATGTTGGTTTTATGGACAATAAATTAATAGACGTGTGTTAGGATCGAACTCGAGACCACGGGATTGCACACTTTACGTATGAGAATTAAAGTTAAATAATAAAATATAAACGTTGTATTTATTTATTTATTAAACGAAATAACTAACGGACGTTAAGTAATTAATGTACTGGATTAACGGGCATTAAATGTATTTGGAAAAGGACTAGAATGCAAAGTTTGGGAAGGTTCCGGATCCCCTTGGTGAGGCTTAGAACCGATCGGCCATAGGGAACCCAAACCCAACCCATATCAAACTCTAACTTGTCCACCAAGTTTAGTTTAGTATATATACAAGGCTAGGGGTCTTGTGTTTTGCATCTCTTGTACTCATAAGCTAAAACCCTAAAACGTTTGTGTGTGTTTTGTGCTCAAACCAATCGGCCACCTCTTTTAAGGTGTCGATCCTCAACCTTTTTCCAAAACAAGTTATTTGGTTTAATAAAACTAGCATTACTTTAATTTGTTTTAGTACGTGTGTACAAGAACGTGGTAATAACACATTATTGTTATTATTCTTGGATTGAATTACAAAAAGGTAAGGGGTAATTCACATAATCCTAATTAAATCAAATTAGGGTTCTTCCAATTGCTAGTTTGTGAATTTGATTCTTGTTCGGCTAGAATCAAGAAAAGGTACGCATATTATTTTATGTTAATTAATTGTTCATTAATAAATCCTATACGCTTCCGCTTGATTACTTTGATGTTTTGTGGTTATTTATTTGAATGTCATGTTATATAATTTAAACAGTGGCATCACGAGTCATTGGTTTTTAATGAGTAATTAATTACATAAACGCGTAATAAAACAAATACTTGTATGTTGTTTGATATATTAATCTAGGGTTTATGTTTAATTTTGTGTTTGGTCGATTTTTTTTGAATTGGGGCATTCCCCTATATTTTTTTTAATGTCGACACATATAAAATTTTAGGGTTTTGAAAATTGTTTGCTAACCTTATTAAAACCTAGAATTAATATATTAGTTACGTGATTAATTCATGAATAATTTGTTATGTGTCATGGAATTTTTATATGCGATCTTGTGACTATTTGTGTAATTGTTATAATGTATCCATGATTATACATGCATGTTAGTCATGGATAAGTTACTTTGATATTGTTTAATTGTTAAGAAATATTTAATTTACGATAAATCTTGAATTGGGAAAGACTCCAATTGTATATATTAATGAATCAATTATGTGCAATTTGGTATATTATTAATTATGGGTTTACGCAATCGATTCTTCGATGTATGTGGCTCACTCTCAATTGAGAGAGTGAAAGCCCTAATTAATATATACATTAATTTAACCTAGATATTGATTATTAATAGGGTTTTATCGAATAAGTTGCATGTGGCTACTTGTTTACACGTATAAATTGTTTATTATGTGCACATTGTTTTTTAGTAGTTTATTTTTTATTTGTTACTTGTTTGTTTATTATGTTAGACAGTTTTAAGCAAAGGGTAATTTTTGAATAGAAAAATAATACGGGCTAAACAATGGCGAAATTTGATTTGTTTTGGAAGAGTTAAGTTTTCAATAGTTTAATTGATTGGTGACGTTGGTACAAATGGTCTGAACGGCTCACCCACTAGAATGAACTATAAAGGGGTTAATAAAGAAGTGCGCACAGTCACACTGAAAGGATGTCTAAGGTTATGTTTTTGCGCTTACCTGGTCCTCTGCCCCCTGTGAGTTCGATTGGAGCTACTTAGTAAGCCATAAATGTACAAACTCAGCTTAAGGCGAATTAGTTTTAATTCCATGCGCTACTTCGGTGGTAATTACCCGAAACACTAAGTGTTTACACTTATGCAAAAGTACGGTATAATGGATGATAATTAACGCTAAATTCCTTGATTGGTGAACCCAATACCTCAATCAAAACTTTGATAATTTGATCTTTATGAATTTGTAATAAAAAGTTTTTTTATTAAATTTATGCTACAAGATGAATGCATGACATCTTTGTACATATTTGATTTGACCACATAAAATCAAAACTAGTACCCTTTTAAATTAAGTTATATGCCATCTAATTAAAAGGAACACTTGAAGTTGCAATTTATGTCATGAGAGTACTTGGCTAGATTGTGATGGAGAGGTAAATCTTTATGTAAAGTGAGACCTTACATGGACATATTTGCAGTTCTTTAAGTTAGACACTTAAGTTGAGTAGGAAGTGAGACTTGGACTCAATGGCATAAGATGGGATGAAACATGTTTATATTTGCAATAGCGTAGGAAAATATAAATCCCATAATGATCTAGGAATTGGAAATTGTTTGCCAATTATTGTTCGACAGATTACCTTATTATGTGCTTTCGTTACTAGCAGATCAACTGATGTAATGGAACTACGATAATTTGGATCCTAGTTTTCGAGAAAATTCTATGGTTATATGAATATTACCTTGGGTATTTTATTTTCTTGAAAAGTTTAATTATCGAAAATACTAAAATTGAATTTTGCTAATTCTTTAAATGTATTAATGCAACATTAAATCGTAAACGTAGGTGATTCCTGTATTGGTAAATTGATATACACCTGTAAGGGTTTTTTGGTAGAGTCAACTTTGCTAAATGAATTAACCTAGTCCTCTTTTCATAATAAAGAGTGAGATTCAATCCTATATTCCTTTTAATGAATGAAGAAAGGTATGATAGGACAATTAGAATTGTCTAAATTCTAAATACATAACTCGTAAGCAAATTTTAATAGTTAAGAAAATTGCATATTTATGAGTTATTAAAATTAGAAGCTAGACTAATTACTGTATAATTGGTAAAAGACAAACTAGCTTATTTTATCTAGTTGTTTTGTTTTGACCATTTAAAGGTACTACTTACAATTGTTGGGATAGTAGAACTATTAAGAAAGAAATTGCATGCCCAATTCTTCAAGTTAATAGCATTGATGGATAGTTCATCCTCTACATAGTAGAATACACTCTTTAAGTACATAAGTAATTGTTATGTATGGACTTTCTCAAAGGTGTAGGGAAGTAAATAGAACACTATTTTCTTTCACTGGTTAATGAAACACTTACAATGTTGTCAAATCCAGTGGGAGTGTTGTGTTCTTATTACTGAATAAGGAATTAATGTAATGATCTCTAATTCAGTGGGAGTTACAAGCTTTGTCATCTTGGTAGTAACCCAGATTATCTCTAGAATGTCTTACGATAATTACTTTCCACTTGTAGACACTTATGTTTTCAAGGATAGTCATGTACGTTTCCTTATTAGACAATGAAGTGGTTCTACATCTACTAGTTATGCTAATATCAATGACACAATCATATTAGTCACATAAACAAACATATGTCGTGTTGTTTATCTGCTACATGATGTTGTTCCATGCACAAGTGGGAGAAATCTATATTGTGTGCAAGGTACAACATATGGGTATATGATTTAAAGGATTCTCTTGACTACAAGGTAAGAGACTAACATTCTAATATAACTTGTACATATCTAATTTAAGAAACACTTGGTGTTGCAATTTACGTCATGTGAGAACTTGGCGAGATTGCAACAACAAAGTAAATCTCTATGTGAAGTCAGACCTTGCATGGACATATTTGCAGTTTCTAAAATTAGACAAGTATTTAGAACATGTGTCAAAATGATATATAAGACTACTTCAAATTAAATATTTATGTATTACTAGAATGACATAAATAAATGAAGTAATCTAATACTACTTCAATTTGTATATTTATGAATTTTTGGAATGACATAAATAAATGAATAAATAATGTAATCCTACATTATTGTGAAGCGAATAAATTAACTTGAAATTACTATTGAAACCAAGAGTTGTGTTCATAATTACTTTAGTTAAACATGTTTATGATTCATTGTAAAGACATAAACGTAAAGTCTTTTAAGACTTATAATAAAGTAAGACGTTAACTTGTTATGTTTTTTAATTAAGATATATACAAGAAGTCATTGAGATGATCAATGATTTATAACGTTAAATGGGATTATAACAATTTATGTTTTCTTGATGATACATGGATATGAAGTGACTTGGTTAAAAGGTACCTGTGTTATAAAGCATGTAATTGGCTTGGAAAGTCTATTATACCATTAAGTTGACTTAGTTGATAAATAGGTAAGCCAAAAGGAATATGTTTATCTTATATATTGTTAGATTGTCTTACAATATTAATTCTAATGAATACCACAAGTTGATGGTTTGTTCAGTTAGGAGAATCAAACTCTATTTGATTTGTTTGATTCATGATAACCATAACTTCTTTCTTAAAAAGTAACAAGGTTAGAATATTGAGTATGGATTGAATATACTCAATATGACTCCAACCTAAAAGATTAATAAAACACCCTTTTATTATGGAATGTGATGAATCACATTAAGTTTTAAAATTGAAGATTCTGAATTTGTTAAACTACTTATGAATAGGTTGTTAACAAACTTAAGTCAGGAATTATCAATGTGTATTTGTAATGTCCCAAAAAGAGAACAATGTAGTTTTGCTCTAATTGCTAAGTATATATAGATAGTCTATATATTACAAAAGGCAAGTGGAAGTTTTTTTTATCTTGAAAGATAAAATTACAAGATACATAATCTTCTAAAACACACTAGTAAATATCATGATGAGGTTAGACATGTAAATGATAGACCACAAGATGATGGAATTTTCATTCATATATCTGCAAGGATATCTCATATATTTGACTTATATGATGAGAAATATGAGTTACAGGATTATAGTAAACCTGATAATCATTATGATGGATTACCAAATATTGAATTGGGTAAATTACTCATACTATGAATGTTAAAGATGCTGTCCATAAAGATAATCAATTTTGGAAATTTGGTTTATCTTAATAGTTAGACTAGAGAATGGAAATGAGTTTCTTCAAAGAGATGAAAAACTCTAGTGGTTTGAATCTCTGTGTAGAAATCATATGGACAAAAAATGTACACATATTTAATGCATGTTTTATGACAAGATTATTAATCATACTTAAGCAATTAATTGTGATTGAATATTCTTTCTAGACACATTAAATATATAAAGATGATAATAGTCATACTTGTTTTCATTAATATGAAATATGACAATGGAATATCAAAACTCTTTCTTGAAGAATTACTTGAGCGAGGACGGTAAGTAATTGAAAGGTTTTGAATTCATATAATCTTTGGTAGTGTATGAAGTGCAATAATTCATGAATGGATAAATGCATGCATCTATGAAATTATTCTTATATTTAATTATTAAATTCTAGTTTTGATTTATAATTGAAATAAGATAAATTTTAAGTATTCCTGAAAGCTAGTGGGAGTATTATGTTAAGGTTTTAAATCTTGTATGTTGTATAACATATGAGAAGTAACATTCCTTGTAAGCTAAATGTTAAGTCTTAGATTGGAATGAAACTTCACTTGTAAGATTTAAGAATTAAAACATACAACCTTGGAATATATGTTTATTATTAATAAACTTGTACAGTAAAATAAATTATTCTAATAAAACATGATATATCTTTTGGGAAATGGATAAATATCTTTTGACAAGATAGAACGTGAATGAAGTCTAAGTTTGACCTGTAGATTCATCATGTACATCATGTAGTGTATTAAAATTGTTGTATCATTCTTGAATGATAGATGATTTGACAACATTGATATCTAACTAAAAGTTATTAGATAATTTGTGTAATGAATATTCTAAAAGAATTACATCCTCAGCCTGGAATTGCTCCTAGATTCTATGGATGAACAATATGTCAATTGTTGTGCAAATTGTCATCAGCTACAAACTTAAAAGTTTGGAAGACATCAAACATTACACAATAGATATTAAAGTTTATGGAGTTTTAATGAGCATATTGTTGTTTGTATACAATGATGCTGATGACACTCAATACTAGTCATGGTAGGATTTCATCCTTGTTAATGGCCATGTGAACTAGTTATGCTACTAAGAGCGCAGTTGCATTATACATTAAAAGAATAAGAATACTTTAAATTTAAAAAAGTTTGAAAGTTTAATTGTCATAAATTGGTGATAGAGGATGTCACACAATTTATGAATTATTATGTGGATTGGTAAATGTACACATACAAGGACTTCACAAATTGAATTCTTGAAATAAGTATTCTCAAAATTACGATAGATCAAGTTGGTTGATTTATGCCTTGTCAACAAGTATGATTGTCATTACTTGAGGCCTAATTCATCAACATGAATTTTTCATGCATTGATCTATTTGGTATTTGGATAAGGGATGTTAAACAATTGTTATAATAAATCAAATACTTGGTATGTTTGATTTTATAATATATTGTATCCTATATTTGCATGTTTAATCCGTGAGTAAATTTATTTATTCTAAATCGTCCGTTGTCAATTAATGATATGGGAGTATCATTAAACTAAGACAAATCTGAGAGATATGGTAGAATATACTTGAAAGTATATTGATGAGAATGCATACCAATTTCAGATGATATTCAATGAATTGAATATAGGACTTATCCCAACTACATAATTTACTTTGTGGATATTGTTATAAGTAAATTATGAATAGTTATCCTCGGACTTGAGATACCAGATAAGTGTCATGAATGTAGTGCACTTCTGTGGAGCAACTTAACGCTATCGTAATGGTAGTCATAAGGGTTATTTTCAGAAATGTTACAAAGTTTGTGGGTTATTCTCGTAGTCAAGATAGAATTTGTTCCTTCAAATTTATTTGGAGTTTAATACTGCTGGGCCCCTCGTAGGGTTGACAAGATGTTTGTGTGGCCACACCCAAAATCTCCCCTAAATATGTTTAGAAGATTTGGTAATCTTTGATAACGCTACACGCGTCGTTCGGGGTCAAAGGAACTTCCTTTTCTTCGAGCAAGTTTTATAACACCCTAGGCAGTGAACCTAATCATTGTAGTGTAGTATTAGGGTAAGCCACGCGTATTGATATCGTTCTCTAGGGGAATAGGAATGCTAGTGAGAAGTTACTACGCTAAGGTTGGGGTTGAGGAAGATTATTTTTTTATCTTTTTTATGTTTTTTTTAGGAAATGGAAAGGTACGAATCTCGGGGTTAGAATTTGGGGGTTTGGCATTTCTACCGATTACTCTACTTATCTAATTATCTAATCTAAGGTGATGGTAGTCTATGTCTAATTATTGTGTGCTCGTATGATAGTTTAAAAATGTGTTTACTTAGGTTTTATTACTCCTTAATTATCTCCTATTGATGGTTGAATTGTCACGTCCTTATTCTTAATCACGTTGTGTGTCTAAAGTCGTAGGTTATGCGTTTATCCCTAACTCTTTGAACTTACCAAAGGGTCTCGTCTACAAAATCTCTAGGATTTATACACTCTAAGTCTAAGGTACTCTTTGTATGATTTAGCCTACAACTACTCTAGGTGTCATAGTCTAAGGTTCACAAAGATTATCCAAGCATTAACTACACAACGAATGACCTATCGCATTACTAGATCATTAACAATTAAGATAAGAGACAACCAATCAATATTCAATAATTAAGTTTCATAATTCCTAAGCAAACACACAAGTAAATTAGCCGAACATGGAGAACATGCAAGCATACACACAAATAATCAAATACATAATTGTATTAATGAAGTAAAACACTTATCTTGATGTAAGATAGGGTTTGGAACCCTAAAATACTGTACAAGACAGCCTTGGTTTAGTTTATGTTTTTACTCCAAAAGACTACTCCCTAATACTGAAAAATTCGGATTCTATATATAAGATTACATATGCGACGGCGTCAGCTTATGATTTGTGACGCCGTCGGGTCGCCGTCATTAGAGTTTCGTCTTGGTCACGTTAGTCTTGCGACGGTGTCACCTTGTGCTTATGACGCCGTCCTCTTCAGCCTATGACGCCGTCTGGATCAAATCTAGGCCGTCTGAGTTGCGACGGCCTACTCTTTTAAAGCTTGACACCGTCACTTGAAAATAAGAAATTTGACTTCGTCGTCACAAAATGCTCCGACGGCGTCGCATTTAAGCAGTGACGCCGTCACCTTGTATTTCAGCAGCTTGAGTGTCTCGATTTCTTGACTTTGGCCATTTTCTTCATATATCCGCGCCTTTTCGTCCAAATAAGTGGTATTACAGCAATTTGCCTTCAAGAGACCTAAAAAGTGAAAAGGAACGATATTAAGTAATAACAGATACAAAGGTGATCAAATAAGGGCTTAAATGACCCTTCAAAAAGGTACATTTTAAAACCTTATCAAATATCCCTACACTTGGTATTTGCTTGTCCTCAAGCAAATGTGCTTTTAGCCAATTAATTTATAAGTTATGGTTTAAAACAGTCCACAACACATATAAGCCCCGCAAAAGTCATAACAAGCACGGAAATTACATAATAGCACCTCACAAGGGGTGTTTGGATACTCACATCTCTCTCGGGTGTATATGAAATATAACAAGTTGGAAATGGAAGATAAACACTCATTAACCGGTCCTAGTACATAGATTACCATAGGCTTGAGACTAGATGAAACCTCCATCGCTTTGGCGTAAGCACCTAGGAAAGACTATCAAAGAGGTCTTTAAAGGGTTGTAATGTTAGGCTTACGGTAGGGAAACAAAGGGTTTGGTGGGATACGCTATTTAGTGGTGGCATGTCAAAAATATTTATGTTACAAGCATACGAAGAATTGCGTTGCTAAGCCAAGACTCGACACTCTAAACTCTAGATAACTGAAACAAACAAACATAAATGTAAAGATAAATGTAGGATGGTAGCCCGTATGTTTTTTTTTTCATACACTTTTACTCTACCATCCTCTACTGTAACATCAAAATGATAGGGATTTATAGGCACATCCCTACACTTGAGTTTTTATTACTCAAACACTAATTTGACCCGAATTGAAAAGATCAAAACACTTGGGGTATGTTATTACGCAAATAAGGGAATTTAACGTTCCCTTCTAATCATTTAAACTTTAACTTTTCCCATGAGTCCCAATCGTCCCAAAACTGTATACAAAGGATATGACTTGACTTAGCAACTCATGCAAGCAACTAGATAATTGAACTAAGGGTTTGGGGTGATAACAATAATGCACTAAAAGTGAGTGCATACATGGTAGGCTAAGGCGATTTGGGTGTATATTTGGGGGTGGGGTGTAAACAATGCTCTTCATTGATATTTCGGAAAACCGAAAAATCAAGAGAACCGCGAAAAGGATAGGCTCTGAGGGGTTAACTAGGGGTATCGTGTACTAAAGATGAGTACAACGCAAAGGTGTGGGGGAATTACTCAACCGATGTGGAAGAAGTAATTATATTACGGGTATCAAACAAGGGTTATCCTAATGCCTCTTATCATTTAGTTATTCCTAACTACACAAGTGTAGTCTTACTAGCGATCTCGGGATGCATCACAAAACAAGTTCTAGAATCTAATATACTACCGGTTCACACTCTAAGCATTAAAGATGAATGCTTTAATTCCTACTAATCTAAGGGTGATCCTCACATTTTGGGTGGAATTTAGGTGGTAAAGGGTTTTTGTGCTAGTCATATAACTTCCTATCCATGAGACGCTTTTGTTAAGACTAATGGCCCACTCCTATATGTCATGAAAAATTAAAAATTTGGTGCCAAAATTACCCTAACCGACATTTTCTCATGGTTTATTACACAATTGCAATTGGACAAAGCAAATAATCAAGGATAAGCATAGTTTCAAAGTTCCCGTTTTATTTTCCCTCCCTACACTTAAACTGAACATTGTCCCCAATGTTCCCCGAAAGTATCAAAGTTATGATAATGGAAGGTAATTAGAAACGAAAGAAACTAGTACTCTCCTGATTAGCTCGGTAGGATCCGTGTAAAGTGGTGGTTAAATCCTTTCCAAGAAAAATGTATGCGTGATAAGCTCCTTCCAATCTTTTGTTTCTTCTTCTTGATAAATAAAACCTGCACATTCGAAGAAAACAAACGAAACCTTCGCGTAAAATCGGCGGTAATAATATATATAAGACTCTACTAAACTAGGATATAATGCTTGTGGAATGGATGTTTACAGAATTTTTGAAAATTAAGACCTGAAAATTCCAAAATTTATAAGTAGTTCTAAAACGAGAAAAAAGTAATTTGTTGTTTTACTCCTTCCGACGTCAGTTGCGACCGACGCCGTCAGGTTATCCTAACAAAAACTGGTATGCGATTTTCTGGAAAAAATTCTGGAAAATTTACATCTTTAGAATCTAGAAAAATTTCTGCAAAACATCCATTATGACTCGATACAAGCATTTGACTCGAACAAACACACATATATATCTATTAATGAATTGCCATTCTCATGTTTACGTTTCTTTTGAAAACGTGTGTAATCCTCCCTACACTTATCCTTTATGTAAAATACCTTTATATGCAATTAAGACTAGGTTAAAAACAAAATAGAGCATTTTTACAAATTTAAACATGAGAATAAACAATTACTAAAAGATATATGACACTAACAAGCAAACAATTAAGCATGGGTTGCCTCCCACAAAGCGCTTTTCTTTATTTAAGAGTCTTGTAGCTAGACTCGTAGTCGTGCCCCTACGTACCGATATAAGTAAGCCTATCCTTAACAATGTCATAAGGATCAAACTTATCATTTAAGTTCCTAGTAGTACGTTTGGTTCGATATGCCTTTTCAAACTTCTCTCCATCGGGATCATAGATCGTAATTCTAATGTGCCACTCTCCATTACCATCACTAGGTGGTCTATTCCAATCCCATTTATGTTTAGGCTTATCGCTCTCAACTTTCCACTTATTCATGACAAGGTTGATGGGCAAGCTTCCTAGAAACTCGGTCATCTTCCTAAATACTAAGGCGTCCTCGAACGGGTTCACTTCCATGTCCCTAGCCATCTCTTTTTCATTGAAAGTTGCTTTACTAGCAAAGGCTTCATCTAAGTAGAAAGTTCGTTGGGGACCTATGAGGTTCTTATCTATCCAAGGTCCATATCTAGAGGGCGTTCTATCCAACCTAATCTCATGTGGGATTTCCTCTTCTTTGTAGTATGTATGCTTTTTGACATCGTAGATTAACCTAGCACTTCCCTCTCCTACCACTATCTTGGACATCTTACAATCGATGATAGCACTAGCGATAGCTAAGAATCCTCTTCCTACTAGTAATGGGCATGTCGGGTCCTTATTCATGTCTAGCACATGAAAGTCGGCCAAAAGATTCAACTCTCCTACGTGTACTACCATGTCTTTAATTATCCCCACCGGATATGCAACACTACCGTCCGCTAGACCTAAGATGGTTTCCGTTGGTTCTATCTTACCTAAGTTAAGGCTTCTATGGAGGGACAACGGAACAAGATTGATACATGATCCTAAGTCGGCTAGAGCATCGAGAGGTTTGGAAGTTCCAAGCCTACATGGAAGAGTAAATAGCCCGGGATCGTCTAACTTTTTAGGTAGATTATTTCGCACAAAAGCGGACCCATGTTTTCCAAGTTTAAGTTCTAACTCATATTTTTCTTTTAAAGCATTATAATAAGGTGCATGAGCTAAGACTTCAAGAACCGGTTTTTCTTGATGGAGCTCCTTGTATTCCTCCTCTAAACTAAGTTTGGGTTCTTGGTTGACGGGTTTCTCAAGATTAGGTTCTACCAATGGTGCAAGGCCTTGGTACCTCATTTTGGATGGCTTGGAACCCTTTTTGATAGCATTTACCGAGTGAACCGTTAGGTGTGAGGGACATGGATGTGCACTCTCCCATGGTGAACAAGAACATAAATTCGACGAACTTGAGATGACATGAATCTAGATGCAATTGCCTCAAGATTAATGGGGTTCCCGGTGTTTAGAGAATTGAACCTATTAGGTGGACTAGATGAGCTTTGGGATGTGCTTGAGTTTTGGTTCCACTTAAGGTTAGGATGATTTCTCCACGAGGGATTGTAAGAGTTTCCTAAGTTGTTTTGTTCGGGCTTGAAAATGTACCACTTCTCTCCCGCTCCATCGGTACGCGTGGAGGCGTAGTCCGAAAAATCTTGTTCGGGGAGTCTTGTGCAATCACGAGTGTCATGGGGACCACTACATAACTCACAAGGTAGAGTGATTTTATTCACTTGATGAGAAGACTTAGGATTTTCGTAGGAACTCATTAAGAATTTAACTTGATCTTCAAGTTCGATCATCCTACGGTCGGAAGATTGTGAGTCAATAGGAGGCAAGGAGATTGCCTTAACGGTTTTGGGCAACTCACGGGGGTCATTCCAACTTTCGTTGTCATAGAGGGCAAGGTCCTCTATTATTCCCCATGATTCTTCCGTGGTGAGATCACTAAGTTTTCCACCGGCCGCTTGGTCAATGGATCGCTTTGTGGGAAAATTGACATGATCATGAAAGATTTGGACTTGGAGCCAAAGATCAATGCCGTGATGAGGGACTTTATGAAGTAAGTCCTTGAATCGGGTCCATGCTTCGTAAAGAGATTCACCTTGATGTTGTTGGAACATCAAGATGTCATTCCTAAGTTTAGTGGTTCTCCCCGGTGGGAAAAATTGAGCAAGGAAGCGAGAGGTGAGATCATCCCCACTTGAGATGGAGCCGGCGGGAAGTCGCTCAAGCCAATTACTAGCTTGGTCCCGTAGAGAAAATTGGAAGAGACGCAGCGCTGGTCTCCCGAGTAGTTGCATCAAGGTCGATGGAATCGACAATTTTAAGGAAATCCCTTAGATGCTGATTTGGATCTTCGGAGTGAAGTCCATGGAATGCACATCCGTTTTGCACCAACCGGATGGTGTCGGATCGCAGGGCCGTAGTTTGGGCTTGGTCGGGAAGCTCAATGGTGTTCCTATAGCCTAGGTGGCTTGGTCTCGAGTATTCACCAAGAGTAAGGGGTCTTGGCGGGTCAATTGGTGGTGGGTTGATGAATGGTGGGTGGTTATCACCTTCCATGATGAAAAGTGATGGGATTACGAACAAAGGTCACGAAGAAGGGGGATAGACTACGAGAAGGCTAAAAATGAGAAAAATTTACTTGATAGGAATCAAGCAAAGAAACCTAAACGAGGTGGACTACTAACTAGCTATTCTATTCCCGCGGCCAAAACTTGATAACGCTACACGCGTCGTTCGGGGTCAAAGGAACTTCCTTTTATTCGAGCAAGTTTTATAACGCCCTAGGCAGTGAACCTAATCGTTGTAGTGTAGTATTAGGGTAAGCCACGGGTATTGATATCGTTCTCTAAGGGAATAGGAATGCTAGTGAGAAGTTACTACGCTAAGGTTGGGGTTGAGGAAGATTATTTTTTATCTTTTTATGTTTTTTAGGAAATGGAAAGGTACGAATCTCGGGGTTTGAATTTGGGGGTTTGGTATTTCTACCGATTACTCTACTTATCTAATTATCTAATCTAAGGTGATGGTAGTCTATGTCTAATTATTGTGTCCTCGTATGATAGTTTAAAAATGTGTTTACTTAGGTTTTATTACTCCTTAGTTATCTCCTATTGATGGTTGAATTGTCACGTCCTTATTCTTAATCGCATTGTGTGTCTAAAGTCATAGGGTATGCGTTTATCCATTACTCTTTGAACTTACCAAAGGGTCTCGTCTACAAAATCTCTAGGATTTATACACTCTAACTCTAAGGCACTCTTTGTATGATTTAGCCTACAACTACTCTAGGTGTCATAGTCTAAGGTTCACAAAGATTAATCAAGCATTAACTACACAACGAATGACCTATCGCATTTGATAACGCTACACGCGTCGTTCGGGGTCAAAGTAACTTCCTTTTCGTCGAGCAAGTTTTTCAACACCCTAGGCAGTGAACCTAATCGTTGTAGTGTAGTATTAGGGTAAGCCACGGGTATTGATATCGTTCTCTAGGGGAATAGGAATGCTAGTGAGAAGTTACTACGCTAAGGTTGGGGTTGAGGAAGATTATTTTGTATCTTTTTATGTTTTTTTAGGAAAATGAAAGGTACGAATCTCGGGGCTTGGATTTGGGGGTTGGTATTTCTACCGATTACTCTACTTGTCTAATTATCTAATCTAAGGTGTATGTAGTCTATGTCTAATTATTGTGTGCTCGTATGATAGTTTAAAGATGTGTTTACTTAGGTTTTACTACTCCTTAATTATCTCCTATTGGTGGTTGAATTGTCACATCCTTATTCTTAGTTGTGTTGTGTGTCTAAAGTTGTAGGGTATGCATTTCTCCCTAACTCTTTGAACTTACCCAAGGGTCTCGTCTACAAAACCCACTAGGGATAATAAACTCTTACTCTAAGGCACTCTTTGGATGATTTAGCTTACAACTACTCAAGGAGTCATATTCTAAGATTCACAAAGATTTAATCAAGCATTAAGTATACAACGAATGACCTATCGCATTACTAGATCATTAACAAACTAAGATAAGAGACAACCAATCAATATTCAATAATTAAGTTTCATATTCCCTAAGCAAACACAAAAGTAAATTAGCCGGACATGGAGAACATGCAAGCATACACACAAATAATCAAAGACATAATTGAATTAATGAAGTAAAACACTTATCTTGGTGTAAGATAGGGTCTGGAACCCTAAAATACTGTACAAGACAGCCTTGGTTCGGTTTAGGTTTTTACTCCAAAAGACTACACACAAAATACTGAAAAATTCGGATTCTATATATAAGATTACACATGCGATGGCGTCACCTTATGTTTTGTGACGCCGTCGTGTCGCCGTCATTAGGGTTTCGTCTTGGCCACGTTAGACTTGCGACTGCGTCACCTTATGCCTGTGACGCCGTCCTCTTCAGCTTCTGACGCCGTCTGGATTGCATCTAGGCCGTCTGAGTTGCGACGGCCTACTCTTTTATAACTTGACGTCGTCACTTGAAAATAAGAGTTTTGGCTTATGTCCCGTCACAAAATCCTCCGACGGCGTCGCAGATAAGCAGTGACGCCGTCAGCTTGTATTTTCTGAAGCTGGAGTATCTCGATTCTTGACTTTGGCCATTTTCTTCGTATATTCGCACCTTTTCGTCTAAATAAGTGCCATTACAGCAATTTTTCTTCAAGAGACCTAAAAAGTGAAAAGGAACGATATTAAGTAATAACGGATACAAAAGTGATCAAATAAGGGCTTAAATGACCCCTCAAAAAGGTACCTTTTAAATCCTTATCAAATATCCCTACACTTGGTATTTGCTTGTCCTCAAGCAAATGTGCTTTTAGCCAATTAATTTATAAGTTAGGGGTCATGAAGCATTGGTTTAAAACAGTCCACAACACATATAAGCCCCGCAAAAGTCATAACAAGCACGGAAATTACATACTAGCACCTCGCATGGGGTGTTTGGATACTCACATCTCTCTCGGGTGTATAAGAAATATAACAAGTTGGAAAAGAAAGATAAACACTCATTAACCGGTCCTAGTACATAGATTACCATAGGCTTGAGAATAGATCAAACCTCCATCGCTTTGGCATAAGCACCTAGGAAAGACTATCAAAGAGGTCTTTAAAGGGTTGTAACGTTAGGCTTACGGTAGGGAAACAAAGGGTTTGGTGGGATAGGCTTTTGTGTGGTGGCAAGTCAAAAATCTCTATGTTAAATGCATACGAAGAATGGCGTTGCTAAGCCAAGACTCGACACTCTAAACTTTAGCTAACTGAAACAAACAAACATAAATTTAAAGGATAGATGTAGGATGGTAGCCCTTTTTTTTTTTTTTTTTTTTTTTTTTTTTTTTTTTTATTTTTTTTTTCATACACTTTTACTCTACCATCCTCTACTGTAACATCAAAATGATAGGGATTTATAGGCACATCCCTACACTTGAGTTTTTATTATTCTAACACTAATTTGACCAGAATTGAAAAGATCAAAACACTTGGGGTACATTATTATGCAAACAAAGGGAATTTGAATTTAACGTTCCATTCCCGTCATTTCATAAACTTTAACTTTTCCCATGAATCCCAATCGTCCCAAAACTGTGTACAAAGGATATGACTCGACTTAGCAACTCATGCAAGCAACCAGATAATTGAACTAAGGGTTTAGGGTGATAACAAAAATGCACTAAAAGTGAGTGCATACAAGGTAGGCTAAGGCGATTTGGGTGTATATTTGGGGGTGGGGTGTAAACAATGCTCTTCATTGATATTTCGGAAAAACCGAAACATCACGAGAACCGCGAAAAGGATAGGCTCTGAGGGGTTAACTAGGGTATCGTGTACTAAAGATGAGTACAACGCAAAGGGTGTGGGGGAATTACTCAACTGATGTGGAAGAAGTAATTATATTACGGGTATCAAACAAGGGTTAACCTAATGCCTCTTATCATTTAGTTATTCCTAACTACACAAGTGTAGTCTTACTAGCGATCTCGGGATGCATCACAAAACAAGTTCTAGAATCTAATATACTACCGGTTCACACTCTAAGCATTAAAGATGAATGCTTTAATTCCTACTAATCTAAGGGCGATCCTCACATTTTGGGTGGAATTTAGGTGGTAAAGGGTTTTTGTGCTAGTCATGCAACTTCCTATCCGTGAGACGCTTTTGTTAAAACTAATGGCCCACTCCTATATGTCATGAAAATTTAAAAATTTGGTGCCAAAATTACCCTAACCGACATTTTCTCATGGTTTATTACACAAATATATTTGGACAAAGCAAATATTCAAGGATAAGCATAGTTTCAAAGTTCCCGTTTTATTTTCCCTCCCTACACTTAAACTGAACATTGTCCCCAATGTTCCCCGAAAGTATCAAAGTTATGATAATGGAAGGTAATGAAAAACGAAAGAAACTAATACTCCCCTGATTAGCTCGGTAGGATCCGTATGTGAAGTAGTGGTTAAATCCTTTACAAGAAGAATTTATGCGTGAAAAGCTCCTTCCAATCTTATGTAACTTCTTCTTGATAAATTAAACCTGCACACTTGAAGAAAACAAACGAAACCTTCGCGTAAAATCACGTAATAATATATATATAAGACTCGATTTAAACTAGGATATAATGCTTGTGGAATGGATGTTTACTGAATTTCTAGAAAATTAAGACCTGGAAAATTCCAAAAATTTATAAGTAGCTCAAAAAACGAGAAAAAGAAATATGTTGTTTTACTCCTTCCCCGACGCCGTCAGTTGCAATCTGACGCCGTCAAGTTATCCTGACAAAAACTGTCTACGATTTTCTGGAAAAAATTCTGGAAAATTTACATCTTTAGAATCTGGAAAAATTTCTGCAAAATATCCATTATGACTCGATACAAGCATTTGACTCGAACAAACACACATATATGTCTTTTAGTTAATTGTTATTCTCATGTTTACGTTTCTTTTGAAAACGTGTGTAATCCTCCATACACTTATCCCTTATGTAAAATACCTTTATATGCAATCAAGACGAGGTTAAAAACAAAATAAAGCATTTTTACAAATTTAAACATGAGAATAAACAATAAATAAAAGACATATGACACTAACAAGCAAACAATTAAGCATGGGCTGCCTCCCACGAAGCGCTTTTCTTTATTTAAGAGTCTTGTAGCTAGACTCGTAGTCGTGCCCTCACGTGACTGCATTACCGCCACCTTCTTCCTTTGCTTTCCCTTCGTCGAAAGGGTGTAGACGTTGTATGCTTACCGTGGATTCCTTGCCAACGTTGTCTATTATGGTGACGGTTTTATCTTTTAAATTGGTTTCCTTTACTGTGAAAGGTCCAAACCATCTTGGTTTGTTTCTACCTCGTAATGCCCTTATCCGTGATTTGTATAAAAGTACTTTTTCTCCTTTTAGTAATTCCTTAGGGTTCCTTTGTGCCTTTGGTATCGAAGTGGGATTATTTCCTAACTTCTTATCGAGTTTCCACAACATTGCATACAGTCCTTGAACCATAAAGTCCCTAAGCCCTTTTTCCCAGTCATTCATCTTCTTCTTAACACTATTGCCAGGGGCTTTTCGATTTCCACCCGTAATCATTTCCATGATCTTAAGAGGATACCTTGGGATGATGGGTATCCTAGCGTACCTTCCCGCTTTGAGTATCATGATGCCTTCTCCGCATTTGATGGTTGCCTTGGCGGTGGCCAGAAATGGTGTCCCAAGAATGAGGGGCACGTTTTTATCTTCCTCAACATCAATGATCACGAAATCCACCGGATAAACGATATTAGCCACCTCAATTAGAACATCCACCACGATTCCTATAGGGTGGACATAGGTGTGATTAGCTAAGGAAAGTCTAAGATCGGTCTTGGCTGGTTTCTCCTTAGTTAACTTATTATAGATTGATAATGGCATTAGGTTCACATCAGTCCCCTGATCGGCTAAGGCATTTATATTATCAATATCACCTATGCTACATGGTATCACGAAATTCCCTGTGGTGTCTCGTTTTTTTGTTAATGGTTTTTTTATTACCAACTCATACAGGGGTCCCATAGGTAAGGCGTCATACTCTTCTTCTGTCATTTTTCCTTCAAGGGCTTCCCTAAGAACTTCATTGTACCTAAAGTTGTTTACATGGTTTGCAATGGTTTTTTTGTTAATTTCGTGCTTGAGGTAGTACTCAATGGTCTCGGCTCATCATTAGGTACGACTCCTCCTCTTGCTTTCCTCGCTTGTCCTCATCTCAACCCTTGCATCCTCGGGCATAATGGAAACGGCGTTAACAAACGAAGTGGGAGGACAATCATTGCTTCTTACTAGTACCTTTTCGGGAACTTTTGTTTTGGTATATTCTATTACCAAATTCATCATTTCCGTCATTTTCGCTTGGATTTCCTCTCTCTGCCTATAAACCTCCTCTTCAAATTTGGCTAATCTCTCCAAATTCATCATTTGTTCCTTGAATCTTGGTGAAAGTGGTATTGGGGAAGTAGAACGGAAGCGCCTTTCAGAATTTGGGTTTTGCTCACGACTTGGGGACTCCGAAAAAGGTGTGGGGTGGTTGGTGGAATTGGCGGATTTGACAGCTTCCCGAGGAATTTGTACGGGGACTCTTCTTTGCCTTTCCATAAGATAATCAATCCCTCTCTCAATGGCACTCATTTGCTCCTCGAGGGTGTCGGAAGATTCAAAAGGAGTTGATATGGCATTAACTACGTTAACCGGAGTTTCAGGAGATTCATTCCAATCTTCGTAGCTTTGATCAGCAAGCTCCTCTATAATATCCCAAGATTTCTCTGCATTAAAGTCGCTGAGCCTTCCACCGGCAGCTCGATCAATGGATCGTCGAGTGATGAAATCGGTATGGTCATAGAAGATTTGGATTTGAAGCCAAAGATCAATGCCATGATGAGGAAGTCTACGGAGTAGGTCCTTAAATCGAGTCCATGATTTGTAGAGAGATTCACCTTGGAGTTGTTGAAACGTCAAGATGTCTCGCTTAAGTTTAGTGGTTCTCCCCGGTGGGAAAAATTGAGCAAGGAAACGAGAGGTGAGATCATCCCAACTTGAGATGGAACCGGCGGAAAGTCGCTCAAGCCAATTACTAGCTTGGTCCCGTAGAGAAAATTGGCAGAGACGCAGGCGCGTGGTCTCCCGAGTAGTAGCATCAAGGTCGATGGAAGCGACAATTTTAAGGAAATCCCTAAGATGCGGCTTTGGATCTTCGGAACGAAGTCCATGGAATGCACATCCGTTTTGCACCAACCGGATGGTGTCGGATCGCAGGGCCGTAGTTTGGGCTTGGTCGGGAAGCTCAATGGTGTTCCTATAGCCTAGGTGGCTTGGTCTCGAGTATTCACCAAGAGTACGGGCTCTTGGCGGGTCAATTGGTGGTGGGTTGATGAATGGTGGGTGGTTATCACCTTCCATGATGAAAAGTGATGGGATTACGAACAAAGGTCACGAAGAAAGGGGATAGACTATGAGAAAGCTAAAAATGAGAAAATTTTACTTGATAGGAATCAAGCAAAGAGGTGGACTACTAACTAGCTATTCTATTCCCCGACAACGGCGCCAAAAACTTGATAACGGTACATGCGTCGTTCGGGGTCGAAGGAACTTTCTTTTCGTCGAGCAAGTTTTTCAACACCCTAGGCAGTGAACCTAATCATTGTAGTGTAGTATTAGGGTAAGCCACGGGTATTGATATCGTTCTCTAGGGGAATAGGAATGCTAGTGAGAAGTTACTACGCTAAGGTTGGGGTTGAGGAAGATTATTTTTTATCTTTTTATGTTTTTTTAGGAAAATGAAAGGTAGGAATCTCGGGGTTTGGATTTGGGGGTTGGTATTTCTACCGATTACTCTACTTGTCTAATTATCTAATCTAAGGTGTATGTAGTCTATGTCTAATTATTGTGTGCTCGTATGATAGTTTAAAGATGTGTTTACTTAGGTTTTACTACTCCATAATTATCTCCTATTGGTGGTTGAATTGTCACGTCCTTATTCTTAGTTGCGTCGTGTGTCTAAAGTTGTAGGGTATGCGTTTCTCCCTAACTCTTTGAACTTACCAAAGGGTCTCGTCTACAAAACCCACTAGGGATAATAAACTCTTACTCTAAGGCACTCTTTGGATGATTTAGCTTACAACTACTCAAGGAGTCATATTCTAAGGTTCACAAAGATTTAATCAAGCATTAAGTACACAACGAATGACCTATCGAATTACTAGATCATTAACAAACTAAGATAAGAGACAACCAATCAATATTCAAGAATTAAGTTTCATATTCCCTAAGAAAACACAAAAGTAAATTAGCCGGACATGGAGAACATGCAAGCATACACACAAATAATCAAAGACATAATTGAATTAATGAAGTAATGTGACGCCGTCGTGTCGCCATCATTAAGGTTTCGTCTTGGCCACGTTAGACTTACGACGACGTCACCTTATGCCTGTGACGCCGCCCTTCAATTTCTTCGACGCCCTGATTGCATCTAGGCCGTCTGAGTTGCGACGGCCTACTCTTTTATAACTTGACGTCTTCACTTGAAAATAAGAGTTTTGGCTTCTGTCCCGTCACAAAATCCTCCGACGGCATCGCAGATAAGCAGTGACGCCGTCACCTTGTATTTTCAGCAGCTGGAGTGTCTCGATTCTTGACTTTGGCCATTTTCTTCGTATATTCGCAACTTTTCGTCCAAATAAGTGCCATTACAGCAATTTGCCTTCAAGAGACCTAAAAAGTGAAAAGGAACGATATTAAGTAATAACGGATACAAAAGTGATCAAATAAGGGCTTAAATGACCCCTCAAAAAGGTACATTTTAAAACCTTATCAATCTTGTTCAATCACTAATAACGAGAAACATAATGGTTGAATAAAGAATGACTTAATTTCATATCTTTATTTAACATGGTATTAGAAACAAAAGGATAATAATAATGAGAAATCATTAAAAGGTTTTTCCAGGAGACCTTACTTGAGTTGTACTAGAGGCATCGAAGTGTTGCTAGACGCTAACCGATGTGATCACTCTATTAAGATATGTCCAAGTGGGATCTGTTGGTTTTATGGACAATAAATTACTAGACGTGTGTTAGGATCGAACTCGAGACCACGGGATTGCACACTTTACGTATGAGAATTAAAGTTAAATAATTAAATATAAACGTTGTATTTATTTATTTATTAAACGAAATAACTAACGGACGTTAAGTAATTAATGTAATGGATTAACGGGCGTTAAATGTATTTGGAAAAGGACTAGAATGCAAAGTTTGGGAAGGTTCCGGATCCCCTTGGTGAGGCTTAGAACCGATCGGCCATAGGGAACCCAAACCCAACCCATATCAAACTCTAACTTGTCCACCAAGTTTAGTTTAGTATATATACAAGGCTAGGGTCTTGTGTTTTGCATCTCTTGTACTCATAAGCTAAAACCCTAAAAAGTTTGTGTGTGTTTTGTGCTCAAACCGATCGGCCACCTCTTTTAAGGTGTCGATCCTCAACCTTTTTCCAAAACAAGTTATTTGGTTTAATAAAACTAGCATTACTTTAATTTGTTTTAGTACGTGTGTACAAGAACGTGGTAATAACACATTATTGTTATTATTCTTGGATTGAATTACAAAAAGGTAAGGGGTAATTCACATAATCCTAATTAAATCAAATTAGGGTTCTTCCAATTGCTAGTTTGTGAATTTGATTCTTGTTCGGCTAGAATCAAGAAAAGGTACGCATATTATTTTATGTTAATTAATTGTTCATTAATAAATCCTATACGCTTCCGCTTGATTACTTTGATGTTTTGTGGTTATTTATTTGAATGTCATGTTATATAATTTAAACAAGTGAATGATGTGAAATGCAGAAATTAGGGCTTGTATTTATAGGCGAGATCTAGTTACGGCGTAACTTAAGTTGAGAGTTACGCCATAACCTTAATATTTCCATAATAAAGCTCTCGTAATAGCTGGTTACGGCGTAACACATGGGATGAGTTACACTGTATCTTCAATACAAGTTACAAATGACATGATTACGCCGTAATCATTGGAAGGAGTTACGGAGTAGCTTATAGCGGCGTGGAACATCTTTTGACCTAATGGGTTACGGCGTAATTCTTAGTGGGAGTTACACCGTAATATGCTGCTAAGTTGGTTTTCTGAGTCACGCATTAGCTACGGCGTAATGTGAGAGTGGAGTTACGCCGTAGCTTCTTCACCATAGGCATACTATCATAAATCTCTTATAAAATCTCCTAATCCACGTCTCTTTAGCTCCAATGCTCGTAATTTACCTAAAAGTGAAATATAAAGGAAAACAAGCGTAAATCCATATAAATGATATAAAATACGAGCGTTAGCGGGGGAAATTGACACTTAATATTCAGGACTATTTGATGTTATCAAGCTCTTTGCCATACCTCCCATCATAAGCCTTGTCCTGGTTAAACTCGATATTGCAAAGTCGAACTACTCATTTTGGTGCTTCTTTTTCAAGAACCATTGTGAGGGTTTCGAAGTGTTGGATCACGTCACAAAACCCGCGACATCTTCAAGTACCGTTGTTCCTCCTACCATGGAATGGTAAAAGGTAGATTATATTGTTAAGTCTTGGATCTTCATGACTTGTAATGATGTTCTCGTTGGCCATCTTGTTAACTCTAACCCTAAAACTGCCCTTGATGCTTGATCTTTTCTCGAAAAAAAATTTCTAGACAGTAAAAGAACCAAAACCATTGCCTTTCGAGGTGAATTACTTGATTAGACATAGAAGACATGACGGTAGACGCCTGATAAGGATTTAAAACGTGCGTTTTTAGGGAGTCATTTAAGCTCTAAACCCGTACATTTGTGATCAATTATTACCCTAAATCGTTCCTTTTCACATTTTAGGTACTTGGGAAGCAAAAGACGGAAACAAGCGTATTTTTGGGCTAAAATAGACAAGAAAGTGAAAAAAAAGACCAAGTCAAGAATCTGTCTGAAAAAGGGCTCCAGACGGCGTCACATTTATAAGATGACACCATCACTTGTTATTTACCATGAAGATTCAACCCAGATTTTACAAGCGACGGCTCAGAACTTTTAAAGACCTTAACACCTAACGGCTTCACTTGTATTTGATGACCTTAATTTAGAGTAAAACTTATACATGATGGCGTGAAGACACATCATGACGGAGTCAGTGACTTCAGGTCACTTGATTAGACATAGGAGACATGACGGTAGACGCCTGATTAGTTGTCGAGTCTGAATTTTTGGGTATGATTTCAGTCGGTTTCTATAATTTTTATCTCTCAAACTATAATGACAAAATTTTATCAGGAGTATATACAACATGATTACTGTAATTTTCGTGGATTTTTCTGGAAGGTCTAAATATGCTTAATAAATGCAAACATTCTGAGTGTTCAATCAGGTCACTTTCTGGACAGTTTGGTTTAAAGATTTTTTATAGAATACTTAGACTAGGATATAAAATCTATAAAACTTATGGGAACTAATTAACACATATAATTACCACTGGTAAAAATTAGGGGACCTTAGGAGCTTGTATGGTGTATTCTAAAAATGAAAGAAAGAGAACCAGAATTTAATAAAAACAAGGTTGAACTGTTATGGAATGGGGTTATAATTAGACACCAATACCAATTGAATTTGTGCATGTAATATTGGGTTTCAAGTAGTATGATATAGGGGAATGTTTAGTTAAATGTTCCCAATCCATTCCGTATGAGTTATAGTTGTGAGGTTATAAGCCTTGATCACTTGTAACTTATGATGTTTTCATTTGTTTTAGATTTCTAGTTCGTGATTGTGCATCATATTGGTTTAATTGCAGATCAAGGTGAGTTCTCGTGGCCCTTTTTTCATATTTTCTCAGGGGAAAATGATACTTAAAGTTATGTTTTAAATGTTTTCATGTCGTGCAAGTTACTTGTATTTGTTTTGGACAATTGTGTGATTCTTATTTGCAATAGTTGTGTATGTGGTATATTGGTGAGCATTTGTGTATATTTGAGAACATTGGCGAACATTTGTGTGGTTCTTATGGTGTGGTATAATTCCGCATAAGTACCAACGATTTAGCTTCAGCTGGTAATCTACGTGTACATTTCATGTGTTTAACATTAACGATATTTGTGATTTGGTATACAACGTTGCTACATGCTCTTTGCTTTATTGATTACACATTTTCCCACTTATATATCTTACACGGCAGTATGAATTTCATTTGTTCTAAACCCCACGAACTTACCAACGTTATGTTGACATTTTCGAGTATCATTTTTAGGTGATCGTCGGTAGTATTTTTTGAAGGCACTTACATTGAAGCCACCCATTATTGTCATTTCAAAGACAAATGTTTCAACAAATTATGACTTATGTGTGTTATCATCCGGTTTTGGATACAGACGTTTATGTAATATTGTAACATTTATTTCTCAAGTTAATTATGGTATTGTTCTTTATCTTATGTGATGTTCCCGAACCGTCGCACTTCATATTTCCACTTTCAGCGGGGTGTGACAGCGATGCATCTGGGTTCTCCAGTGCCTCTTGAAAAGTTGATGATTCTCCTCCATAACATAATCCAAGTGCCACACCAGATGTTTTCTTTCATCATTACGAGTACAGGTCGTTGAACTTGAGACTCATTTGTCTCATTCACCTCATGTTGAGGTGCAGCTTTAGAAGAATCATTGTGTTGAAATTGTTTTTCCATCTATATTGAAGTAGTTTCATTTGTTATGCTATCATGTTCTACATTATCTTGAATTTTGTCTTCCGTAAAGAAAAAATCATTGTTGATGACTACTTTGTATGCTGTGGGATCCCACAAGATATGCCCCTTTACTCCGTCAACATATCCCAAGAACAAGCATTTTTTGGATTTTGAGATCCACCTTTGTAGTTTCTTAGGTATTGAACATCACGTACACAGAACTTCCAAATATTAGAAGGTCTCAATAGTTGACTGGCTTTCCTGCCCACATTTCCATCGGTATCTTCAACTCAACTACAGTTGAAGGTGAACGATTTATCACATAACATGCGGTATTAACTGCTTCTGCCCAGAATGATTTTTCCAAGCTTGCAGTTACAAACATTGCTCTTGTTCTTTCTAACAAGGTTTTGTTCATCTGCGCTACCACTCTATTCTGTTGAGGAGTATATGCCATTATGAACTATGATTCCTTCTTGCCAGCAAAAAGTATCAAATTCATCACTAGTGTATTCGCCTCCATTATATTTCCTCAAATGCTTGATATTCTTTTTAGAATCAAGTTCAACCCGCGCTTTGAAAACTTCAACATATCAGACTTATTTTTAATTGGGTACACCTAACATCTCCTAGAAAAGTGGTGGCATCACAGTGGCCGGAGATGAAGACAACACAGTGATCGAGGACAACGGTGGAAAAGTGGTCAGATGGGTTGGATATGAGTTGTTGAAAAAATATAAACCTACCTAATAGATGATAGGTAGAAAATGATTGATAGTTCAAAGGTATTTGGGTAAATGAGGATGTCATCACTTGCCCTTTTGAAATACCCTCGATCAAATCTGGAGCTTTAATCTGACAGCTAGAATTACTTTCTAAACTTTCTATATTTTCAATACTTTTTATTTGATCCTAAACCTAGCTAATTTAGTAAGTATTACTTAAAAATATAAGGAAATATTATATTGCCCTTTACTGATTCTGTCATCCCTCATTTCTTGCAACCTCTTCAAATACAAGTTATTTTACTATTTTACATGAATCTAAATACGATAATGAACTCACAAAATCACATACATTAAACTAACATTGTCTTTCAAACTTTTGAAGGAAAAATAAAATTACAAATAAAAAAATTGGTATTCAATCTTAAGACTATAAATAGGATTAGATAGCTATTTTGAAAAAATAAATTCATTTGCTTGCTGAAAGATTTTCGTCATTCGTAAAGTTATTGTCACGAAAAGCGTACAACAGAAAGACGTTGCTTGCTAAAGTTTAATAATTTTTTCTGGACATCGCACGTGCACTCTACTATTTACTATGAGAATGCATATTGCGAAGATTAAACTTAGTAATCCAGCATTCCAATTCCATTTATTTGTAATTCCATTGAAACTTAGGATTATGTTATCCTTAAAGATTTTGGCCTCATAAATCGTAACCATCTTTTATATAATAAGAGAACTCATTGTAGGCCAAATCGAGGGATTCGATTAAACAATGAGAGGGCTCACATGCAAAATCGAGCCCTCTCATTTTCCAATTGGATTTTTAAGTGCGAAAAAATAGGGCCAGTTTCAGAGTTGTTTAAAAAGCACCCCAAAACATAGGCGTGTCGAAAACGCGACGAAAAAAACTTCAAAAAAGAGGGGATGATTTATAAAAGTTTCTTGCTAAAAATTAGATTCTGATATAACTTGCTTGCTAAAAATTAGATTATGATAAAACGTGTAAATTTATTAGGAAAAAAAATAAAAACGTATATTTTCCTAAAAATAATTTCGTGATAACTACTAAATTTATATGTTATATCTTTCTTTGAGCATATCTTTTCCAAATTTAAAATTTGGCATAAACCCTAATCTCATCTTATAAGTACCCATCATTTGGCATTGCATCTCATTCATTCACAGTTGATCGCAATAAGGTACATGCTTCTCATTCTTAGTGTTTTAGGTTCTATCATTCCAGTTTCAGATTCTAAAAATTCTTTTGTGCTTGATTGTTTGGAAATGTGGACAGCAACATACAAATAATATGTGAAGAAACAAAAAGAGCTTTTTGGTTCCGTGGTTCTATGATTACGCACGACAATAAAGATCAAGGGAAATTTTATTTTATTTTACTTTTTTGTTTAGCTATTTGTTACCATTCCTTTTTATTTCCTCCTTACATTCTTTAATATTTGTTAGCCGTTGATGATATTTACTTATTGTTGAATTTAGGGTTTTTGGTTTATGAAGAGAATCTTTAAATTAGGGGTTTGGAGTACAAATTGATTGTTTAGTTAATTTTAATAATTTTTTTATGTTGATTGATTTATCGGTATCAAAAAAATGTTAATTGTATTTATTATACTAAATCATAAATAATTTGTTTCTTATACGATTATTGTATTTATAATGTGCAGGATGAGTAGGAAGATGAGTCTGAGATTGTCGAAGTTGTTGATGATTTACTCAAAGTTAAGGTTTCGATGATGTTAATTCTAATATTTTTTTTGGTATTTTGTTTAATTTATCAGTATCACGACGATGTTAATTGTTCTAATAAATTATTTGTTTCTTATATGATTATTATATTTTAGTGAAAAATATATGAGTCAAATATATGAAATAAAATTGAGTCAATTTGTGATTTCTCATAAAGAATCATGGTTTGTCATAAACGTTTATTGTTTTCTAATGTACATAATCATTTTCTAATAACATTATATTTACAACTCATGAGCATGTTTAGTTCATTCATTACTGCAGATGATTTATTTAAAATATGAAGAGAATGTATAAATTAGGGTTTCAAATTTCATATCAGAATTTAGAAATGTATTTTATGAAATGTATGAAGATAATATATTTGAATGCACAACAAAATTTATGGTTTCTCATAAGGAATCATGGTTTCGCATAAAGATTTATTGTTTTCTTATGTATATAATCATTTTCTGATGACATTATATTTGTAACTCATGAGCATGTTGAGTTTATTCATTGTTTCAGATGATTTACATATCAGAATCGTAACGATGTTTAATCCGTGATAAAAAATAAACAATATATTTTCCTGAAAAATAAATCATTATAAGTTCTAAACTTTTATAATATATCTTTTTTTGACCATATATTTTTCAAATTTGAATGTGCCAAAACCCTAATTATATTTTATAAATACTATACAAATTTAGAACTAATCACGTAACATAATTAAAATATATAATTTTAAAAATATTTTAGAACATCCATCTTATATTTGGAAATGATTCTGACAAGGCAAATTTATTTTTATTATATTTTTGACAGGTTTATGTTATCAATAATTTGATTTCTTTGTTTCTGATAGCTTTGCATTGCTAACGAAATAATTTTATTAGTTAAATAAACCATCAAGAAAACAACAATAACATAAATATGAAGAGAATGTATTAATTAGGGTTTCAAATTGCATATCAGAATTTAGAAAAAGATTTTATGAAATGTATGAAGATAATATATTTGAATGCACAACAAAATTTATGGTTTCTTATAAAGAATCATGGTTTCTCATAAAGATCTATTGTTTTCTTATGTATATAATCAGTTTCTGATGACGTTATCTTGGTTTAAAAATGCGAGCATCATTGCGTAAATTGCATGCATCATTGCATTGCATTTAGAATTTCGCATCATGACACCTAATGCGAGGTTATTCCAGATTGCATTCGCAATTGACCGTAATTTATCGCATTTGTGTAATGATAGCAATAGTCGCAATTAGTGCAATTTGGAATTTTGGCTGATTTACGAAGCCCAACTATTTTAATAAGGACTTTAGTAAATGACGTCCATAAAAATACACATTGACAACCATAGTTCTTGCCCTACATCAAAGTTACCTCATTTTTATTTCATTTAAGCTTTTGATGGTGCAACTGATTCTACAAAGTGAGTAAATTCTTTGATTTACTTTAATGCATAATCGAATAGTTTTCTTCTTTCGGTTGTGTGATTCAAGTTGTAAAACTCATATATTCTTCTTTGATTATAATAATCACATATGATATTTCATTAAGTACAAAGTGAGTTAACTTATTTGGTTCAACTTTGGAACTCATATATTGTTCAATTTTGACTAAACTTTATAATACTAACTTTTGCTATTGATTTAATTATGAGTAAATTATGATTCTTTGTTACTGATATAACTTGTATCTTGTAAGTATACTTTTGATATATTTTAACATCATGTCATCATCTTCTTTTGATTATGTTAGTGATTTATTTATAAGTTTGTTGCATTTACTTGGTACTTGGTAAAAATATAATATTTATAAATATTTTTTTTCACTTTTTTAATACTAAAAGCATCGTGTCTAAATTGCGCTCGCATTCGCATCACGCATTACGCATCGGCCATTGGGACGTTGAGCGCATCGGATCGCAAAACGCAATTTTAAACCAAGGACGTTATATTTACAACTTATGAGCATGTTGAGTTTTGTAGCAACCCGTAAATTTTCATAAGGCAAAATGACTATTTTACCCTTTGACTTCTTAAAGTTGACATTGAATTTTACTTTTGAATATTTGACTTTTACTATAATTTAAAAGCAATTACGTTAATCGGTAGTAACTGGTAATTTTCCAAGTAAAACAATTCACCTTCGTTTGAATTATTACACTCTGAACATTTTTGTTCACCTATGACTATAAATAATTATTTAAAGTTGTTACTTAATTAATTACGAAAGTTTAATCATGTAAACTTTCCCCGCGGTCAACACAAGACTACGATAAGTCTAGGTATTTTATATGAACTATTGTCACTTTGTTATTTTTATTTAAACATTTTACACTTTACGTAATACGCGTGTTCAAACCTACGTTATTAGGTTTTAACAACATAAACGCACCCCATTAGACTTATCACACTTTTAATATACCTAGTTGTAGTATATTGACAAGTTTTGACATTTTTATAAGTATTATATTTTTATATTACCCGGTTTTAAGTTTCATGATTTAAGGACTTAACGTTAGTAATTACCGGGACTAAACTATACATCATAGGAAGATAACTTCATCATGAAGTCATCTTATAAGCTAGCACACAAGCTCCTCCCCACCTCAAGCATGAGGTGCTTATTCTTCCTACACCAAAATTTGACACCTACATTAACCACCTCCATATAAATACTTTAAATTTTACTTAACTTCATCATTAAGTACACACAAAATCTAGAAATCTCTCTTGGTCCTATCCTCTTTTCCGTACAACATATGAACACCATCACCATCATCTAGTTTAATTCAATTTACACGTTAAACAAGAAAGATGAAGGCCTAAGTGAGCTCTACATAGTCCAGGTGTTGTTTTGGTGATTCCATGGTTAGTTTAAGAGATAATCAAGAGTTCAAGGGCTGAGGTTAAGAGTATTTTTGGGAGGTTAATAAAGGTTTGAATCAAGTGGTGATAAGATTCAAGACAAGGGTGAAGATTAGAAAGGGTTTAGGATTGATTATTCTTGTAACTTTCCAACATAATCTTTGTAAGAATTGTGATACTTTTCATTTTTATTCAATATGGTTGTAATAATTTATATTCGTTGGATGTAATTTGATATAAGTCGTATACGTAATATGGCATGATTGATGTTGTACATGAAGTTTGTAACATGAAAAGAAGCTAAAACAAGCCTTAGGTAGGTTTTGTAAGTTGAAATCTGGAAAAGGCCCAAATATTTATTAAAATGATCATTTCAGTAAACTTTGAGGTTAATTCAATAAGATAGGCTTGTAGAAGTATATCTTACGGTCGTTTCGCCGGGTGGCGCACCTCATAACTCCTCCCGATGAGTAAATGAGAGCCAAAATGGCGAAACATGTCAAAATCTGCACACCATATTTCATTTGGAAAAATCTCATGGTTATGGTCATTTCTGGTAGTCGACCCAGCTTTATGAAATGTAGCTAAGACCTAAACTTGAAGTTTGGCAAAAGCCGCGCATCAAAACAAGTTGTAGAACTCAACTTATGGTCATGTTGGCGGGACTGAATGTGCAACCAAACTTTCTGTAATGAAATATAAGTATATACTTGTAATTAGACTATTGATATAAGTAAACTTTGGATCTTGGACTTGATTAAGCTTAAGAAAGTATTAGGGAATATAAAAATATAAACTTGAGCTTTTGAATCACTTAAAAAGGACTGTGGTTAAAAATTTATGCCTAGTTAAGTTTTACTAGATGAAAATATGATGCTGGAACAAAAGCTTGCTGATAAGATTTTAAAACGTGATTTTGACTATTTTCTGGTCTGAATCAGCAAAAGTGTAAAGCACAAAAGTTGCTTAGAATGACTTTTTCTACAAAAACTCGGGCGCACATAAGCAGAAAGTGAAAAACAAAGGCTAAAAACTACAAAAACTAACTGGATCTGTCGTAGACTGGAAAACAACCAACGTTGAAGAACTTTAGTGGTATTTTGATCCTTTGAGGCCGAAACGAAGCCAAGGTTAATCCGAGGATATTGTCTTAAGATCTTTAAACTTAGACATAACCATAGGCATGACCTTTAATATCATCTCAAGTTGTTTAAACATAATTTAGCCACACGGCTAGTTTGAACTTAATGGCTGATTCTTGTTTTAAAACTTGGTTCATTGGATTAAACTTTGCTAGACTTTGACAAATTAAGTAAATGACCGTATGACATGTTAAACTACCTCACGATACACAACTTATATCATCATATCGTCACACAAGTCAATCAATAGTCTTTGGCGAAATACTTCACTTATAAATGACAAGTACAACAATAGTAAGGAATTTCATTATCATAAGAGGCCTCTTCGGAGTGTCGTATCGACGAGTTGTGGATTTACGACTTAAAGTGTCCTGGCTCCTCATACGTTCACTACACGACCTCTTGATTTTGATAGCCCGAACGATGGTACGAGGTTATTTATAAAAGGGCTATAAGCCAAACAACACTTAACGGATACTTTAACTTAAGGATTCATGTACAACATCATATTGAAAGCCAAAAAACTACATATACTTGTACACTTATATCGTACACTATACTAAAACGCGAATACTATACTTTGTAGGTAATCGTTAAAGATCGTGATCTTGCCAACTCTTGTTTAACTGTTTTATAAACTCTTTGAGGTAGATACATGCTACTGTTTTTATTACATGCTACTATTGATTTTATATGATCACAATTGCTTGAAAACTGTATGCTCTTTCTGATATTGTTATTGCCGAAGTTAGAAACCATAGCTAATTTACTTACGTAGAGATAGCTGCTTTTATCTTTGTGTAGAGGCACCCAGCATATCTTTGGGTAGAGGCACCCAGCATATCTTTGGGTAGTGGCACCCAACGTAATTTGGTTTCATCATGAGCTTAGTGCAATAATAATCATTTTCCATTATGGGCTTATAACAATGTAGCCCATGTTTCCAAGACTTTATATGCGTACATTGTCGATTTTACAAACTGATATTTCTTGTGACCAAACTGTTTTACTTACAAACCTATGAACTCACACGACCTTTGTGTTGACACTTTTTAGCATGTTTATCTCAAGTTCGAAAAGAAATTAGCTGGCATGGCATGTGAAGGCGCACAGAAAACATTTTGAAAACGATGCATATATTATCATTCGAAAACTATTACAACTTTTATGTTGTACTTTTTATGATTTTACAAACTTGTGGGACCTGTTTGTAAACTTTGATATTTTAATCGAATGATAATTTATTTCAAAACGTCTCATTTAGAGTCGTTTTCTGTAACTTGTTCTGTGAACTATGAAGTAATACCCCAGTAACACAATCTTCCCCTGCGATAATTTTGGGGGTGTTGCAAGTTTATTCATTATTTCTTATGATTTATATATCAGAATCGTGACTATGTTTAAGCCGTGCTAAAAAATAAACAGTATATTATCAATAAAAAATAAATCATGATAAGTACTAATTGTTTTGTGATATATCTTTTTTTGACAATATATTTTTCAAATTTGAATGTGACAGAAACCTTAATTACGTAGTATATCTTATCAATACCATACAAATTTAGAACTTATCACATAACATAATTTAAATATATAATTTTTAAAACATTCTAGAACATGCATCTTATATTAGGAAACGATTATGATGGGGCGAATTTTTTATTATATTTTTATGGGTTAATGTTATCAATAATTTGGTTTCTTTGTTTCTGATGGTTTTGCGTTGCTAACAAAATAATTTAATTAGTTAAATACACCATCAAGAAAACAACAATAACATAAATAAAAAAAATTCAATATGTTTAACCATTTCTTAAGCCTTTTTTTTAAACGACTGGTTTCTGATTTAGGCCGGAACTGTTTCTGATGAACAATGAATGTTTCACGTAGTATATTTCTAACGGGTCAAGCTGATACACGTGCATGATGATGTTTGTTTAGAAAGTATGTACGAAGCCAGTTTTGTAGGTTTTACCTTTCATTTATGTTAGTATACTATTTTTTTTAATATCTACGTATTTAAAGATATTATATTTCTAAAAATGGATTAGATTTAATTTTTTAAAAAGCACATAAGTTTCTTTAGATGGAAAAGTGTCACAATCAAATTTTGAAAAGATATATACCATATAAATTAAAAACTTATTACGTAAATAATGAGGAAATCATACCTACATTACAATGTAGGCAATTCCCTACCTTTCCTTTGAAAAAAGGGTGGGGACAGGGGAAAAACATGTATCAGGGACTTATCACAGGGACGGGACTGTACATTTTTAAAACTTTTTTCAAAAGAAATGTAGGAAATTGCCTACATTGTAATGTAGGTACGATTTCCCTATAATTTAAATATAGAATATTTAAAACATTCTAAAATATGCTTCTTATATTTAAAAATGATTCTAATGGGGCGAATTTTTTTTATTGTATTTCTGACGGGTTAATATTATCAATAAGTTGGTTTCTTTGTTTATGATGGCTTTGCGTTGCTAACTAAATAATTTTATTAGTTACATACACCATCAACAAAACAACAATAGCATAAATATACAAATTTAATATGTTTAACCATTTCTTAAACGTTTTTTGTTGAACGATTGGTTTCTAATTTAAGACCATAGTAGTTTCTGATGAACAATGATTTGTTCATGTATTATATTTCTGACGGGTTCAAGATAATACATGCGCATGATGTTGTTTGTCTAAAATGTAGGTACAAATTAAATTTTGTAGGTTTTACCTTTAATTTATTTTCGTATACCAAAATTTTTATATAAAGAAACTAATATTGTTTTTTAAAAATTAAATATAACCCATTATTAGGATAATCTATACTACTTTATAATGCATTTAGGCCTTCTAAAATTAGAAGGCCTAAAAATTCAGACTTTTTTACTTGCTTATTATGGAAAGAGTTTTTCTAACCAAAAATTAAGATAAGGAGCTCAAATCATGAGATGACATGTGTCACTTCTTAACAAACTCCAAGCCTAACTTCTAACAAACTCCAAACCTAACTCCTAACCACTTAAAATTAAGATAAAAAGCTCCAATTATAAAATGACATGTCATTTCTCAACTAAAAATTCATCTTTATTTTTAAATTAAAATATCTTTTTATCTACTTATTTTTTTTATAATTTAATTTCACCATATTTTCTAAAATTTTATTCTCTTTAATTCAACATCCATTTTGATATATTTTTATGAGTTTTTAGTTTTTATATTTTTAATGGGTTTATTTTATTTTAATTCAAATTTTTACAACTTTAACCTTTATTTTATTTATTTCAATCAATATAATCTTGATTCGTCAAAATCATATACTTTTGGGGTAGTGTTTGACGCGTAAGAGATTGCGAGGGTATTTCTATATGCGGGAATAATGACGTCGCGGGAAAGCTACGGGAAAGTTACGGGTAACCCAAACAAACACTTACAACTAACACATATACATTCGAAGTGTTGTGAAACGAATTCACTAAACGGGTAAGCAAACACATATAACTATACTTATCGCCGCCGCTGTACGCGGGTACCCGGCTAGTAATATCTGCAAATACGTAGATATTATAAAGATTTAAGATCATTTGAGGACAAAAGATCTTTTAGATACTAAGAGATCAATCTCAACCATCTATCTTCCCTCCATTTTTATTTAATCTAATGGATGAAATTAATCATAACAATTTAAAAACCCACTTTCATAATTTTTTTTTTCAAATATTAATATCTTTCAAACCGTTAATCGTTAAGCGAAAAAAATATACCATTACGACAAGCATTTAATTATCTTTCTATAGATAAGCACTTTGATATACTTTCGAAATTTTTTTTTCTTCGTGTTTTTCATTTTTTTTTTTTTGAAATTTGCATGAAAAAATCACATGTGATAAAACACAAATTTGAATATCACATATGACATTAGTGTTAAATCACATATGATAAATTTGAATATCACATTTGATATTAGTGTTAAATCAGATATGATAAATTTGAATATCACATGTGATATTAGTGTTAAATCACATATGATAATATATCATATGTGAGTTAACACTAATATCACATGTGATATTACATATCATATGTGATTTAACACTAAATATCACATGTGATATTCAAATTAGTGCTTAATCACATTTGATTTTTTCTTGCAAATCTCAGATTTGAAAAAAAACGGAAAAAAAAAGACAAAAAAAAAACTTGAAAAAAACGATTTTTTTTTTCTTCTTTTTTCGAAAGTATATCAAAGTGCCCGTTTATAGAAAGATAATTAAATGCTCGTCGCGATGGTATAATTATTTTCGCTTAACGATTAACGGTTTAAAAGATATTTAAATTATAAAAAATAGATGAAATAATAAAATGCTTTTAGTATCAACAATTGATTTCTTTTTAGATGTAGGTTGGGGATGAGTCCTTAGTATGTGGAAAAAGTTTTGTATGTAAAATAACTCTCCTCTATTATAAAAAAAAAAAAAATAAAAAAAAATAAAAAAAAAACAAAAAAAAAAAAAACTGATGTAGATATCTGTAATACGTAGATATTATATAAAAAACAAACTAAATTCAATGTTAGTATATTATTTTGCTTGCAATAACTATTTTGTTCAAAAAAATTTAAAAAGCTTAATCTAATAAAAAATCAAATCAAAGCCCGTACGTGCACGGAAATTTAAAACTATAATATCCCATGCAAAATAGAAGCCCATAAATATGTCGTAGGTTTCATACTACAGCAGGGGTGTCCATGGTACTGGAACCGTCCCGAACCGGAACCGGAACCGAAAGAACCGAGAACCGAAAATAAGGAAAAAGTGGAACCAAGAACCGTCCCAAGTTTTTCGGTTCGGTTCCGACGTACTTCGGTTCGTACGGGAATTTTCGGTAATTCCCATGAGTAACAAAGTGTTAAAAAAATATGTTTGGATGGATGTGAAATTATGGTACTCCTTCGAAAGAAGTTGACAGCCTTAATAATATTCCACAACTTGACTTATAAACAAACAAAAAACATATATCCGATATTGCAAACTCATTATCCATGAAAATAATTGCAAACTCATTGAGAATATTATATATCAATCATGGTGACTAGCTTACAATAACATACATGGTGACAATATAATCGCCATAATCATTAATTGTTTCTCGAATTTTATCATTACATTTAATGAACAATAAATACCAACAATTAACTACAACTTCTTGTTAGTTGTTACTGAGCAACATAAAATTGTTCAATATGCGGCTATGCGCATACTCGATATTCCAATTTAGAAAACTTGCTTTCATGTTGATAAATGATGTTTGAATATTTGAATGGAATCAATGGATTAAAGGTTAAGGTTTATGGGTTTTTAGGTTTATGTAGGGTTTTTTCTATTTTCTTTAAAGGCCAAATACTTGCATGTACACAATGTCTCAAACAAAGCCTATAAAATTACATATTTTCATAAAAGTCGGTTCTTTCGGGAAAGTACCGGAACCGGACGGTTCCGACCCGAACCATCCCAAGAACCGAAAATTTGGAATTTTAAGAACCAAGAACCGTACCATGGTTCTAATATACAGTCCCATTCCCGGTCGGTACCGGTACGGTACTTCGGTTCTTTTGGTTCCTCGGTTTTTTTGAACACCCCAACTACAGCACATAGAAAGCAAGTGGAATTAGCATCATCATATAGTCCAAAAAGCACCTCTAACGCATGTTGGTTTTAACCAGTGTAAACATAAAGCAATGTCGAAAGATGAAGACTTTGTGCACCCAAGTCTATCTTCCATGTTTGACACGAGATGTGTGATTATTAGGAAAATTTATTGTATTATTATTATTTTATGTATTTATTTATTTTTTCAATAAAGCAAAATATATTACAGAAAAAGAATTCAATATTTTTGTTTTCCTACATTTTCTTTAGGGACAATAACTTAAAAAAAAACATTATATACTTGTCTAAAATTACACTTATAGGCATCGAACAAATTTTTTTTCCTTATATGGGTACTGAACTTTCAATTTCGGACTCTTTGAGGTACTTTGTGACATTTTAGCCCCTCAAATTATTAAAAGTCAAGGGGCAAAAATGTCACAAAAGTACCCCAAAAAGTCCGAAATTAAAAGTTTAGTACCTCAGAAAGTCTGAAATTGAAAATTCAGTGCGCGTATAAGCAAAACATTTTGTTCGATACCCAGAAGTGTATTTTTGGACAAGTACGATGTTTTTTTAAGCTATGTTCCCTTTTCTTTACTTTCTTTCTTTAAGTGATACTCGAGAACAAAATGTTATTCTACAAAAGCAAGATGGTGAATAGAGTAAATTGCAAAAATCGTCCTTGTGGTTTGGCAAAAATTGCACGTTTCGTCCTTGTGGTTCATTAAGTGCAAAAATCGTCCTTATTTTGCACTGTTTTGAATCATTTGATCCTTCGGCATTAACTTTTTAGAAACCACACGGACGATTTTTGCACTGCCGAAGGACTAAAATGATTCCAAACAGTGTAAAATAAGGACGATATTTACACTTAATGAACCACAAGGACGAAACATCCAATTTAGCCAAACCACAAGTACGATTTTTGCAATTTACTCTCGTGAATATGATGATTCCATAAACACTTGATTGCGAGAAGAAAACGTAGTGTAGTATCTCGAACAAAGAAGATCAAATGTGGTTCACGTTCAATGGAAGTATATCATAAAGTCAAATAATTTCTGACAAATCCTTACAGGTGATCGAAGATTTCAACACATTTGTCGCCATTTGTGATCAGCTGTAATCCAACAACCAGGGCTGTAAATCCTTAGTTAAAAACTAAAGTATACTTTGTACATGAAGAAGCTAGTCAGCATTGCTGCAAATTGTCGCCTTCTCCTTGGCGCCTCAGTGGACATTTAGCAAAGAGTGTAAAGAATCTCAATGCAAAGGTTATGGTGTCTTTTGTTCATTATTTCATCTTTTTTCTTACCACTTTCTGCACGTGTAGATAGCATCACTACAACCAAGTCCATAATTAGTATCAACCAAACCATGATCTCAGCAGGAGGTATGTTTGCATTAGGCTTCTTCACTGCTGGTAATTCTACCAACATCTACTTGGGGATATGGTACAATATGATCCCGAAGCTAAAAGTCATATGGGTGGCCAATAGAGCATCTCCTGTTCCCAAAGGCTTACCGCCAGTTTTCAGGATTTCTGAAGATGGAAATCTTGTGGTTTTAAGTGGAAGAAAAGTTGTTTGGACATCAAATGTGTCGGTTAGTAGTGTAAGTGTTCACTCTGCATCTGCAGTGTTGCTTGATAATGGGAATCTGGTACTTAGACATGGTGAAGATGGTGATGTGTGGCAGAGTTTTGATCACCCCACAGACACATATGTGTCTGAGATGAAGATTGGCTTTAACAAGAAAACTGGTCAAGAGGTGCGTCTTACATCATGGGTGAATGATGAAGATCCTCGACCAGGTGTATTCTCAATGCGGATAGATTCAAATAAACATCAGGTTTATATTTTGAAGGGAGATGAACCGTATTGGAGAAGTAACATCTATGCTACTACCTCGTCTTACATCGTTAACGATCATCAAGGATTATCAGCATACTTTACTTTCCATGTACAAGATGATGGTGTCTCTCTTGGGTACACTTTATCTAATAACTCGGTCAGATCACGGGTCACCTTGTCTCACAGCGGACAAATTCAAGTACTAATATGGGAGCAAACAGCATGGAGAGTACAATCGCAGGCGCCGATAAGTACATGTGATTTTTATGGTTACTGCGGTCCATTTACAGTCTGTCAGAAAAATGATCCCATTTCTGTCTGCAATTGTCTTAGTAATTTCCAGCCAAAATCACAAAACGAATGGAGTGTAGGAAATTGGACAGGTGGATGTGTGAGAAACAAGACATTGAGCTGTGATAAAGGAGATGGGTTTCTGAGAGTTGAAGGAATTAAGTTACCAGATCACGTAGTTACTACGCGGAGTAAAAGTGTTCGCGAATGTGAAATAGAATGCTTGGCAAACTGCTCGTGTACAGCTTATGCATATCAGAGTGTGCCATATGAAGTTACAATAGTCTGTTTGAATTGGTTTAGAGAGCTTGTGGATATAGAAAGTAACATCAATAATGTTGGTGATCTCTATGTCCGTGTTCATAACTCCAAACTAGGTACATCTACTTTTACTTATCAGCAGCAGCGTTTGATTTACTATTTTCAAAGTTACAAAAATTTATTGCAGTTGCCATGCAGTAAAAATTTATTTTCAAAGTTAGTAAAAATTTATGTTTACTTCCCTGGTTGCCATGCAGTAGATCATATTCAAGGACATCAATCTACCTACATAAGGAAAAGCTTTATTGCAGTGGCGGTTCTTTTTATTTCTATTATCAGCGTCTTTAGCTATTTCTGGAGAAGGAAAAAGCTGATTAGGAAAGGTAAACACTTATAATAGACAATTCTGAAATCTTTACATTAGACGTGGCAATGTTGGACCATTAACTTATATCAAGTTCCTTAATCCATGGTAGTTTAAGTAAAACAATGAAAGAAAAGTATTTAAAATAAAGACACAAGGATAAACTTTTCAGCATATAATTCTTATTTGAATTATAATAGAATTACAAAGTGTCTTGCGGATAAACAATTATTAAATGACAATAAGGTGTTAAGTTAAAAAAAAATGACAATAAGGTGTTGCTTTCTGATGAAGTAAACTCAAACAAAGATAAAAGTTTACAAGTGAATTTTTGGTCTCTGATTGGATCAGGGACAATAACGAGTTCAAATACGAGAGTAAAAGCTCTTCTTAAATGATACAATAAATGAGGAAGAGATAGCATCTACTCCGACTAACATTCACTATATATAGGAGACTAACATTCACTATATATAGGAGACAAACGAGGATGTCATGTGAGGGTTGTTAGAGACGTGTCAAGCATTTACCGGAGAAGTAAACTTTTCATTAAATGATTCTATTCTTTGAAACACAACAACCATGCTTTTGAGGAACAGTGATAACAATCATTCCTCCCTTTTCACTAACTCGTTTTTGTCTTTGAGTTTCTCGATGATACACTTTATCCCACTCATTTACTTTCTTCAAAAGTCCCGCCTAAATATAAGAGATATTTTGAGCTAAGCTTAGTTGGTTGGATCATAGAGCTATCAAGGCATTGTCGATCCCTGATGAACCTTTTTCCTTTATCTTCTAGTTCTTATACATACTAGTTGACTCCGCATCAACTAGCGATTAAATTTTCAAGTTATCTTTGATTCGTTGACGATGTCTCTAACGTGATTTCTTCATCAACAAGTCTTCTTATACTCAATCTTAACTTATATTTAAATCTAGCCAGCGATCATTGAGCACTAAATTGGCCCAACAATCTCCTTCTATTTGAATATAAATTATACTAAATTAAATTACTGTAAGTGGGCACACAAATTCTTCTTACTAATAATTATTTATAGTCAAAATATCAAAATATGAAGTTTTATTAGACGGATTACAAATATACATTATATCAGCCCTAATCCTCTAAATTCTTCACTTTCCTTTTTGCCTCTTCACAGTCATCCCTTACCTCAATAGCAAATTTTAACCTGGCCACAAACTCCTTAGAAGTCTGTATTGGTTGTGCTCTCTTCAAAACAATAGTTATACGGACGGAAACTACGTGAGCATATCGGGACACACACGTATACATTTAGAGAGCGTTTATTAATAGTAATTAATATGTTTATTTTATACTATTAATTAAAATTAATATAATTCACGAAAGAAGATAATGGTCGTTAGTCTGTTAGTCTAACAATTAACGGTCGTTAAGTCCTAAATTAACTAGTATTATACAAGCTAATTACCAAAGGACTAAAAAGCAAAATGAGGGTCTAGAACCATCCATAGGGGGCGGCCATGCGCTAGGGAGGGCCTAGGGTTTGTGTAACTTGTTTCCAAAGTCTTGTAAACACTATAAATACAAATGCTTTTCTCATTTGTCTTTTACTCATTAAAAATAAGAGCTTTTCTCTCCTCTCTTGATATACATGATCAAGCAAACACCTCTTGTAAAGGTATTGCCTTTGTTTCTTCTCTACGACTAGCATGCGTGTCTCGTTCGTAGATCGTGGGTTAAGCACTAGCATCCTAACGCTCTCGTTGGACGTGTAGTGTGCGCATTTGATAGAGATCAACACAATATAGTTGATTAGGGTTTTTGTGGTGATTCAAGATCTAAAGAAGGTGCAAGATCAAGATTTGGCGTTTATCTATTTTTCAATAGATCCAGGGTTAGTATTTATGTGTTTTAATTATGTGTTAATTTATAACATTAAATATAGATCCATCCGATGCATACTCGTGGTGTTGATGGTTTAATCAATATGAAATCCCAATAGTAACATCACGAGCCATCTCGTCTGGTGCTATGGGTTACACCTTAATCTCTAGATACGCTAATTAAATACATAATTGATTGTTATGACAATAACATGCATTATTGTCATTTAATTGAATCTTGATCTTGTATAATATATTAATGGTTAATAAGACTAAAAAGGGTTAGGAAAATTAAAAAGTTTATTGTTATTTGAACTTCTTTTTTTTCCGATCTTAAGGCTTACACTATAATACTTTATGGCGTATGTGGTCCACTTGGTACCTAGCTTGAAAAACCTTGTGGGAGCCTTTAGATTCTACAGTTGGGGAAGACTCATTCTTGAGTTCTTGGAGCATTACATGATTTACTGCTTTTAATTAGAGTCTGTCTTCACATCTACCCCTTCTTCTGTATGTTTTTAATTGCTTATATGTTTTATTCCTTGTGACTTGTTTTACATATTTTCTAATCATTTTAGAAATAAAAATAGAATAATTACTTATATAGAAACTATCTTTAGTAAATATTTGGTTCCATCAAGATATTAAGGGTGTGGATCAGTACTCGAAGCTACCATGATATAGCTTACTGGATATCGTGTGATTTAATTCTTTTCTATTAATATACACAGTTAATCCTTGTCACCAGTTATGTGTTATGTGTAAAAACTTGGGTTTAGACACTTTAAACGAACTATAAACTATCGAAATTTGATTTCATTAAAATCATAGGTTCTATCAAGCTATTGAGGGTGTGGATCATAACTCAAAGCTACCAGGATATAGCTTGATGGATATCATGTGATTTGATAAACTTAAACTATAATGTGGAAAACTAGAAGGGGGGGGGGGGGGGGTTGAATAGTTTTACCAATTAAAACTTCCTTTTAATCTATTTAGATCGACTTATGTCAATCTATTTAGATGTGTGTGTTGGATGTTGATAGACAAGCATATAAAGGTAAGTAATGAAAAGATAAGAGTAAGAAGCACAAAACCACAACGCAAGTATTTATAGTGGTTCGGCTACAAGGACACCTTCCTTGCCCTACTCCACTCCCCGAGTCACCTACTCGAGAGTTCGTAATCACTACACCAATCTCCTTATGGTGGAGAAGCCTTCACAACGTCGCTTATCCTTTTTTCGGTACAAAGCTAAATACCGAGTTCTTTCACACCAAGGCGAACCACACCTACACAACGTCGCCTACCCTTTATAAGGTACTAGGCTAAGTACCTAGTTCTTTCACTCCAAGGTGAACTACACCTTCACAACGTCGCCTACCCTTTATTAGGTACTAGGCTAAGCACCTAGTTCCATTGCAATGGAGGAACTACTACCACACTACACCAACGACTAATCCCAAAGGAGATCTACTCCTTTACAACATCATCAAGGATATCAATATCCTTGGATCTACTACTAGTCTATCTTGTACATCGAAACACACCATATCGAATGTACATCTAAGGCACCTTTCAATAATGCCTTTGACTAGATCTACAAGACACCTTTCACTAATGTCTCGTGTCTTCGCTTCTAAGCACCTTTCACTAATGCTTCTAGTCTTGACTTCTAAGCACCTTTCACTAATGCTTCTTGTCTTGACTTCTAAGCACCTAACATAAGTGCTTATGCTATATACGATAGATACCCTTCACTAATATCTTCGTCTTGACACTTGAGACATCTTTCACTAATGTCTTCAACACTACACTTCTTCGAAGAAAGAAAAAAATCATCAACAAGAAGACTTCAGTAGCCTTGATGATGAGGAAGCATGGTAACTCATGGACTTGAGCTTGCTCGACTTCAATGGTGGTGATCTTGCCTTTAAGAGGAACCTAAAATATCACACAAAAACAAAACTACAAACATAGATCTCTTGGATCTGAGGTTAGTGAGTTTTTAACTCAGGTAGAAAGTGTGTTAGAAAAGGGGTTGGGAATAATGAAGAAATGGCTCACTATTTATAGAGGAAAAATCCTACTGTTCCCCGGATCCCACGGATCCCTTCCACAAGGGATCCGTCTATCGTTAAGCTAGGGATCCGTGGGACGCTCCCTTTTACCCATGGGTATTTTGGTTATGGGTCATGGGTCATGGGTCATGGGTCATGGGTTGAACCATGGATCTTTAGCTAGATACAATGTATCTTTGAGTGCAATGCACTTGGTCACTTGGGTATGGGTTGATCCATGGGTTATGGATATTATCCATGCATGATATAAGCATGATGTCATGCAATGGGTTATGGGTCAAGCTCCATGGGTCATGGGCTTTGGGTTGTACCCAATTACATTCAATATATTTGCCCAATGGGTTGTGATACTTAAGTTTCTACCCTTTTATATTACCCAATATACTACATACTAGTTATGTGTATATTTTACCCAAATATGTAAACACTAGTTGTTGTACATATGTATTACTAAATCATAAAATCACTTATACTTGTTTTAGTGTTTTATGTGAAAGTGTGAATATGTTAGAAACTATTAGTTCAAACCATTTACGTTTTTTATTTGTTTCGTTAACATGATTTTACGTTTGTTATCGACAAAACATTAGAAGATCGTAAAATATAAATAAACGTTTTTACGGCTTATTTGTATTAACATATAAGATACCTAAATTTTTGTGCTTTTATTAAAGATCAAATATTTGATTGTAACTAATTGCTTAGTTAAATCAAAACATGATTCAGGGTTTTACATGGTCTTTTCCCGCCCCACTACATGTTTAGACATATGAGGGAATTATTGGAAGAACTTGGGTCTTTTGACTCATGCAGAGTACAATATAAGGTTTTGATCATTCTTTTCCCTTGATAATAGTAAACCTAATAAGTTGAATTTTTTTTTGCAAACTTGTGTATGCCTCTTTGTACACAATTTTGATACATGTTTTTGTCAAAAATTATGTGATGCCCTATTTGCAATTTAAGTCTATGCCATCAAAATTTGACAACACTTGCACTTGTCTTTTACTCTGCGTGAGACCGTAGGTGAATTACAACCTAAGATGATAATTCACTCATCGTGAGACGGTGATGTAATATTCATAGTTCTCTAATTGGACGACTTAATCGAGTCAAGCGGGTGAGATCCTTGAGCCTAAGGCATACGATGAGACAAACATGCATGACACTAGTAGCTTGTACTCTAGTGACATACGTCTCATAAATCTAAGAGTTGCACTTGTAATGCAATTGTCACACGTCGCCTACCCCTTGTACCCACAAGACTTACCATAGTAGTGAGACTACCGTTATGAGTGGGAGTTCAAGTAGGATCTTAGTATTTTAGTAAATTTATTGTTTTTTCTTTAAAAACAAGGGTAGTTAATTTCTAAAAGAATCAATTATTGAAAATACTAAAATTTAAACTTTACTGTTAATTGTATATTGCAACATATACTGTAAACAATGGTTTGTCCTTTTATTGGAAAAACCACACTTGGTCTCCTTTCCTTGTAAGAAAGAGAGAGACATATTCCTATTCATTTTCCTTGCTAGCAAAATGAATAAAAGGAATGATTGAATCTACCCCAAATTCTAATCAAACTCATAACTAAACATACTCATGAAATCGTTTTACCTTTTAAAAGTCAAACGGTTAAGTATGGTTAGTAATTTTTATACTTTCAAACACGTTTCACTACCCTTGTTCTGTTTTGAACTCTTTGAAACTTATAAGACTTTTTTAATAACTATATAATGTGTTTCTATAGCTATTACATATTAATGTCTTGTTATTATCAAGACATCTTATGAGTTGTAATTAGGAAATTGATATATTACCGCAGAATTGTAAACGCAATAACTAGTATGATTAACCTGTCTGTTTGCTTTAACCCGATAAAGGTACTACACCCTTGTGGCAAGGTAGGCCAAGTAAGGAGGAATTTCATGCCAATTTCAAGTTAACATTAGCATAAATGGCTAGTCCATCGTTTATGTCATAAAACTTGACACACTCCCTTGGATATCTAAGTACATGCTTACTTGTTCACATTAGCAATAATGTGTAGATATTCAAGATAAGGAAAGTCAATAAATGGCCATTTGCTTCTCACCAATAGGAAAACACTTGTAATTTTTGTCTATTTCAGTGGAAGTAATATAAGTTTATTTTCTAAGCTGGCATTCTCATAATGTTATCTGATTCAGTGGGTGCTATGAGCTTGTCTACCTTATAGATGTCCCATATTATTTCTAGCCTGCCCAAAAATAATCAATTACTTTCCAGGTGTGACACTTTTTCATTCAATACAAATCACTGCATCTTGTCTTATATGATAACTTGTCGCTTTCTGTAACGTTATCTATAAAATCATCATTCAAGATTTCTTATAAATTGAACCTGTTCTATATACACTTTTCATGCAGATATGATTTAAGCTTGAATTAATTCATATTTTATATCTCACACAGTCATATTATCTATACAAACAAATGATTGTCACGTTATTTGTATACTTGCATAATGTTGCACCCTGTACAAGTGGGAGAAATCTTAATTGTGTGCAAGGAACAAAATATAATGATATGACTAAAGGTTTTTCTTGACCAGAAGGTAAAGAGGATTATATTCTACAAGAATTCTACACATAAAATGTATGTTGCCCTATTTAGAATGAGTGTCAAGATATGATGAAAAGCTACTTCTACATATTCACTAAATGATTTAGTTAGTATGATTATGTTTCCTTGTAAAGTCATATTTATTCACTAAGTGTTTAGGCAATATAATTACGGTTTCTTAAAAAGTCAAAATTATGAAGTAAGCAATTAACTTGAAATTACTACTGAGACCAATATTAGGCATTCATAATTACTTTAGTTATATATGTCTATGTCCATTTGTTATGACATGTACATAAAGCCCTTTAATTGTTGAAAGACTTGTAGCATAAAGTAAGACGTTAACTTGTTATGTCTTCTTGTTAAGACATGAACATGAAGTCCTTGAGTTGATCAATGACTTATAACGTATAGTAAGATATTAAATGTTCTTGGTGTCTATAAAATCATTGCTAAGAGTTTTGCAAGAGGAAAAAGAAGGGTTACTGATTGAGATGAGAAACTTAGAACAACAAAAACCCCAACTAACGACGAGTGTTATCAATGATTTATTAATTGAGTTTGAAGATGTGTTCTCACTTCCTCAAGGATTGCCACCTCATTGTGGCCATGAACACTCGATTATTCTCAAGGACGGTATTGAACCAATAAGTGTTCGACCTTATCACTATATGCAAGCACAAAAAGATGAAATCGAAAAGTTGGTTAAGGAGATGCTTACTGCAGGGGTGATATAACCTAGTTCAATTCCCTTTTCTAGCCCGATATTGTTAGTAAAGAAAAAATATGGAAGCTGGAGGTTTTGTGTAAACTATCGAGCTTTAAACAAGTCTACAGTGTTAGATAAAATCCTGATTCCTGTCATTGACGAATTGATGGATGAATTACATGGGGCCACGATCTTTTCAAAGCTTTACATAAATTCCGGGTATCATCATATTCGTATGAAATAGTAAGATGTTCCAAAAACGGCATTCCTAACTCATGAAGGACACTACGAATTTCTAGTGATGCCTTTTGGATTAACCAATGCACCGTAAACTTTTCAGTCATTAATGAAGAAAGTTTTTCGACCTTATTAACAGAAATTTGTTTTGGTATTCTTTGATGATATTTTAGTTTATAGAAAAAAGTTGGAGAAGCACAAGCGCCACTTGATTACTGTATTTAATTGCTTGCGAGAACAGCAGTTATATTGTAATAATAAGAAGTGTTTATTTGCTCAAAATAGAGTCGAGTATTTGGGTCATATTGTTTCCAGTGAGGGAGTAGCGGCTGATTCACCCAAGATTTCAACCATGTTGGAATGGCCCATTCCAAAAAACATAAAGAAATTACGTGGGTTACTCGGTCTTACTAGGTATTATTGAAAATTTATACATGGATATGGGAAAATTGATTGGGTTTTGACAGATTTGTTAAAAAAAGTGAACTTCCAGTGGTCAGAAGAGGCGACTACTGCATTTCAAACATTAAAGGAAGCCATGACAAATGTTCCTGTACTGGCATTACCAGATTTTAATAAGGTGTTCATCATTAAAACTGACACTTCAGGTCAAGATGTTGGGGTTGTTTTAATGTAAGAGGGTAGTCCAATAGCTTACTTTAGCCAAATTCTTGGAATGCGAATGAGACTCAAATCTGTTTATGAAAGGAGTTAATGGGTCTTCTCTTGGCCATCCAAAAATGGTGGCCATGTTTTCTTGGAAGTAATTTTGTTTTTATAACCTACCAATGCAGTCTAAAGTGTTTGTTGGAGCAGCGCATGATTGATGGTGAACATCAATTATGGTTGTAGAAATTGTCAGGATATGACTTTGAAATTCAATATAAGCCAGGAAAGGAGAATAGTGTTGTTGATGCTTTGTCAAGACGAAGGGAACCTATTTCTTGTCATACACTAACGTTTACAACAATTCATAATTAGGATGATTTGATGATTGATTTATCACCAAGATGTTGAATTAACGCCTTTCAAGAAACGTGTACGCAATAATGAGCAGGGACTCGATTGATATGTGGTAGAAAATGATTGTTTATTGTATAAAGGACGTTTAGTTTTACAGCGTACTTCGAAGTAGAGTTTTCCTTATTGTGAGTTTCATAGTAGTGTTGTGGGTGGTCATGGAGGAGTCCTTAAAACCTACCAACAAATTGTAGGTGAGCTATATTAGGTAGGAATGAAAAAATATGTGGCTAAAATGGTTTCGGAGTGCGAAATTTGTCAACGTCATAAGTACTCTACCATGTTGCCGAGTAGATTGTTACAGCCATTAGAATTGCCAAAACAAGTTTGGGATGACATAACCATGGATTTTATTAACAGATTACCACGTTCGGAGGGGTATACTATTATTTTTGTGGTTGTTGATCGTCTTAGCAAATATGCAAATTTCATTCCTTTATGACATCTGTATATATAGCAGTGCCTATAGATGCAGCTTTTGTATATGAGGTAATTTGATTGCACGACATGCCAAAATCTATTATTACAGATAGAGACAAAGTATTTCTTAGTAATTTTTGGTAGGAATTGTTAAAACATCAAAGAACCAATTTGAAACGAAGTACGACTTATCATCCTCAAACTGATGTTCAAACAAAAGTCGTTAATCAAAGTTTGGAAGCTTATTTGAGATGCTTTGCCTCAGGCAACCTAAAACAGTAGGCAAATTGAAACTAAACCTTTTAAATTTTTGTATGGTCGAGATCCACCACGTATAGTATCTTATGGACAAGGTTCTTATCTAACATATGATGTTGATCACTACTTACAGGAGAGAAATGTTGGCCCGTTATTCTGGATCTATGATCAAGATATACCAAAAATACAAGAAAAAAGTGAATCGTAAAAGATTTTCTATATATCAGTCATCATTTTACGAAATACATGTTCCTATCTATTTATACTTTCTGAATCGGTACAAGAAGAGTTGTGTTGGTTCGTTTGAACCAACAGTTGTGTCATTTGGCATGTAACTGCCACATAACTATTTTTACTAACTGTCATGTAACTGCCAAAGTTGACTTTTGGGTTGACCGGGTCGATTGGGTGTTTGACTTGGGTCGATTGGGATTAACCCAATATTCTCCCCCTTAATCACAATCGATGCGACGTAGGTCTTTAAGTCTTCTTGATTCATCTTCTGGTTAAATCCACCATCTGAACTTTTGATTTCTTGTAGTGCTTGTGATCATCCTTATATCCAGGTAGATCAATTTTCCTTCGGTTACTTCCACCTTTTCTGCTATGATCTTCATTATGTCCATGTTGGATCATATTTCTTCTAGTTACTTCCACCTTCATTGCTATGATCTTCCTTAAGTCCAGGTTGATCATATTTTTCTGGTTATTTCCACCTTAATTGTTGTGATCTATCATAAATCCTGATTGGTCATGTTTCTGGTTGGTTGTACTGCCAACACTTTGTCTTCCTATTGGAGTTCTTGCAGCACGTATATCTTCCTTAAATCCATGTCGACTCATGCTTTCAGTTATACTACCATCCAAGTTTTCGCTGCCAACTCCTTGTTGATCAATGTTTGATACTGTCAATTTGAAGTTGAATGGAATTTCCTTCCATTCTTGCTTCGTGATTCTTCTTGGCTAATGCAACTTCCTGGTGCTTCTTCAACAGTTGCCATAAGTATTGTTGGTTCCAAGTCTTCTTCAATGAGATTGGAATGTTCTTCTTTCTTTGATGGACATTTGTTTGCAAAATGCCCATACTCCTTGCATCTAAAACACAACACCTTACTCTTATCATGAGTAAATTTATTTGATTGTTGTTTGATTCTGTCTTGAAATTATTTTCTTCCTCGCAACAAATCTTGTCCACATGTTTCACAGTGTCTTCCGTAAGTAATGTTATTTTTGTGACGTGTAAACAATAACCTGTCTTGATCGTTATTGTCCTTACTCTTCTTAAACTTTATTCTTTCCTCGTACATCTTGAGTCTCCCAATTGCTTTTTCCATCGTCATTTCACTTAGATCAGAATATTGCTCTATTGATGCAACTATTTACAGATACATATCGGGTACAACATTTAATAGTTTCCGTACTAAGGTTTGATCTTCAATAGTGTGTCCTAGAGTAGTGGCTTTGTTTACGAGTGTTTTTAGTTTTGTAGCGAAGGTGTCGATTGTCTCGTCTTCCTTCATGTGTAACATCTCAAAATCAGATTTGAGTGTTTGTAGTCTTGCTTGTTGAACTCTGTCTTCGTCAACGTGTCTAGTTTTCAAAGCATTCCAAATGTCCTTCGCGGTTTTGTACTTTGCTATTTGAAGTAATTGTTCTTCAGGTAAGGTTTGGTAAAGGAAAGCAATAGCGGTTTTGTCTTTTTTCTTATCGGGTTGAGTCGATTCAGTAGGCTCTATTGTTTCCCATAAACCATTCGCTTCGAGAATGATTTTCTTTCGAATTGCCCATAATGAGTAATTCACGGGCTTTAGGATTGGGCATTGAAATTGTGGTGTGCTTGTTGTACTTAGTTCCTTAGTTCCACCTCCTTTCGTCATATCTTATAGATATTGACAATAAATCTCCAAAAGAATTTTAACACGAAGTGTGTTTAAAAATTTCTTATTTCAAATGAGCTCTAATGTTTTATTTTTCCTAAAGAGGATATAAAACTTTATAGGTATAGTTTTTAATTTTAAAACTATCCTCGTAGATTATAAATTCAAAAATGAATAACCTAAGGTTAATTACTCTTTAAAAATTATTCTTAATCAGTATAATATGCAGTGTAATCACTAGGTTAATATACTGTCTAAAATTTTGACAAGATACTAGTTTTAAAAGTAAAGTAACTTATCAAACAAAATACAATATATATCAAAATTAATATATACTATATAAACTAAAACTGAAAGGGTGGTATTTGTAAAATTTGGAACCTGGTGGGTTGATAGTGTAACCCGATGCCTTTTTTATCCTTTCTTTGTTGCCCTAGTATATTAACGCGTCTCTATTTATGTTTTCTTATCTCTTTTATTTGAGATAGAAAATAAAACACGTTCCTCTTTTGTGAGACCAGTTTCTTTTGTCTCTTCCTCTTGGATGATACCCGTTCTTCTTCTTCTCCAAATCTGATGGTTGACCTCCTGTGATAAGGCAAGGTTGACCGTCCTTGTTCTTCTCCGGTATGTTGTGTTCTTCGCGATCACTTATAATCCCTCAATATGAAACCTAGGTTTTCGAATGAATTGGGGTTTTCTTATCCGAGAGAGATTTGGATGATTGGAGATTGAAATTGAGTCAATTGGTGACTCAATTGATATTTTGGGCTTGATTCCTTAATTGAACAGGTGTGTTTGTTCTATGTTGTGAATCGTTAATTTCTGCCCCTTTTGATGACTTTGGTATATCGTTTTTTTCTTTGTTCTTGAATTGATTCGAACTGGGTTTTGCAAAGATGAAAAAGAGCCCTTTTTTTATGTCGGTAACTAATCACTTCTGTGATTGGTACCTTGGTGACAAAAAGAAATGGGTTCTCTGATAACAAAACACGATAAGATGATTCTCTGAACCAACAGTTGTGTCGTTTGGCATGTAACTGCCACATAACTGTTTTTAGTAACTGCCAAAGTTGACTTTTGTTCTTCTGACTTTTGGGTTGACCGGGTCGATTGGTTGTTTGACTTGGGTCGATTGGGATTAACCCAATAAGAGATGGAATAATTCAGGAGTTAAAGGTGCATTTAGCAAAGGCACAACAACTCATGAAAAACAAGGCCAATGATGCTAGATGGGACGTGCAATTTGAGTTTGGTGATCGTGTTTACTTGAAACTCAGACCATATGGACAACGTACGCTGGTAAGACGCAAAATGAGAAGTTAGCACCCAAGTACTTTGGTCCATACGAAGTCTTGGAAAAAATTGGATAATGGGAATACAAACTTAAGCTTCCTGAATCAAAAGTTATACCTCTAATTTTCCATGTTTCACAGTTAAATAGGGTAATTGGAGAACAAGAGACTCCACTAGTGCTACCAGAGAGGTTGATGGGAGATATGAAGGTTTTATTACAGCCAGAAGAAGTTTCGAGAGTTTGTAAAACAACAGGCAATCATGAGGTGCTTATTCGTTGGAGAGTTTTACCATGATACGAAGCTATGTGGGAATTGTTTGATTATGTGCAACAACAATTTATAGACTTTCACCTTGACGACAAGGTGGCTTTTTGGAAAGGGGGTACTGATACGACTCCAGGAATATGCAGAAAGTGTTATAAAATACAATCCAAACAGCGAGGGCTTATTCAGTAATTAATTAACACACACGGGTCGAAGAGTAACTAGTTTAGTTACATTCCTTATTATCGTTAGATTATGTTTCCTTATTTTATATTCTTGGTCAGCAAGTCATACATTAGTATAAATAGTTATGGGTCATCGATGTTAGGGTTTATCAAGAGATTTGTTATGTCTTTGAACCTGGGAGAGTCTTGCATCTCATATAAGCAGGAAGTTTGTTATTCTTCTTGTTTGCTTTGTTTAGTTAGAACATGTGTTAGTTTATTCGTATCAAAAATTGATCAAATGATTGATCATGATTGATAGAGGTGATAGGATCAGGCATTGGGATATTGACTTTGATCAGTGTAGGTTCTTGTTCTTGCACAATGATCATAGCCAATTAATGATCCCCTTCAGATGTTGCAAAGGGTTTGATTGTGTCAGGAGAGTCATCGGTGATGGGAGAAGTCTCATCTTTATCCGATTTGGTAGACATCAATAGTTTCTCCCCCTCAACACAAACACTGGGAGGAGTTGTTGCTAGAATAGTTAGAGTCTGTTGCAGCTTCTCCATGAGAGTCTTGAGAGCACTTGATGAAATGCCAACCTTGGTGTTAAGATTGTTTAGAGAGGTTGGAGCCATAATGAGCTCGACGGGTAAAAAGGTGGACTTCTTGATACCTTCCTCAAGTAGAGTGATAAGCTTGAGGAGGAGGGTGTTTGTGTTAGAAACCTGGAAGGATACATTTGTCCATTGCTGATCCATATAGGAGTGTAAGAGAAATTCAAGTTTGAGGTTCTGTTTTGCTTGGTTTGTATGAATTTTTGAGCATATGGCCTCGAGATCTCTTCCCATAGGTTCTTTCTAAGTCTTTGGAGATTAGCTTAGGTTTTAAGGCTCTAGAGATCAGCTCAGGAATGGATTCATGGATTGTGTAAGATAAAACATCATTGGTCTGGCTCATATTGTGTAGAGTGACTCATAAGAAGTCAAATGTTGAAGACAAAGTCCTAATGTGAGCAGTGTTGGGAATTTATGAAGTCTGATTGTGGCTGGAATGCATGGATCAGGTTTCAGTAGAAGTCCTAGTTGGAGTGTTAGTCCAACTCGTCTAATATTTATCCTAATATGGGGCAGTCCTCATTGATTTAGGATAGGTTTAATGTGTAATCCTAGTTATAGTACAACGCGTCTATGTTGGTCTATATATACCGAGAAGGGTAGGGCATTACCTTTGTATCGTATTGGAGTTTTGAGTTAAGTTTCTTCAATAAAATAACCTGCGTGTTATGCAGCAACCTTGTGTGCTCTTGTTGTCTGTGTCGTGTCATTGATTTTGTGCTTCTGCTACGTGACCCTCTGATAACCACATTTGGTATCAAGAGCTTCTAGTTCCTTGTTGGTGATTTGTTGCTGCGACTAAGGGTTACAAACACAACCAACAACAATAACTCTTAAACCTGTGATTCTGTTGGTTTAAGGAGAAGAAGTTAGCGACCTGTTATTTGTGATTAGAGGTTTCCAGAAAAGATTAAATCGAGCAAACGTTATTAACCTGTGAACTTGTGGTTAGACGTGTGGGTTTCTTTTGATCAGATACGAAATTTGATGACAGATTTTTGGTGATTTGTAACCACGATAAAGGGATTACAAATACCTGCAAATAGCATTCATTCAAAACCTGTGCTCCTGTGGTTTTGACGTGTAGTATTGGAAGAATATATCAGCAGCGATTTAGGGTTAGAATAAACCCTAAAACAACAAACGATCAAGCACTAGTGGATTTGTGAGTTTTAATCGTGTGTAATTAATCAGGTTACACTGATTACAGCTTCTTCAGTTAAAAAAAAGCGAGTAGAAAACAGTCTTCAAGGCTGTTAATTTAGCCCCATCAATCGACTTAAAACCTGTGAGCCTATTGGTTTTAGTTGGTGGGCTTTTTGATTTATTTGTGTGGGCTGATCTGTGAGTGGGTTGATCAGTGAGTTGAAAATATCAGTAGCCTTGTTTAAAATTCTTGGACAGCGAGTTGGAAACAGTTTTTAAACTGTTGATTGTCTCGTTTGTTTTAGTTTAGTTTTAGTAGGGTAATCCGGGAAACCGTTGATAGGCTTATGCATATTCAACACGAACCAAGAAATCCAAGCCGTGGTATAAGGGCTGGAAAGTTCCCCATTACAAACTTATTCACGGTCCAGAAGAAGAACCAGGATGACGGGAGACCCATCAGGTTCTAACCCACCACCGCCGACAAAAGAGTTAAGTTTGACGTTTCAGTGCCCATTGTTAACGTCAACCAATTACACTATATGAAGTATGTGAATGGAAGTTCTTCTTGGAATTCATGGAGTATGAGATGTGGTAGATCCGGGCTCAGACGATGCCAAGAAAAACAATATAGTTAAAGGATTATTGTTTCAATCGATCCCAGAAGATTTGATTTTGCAAATCGGGAATTTGAAAACCGGGAAGGAGATGTGGGAAGCGATAAAAACTCGTAACTTAGGGGTTGATCGTGTGAAGGAAGTGAGGCTTCAAACCCTAATTATGGAGTTCAAGAATCTGAAGATGTCAGATAACGGTACCATAGACGAATATGCTACAAAGTTATCAGGTATTGCGTCTAAATCAACCACGCTTGGAGAAGTCATGTCGGAACACAAGCTGGTAAAGAAGTTTCTCACAAGTCTTCCTAGACGTTTTGTCCATATCGTGGCAGCCCTAGAGCAAGTTTTAGATCTTAAAGAATCGGGGTTTGAGGATGTGGTTGGACGATTGAAAGCGTATGAAGAAAGAGTCAAAGAAGAAGATAAAGCAAACGATGCTCAAGAAAACTTGCTTTATGTGACAACTCGCAATTTCAGGTCATTTCTCAAGTTTCACAATTTCATCATTTATCGTAAACTAGGTTTACGTATTCCAAATTCGCGTAACCTTAAAGGTTTAGCGGCGAATTCATGATCATATCATCACGAACATTTCATATGGACTAAGTTTAGTCTACATTTCATCAGCATCATTTGCATCATATTAGTTCATTCATGACTTTGCATTTCATCTTAAACGCGTAAATTTTATATTAAATAAACGTTATCGCGTAAGTTATTATTTTGAAAATTTAATCCGATGCTTCCAAAAATGATCCCGACATATTTTTATACTTACATTTAGTTGATAAAAACAATATTTTGAGTTTACCTAGTGTTATGAATTTATTTTGTATATAAATCGTTATAGTTATATTATTACGACACTTTTCTTAAAAACTACTCGATAATTATTTTATCACTCGAATCTTACAAGAAATGTATTTTTACAATTTTTATAACTACAATATATTTTACTTTGATCCCTTAAAACTTATTTTAGTCCATACTACTTTAACTTTACAACTATATACAAGTTATTACATATTCACCTTAACTACATTTTTCTTACAAAAATTACACAAGTATATACAATAAAAAAAATATATATATTTTGTTGACACAATCCCCAAAACCGCCAAGGGGGATGTATCCTCAAGTTGGTAGATTTTTTATGTATAGATCTATACACTACTTAAAAGTCTTACTTAACTCATTTCACTCATTTATTCATCTCACAATAATGCAACTAGTATTAAAAAGTTTTCTCTCTTTTGGTTCTTCATCTAAAACCGGCCATTCAAGAGGTTTACAAGGGATCATCAAATTTTTCAAGCTCAAGTGTTAAAACAATCTAGACTACACTCTTATTAAGGTTTTGAAATAAAAACCTAGGGTGTTTAGGTTAAACCTTTGTTCTTTGCACCTCATCATAGTAACTTGTAAGCATATCACTTCATTTTACATCTTCCATTTTCATTTCATATATATTTCATCATTTTCTTAGCTAACATGCATGATTTATGTGTATTTATACCATTTTTACTTTGATTTTTAGAGTTTTATACATATAAGGTCATCCTATAATTATTCCCTTGGTATATATTAGTCTTGATGATGTCTAGGAACCCATGACACCCTAAGAAGGTGTATGGTAGGATTAGAATAGCTTTGGAGTTGATTTGAAGGGATTGGAATAGGTTTAGTATGAGAAAAACTATTTTCGACAAGTATTAAAAGTGGTCTGTTCTTATTTTGTTTTTCTGGAAAATCCGACAGTAGGCACGAATTTTTGGCCTTGATATTTAGAAAATATACTTTAAAACGAATCCGTGGCCGCTTGAACGGATTAAAACGGAGTTATAACGAAGAAGTTATGAATTTTTCAAGTTTGACGACGAAATATATATTTTCTGAAATTTCAGCAACTTATTTTTATCTTGTACGAGTCAAAAACGAGTCCTAAGCTTTACAAATTATTTTGACTTATCAAAAATATAATAGTATACTTTGATACGAAGCTAAGGACGTATAATATGTAGAAAACGGATTTGAAACGACTAAGATATACACGTTTTTATAAAATTGCCGTAACTATTATTTTCAGAAAAACTATATTATTTTTACGAGACAAGTGTTACGGTAACTAAAACGACCATGTTGAAGGCTGTTTTTAACGTGGATGTAGAACTTTTTGTAACGAGATGTCTTCTAATAAAATCGAGATCACCAAGCATATTTTTCAAAACGATCAACCGTTTGTATAGCGGAGTTGTAATAAATTATTTATGGATGCTTAAACTTTGCCGAAACTCATTTTTAACCAACATTTTAGCCAAAATCACCATCTTTAACCCTTATTATCTTTATGTTCGAGACCTCTATGACGAAAACTCATGAACTAAAACTTCTAGATTTTGATACAAACTTTCCAAAACCGTCGAGTTCGTTTCCTAACGTGCAAAAACGCATACACCATTTTACGACTAGTTTTTGGAGCCATTTTTGTCACTTTCATGAAATTCGACGGCGTTATTTTACTGACGAAAGTGATAATTTCATAATAAATCATTATAAAACCATTGTAGGATGACATTTTGACGTAAATACTTGTAAAGTGATTTAAGAATGGTCAAGACGTCAAAAGAGTATTTTTCGACGATAAGTATTATTTTCAAAACTCGCAAATGGTATAAATAACATACGAAATGCATGCATAACATTACATTGTAACTCATTACATATCATATCATTCGTAATAGGTCCAGATTAAAGTATCCCGATACATCTCAGTGTACTCACTCTTGTCATCATACCAGTTTATCAAGTGAGTTTTCATAGCCCGATTTATTCAAGTTTTACTTATTTCAAACCTACGGGGGAGAATACATTGCACAACATTTTTATTACGATACCAAGTATGTTAAATTCATTTACATTGCTTAAGTTACCACGTTGCCAGTTAAATGTCCCCATTTCAATGCATGAGCCGTTAATTTTCTAGAAGCGTGTGTGAGTGGATAGATCTATCGAGGGTGACACCCTCCATCCGGTTGGTGAATCCCAACCAGTCATACGGATGCATTTCATTCATAAACATTATTAGAGTTGTTTGGCAAGACACTCTGTTGGGGCGAACATCAGTCGGAGCTTCGGTATCATGCGCTTAAGCAATTGTAACATTTTTATGTGACATGATTGTCATACCAGATATATACTTGCGTAGTCGTATAAAACATTTACCAAACCTATGATTTCTCACCAACATTATTGTTGACCGTTTTAGCAATGTATTTTCAGGTAACTAAGGCATACTCATCATGGCATGGTTAAGGAACCCCTTTTGAGTCGCGGCGTCGACTTACATCATTGTACATTATGGCACTTTCTTTCAAAAACCATCGTTTGGACTTGTAATATATTTATATTTCCGCAAACTTTATAAACCTTTGGGACCTATACTTTGTAAACTCTGATTATTTTATTAAATCAAACGATGTTCTTTTCACACGACACTTTAGGTCGTTCAATATAACTGTGATTGTGATGCTATGACAGTCAATCCCCAGGAATTCCATTCCACTGCAAAACAGGTAATTTGGGAGTGTGACACTTTATGCTAGAACCGATAATTCCTACAGGAATAATGACTCAAGCGGAGGAAGAAAACGTGGTTCATACTCTCGAGGTCGTGGTCGTGGTCAAGGTAGCGGACGTGGCAACAATCAAAACCAAGGTCAACGTGACTCCTCGAAAAACCGTGAAGATAATGAACAAAAGGGTAAACAACATGAGAAACGTGACCTCTCACATATAAAGTGTTACCGTTGTGATGAGTACGGACACTTTGTTTCAAGATGCCCTGAACGAAACCGAAACCATGAAGTTAACCTTAATGAGACGCAAGAGAAAGATGTGTATCATGAGGAAGGTACGTTCTTTATGATGAACCATATTCAAGAAATCATTTTCATGAATGAAGAAAAGTACACTTCACCAAAGTGCGAACCAAATGCCGATGAAGATGATGTATGGTATTTTGGCAATGGTGCAAGTAATCACATGATAGGTAATTACTCTTACTTTTATGAATTAAATGAAAATATTATTGGACGTGTTAGGTTCGGAGATGGTTCATGTGTGAGCATAAAGGGAAAAGGCTTGATTTTGTTCCAAGGTAAAAACGGAGAACAAAAGTTGTTGAAAGATGTCTATTATATTCCCGCTCTTCGAAGTAATGTGATAAGTCTTGGACAAGCTACAATATTTGGTTATGATACTAGTATGCTAGGTGATTTCTTAACCATGCGAGATAGTTGTGGAAATTAACTTATAAAGGTCCCACGAGTGTAAATCGCCTTTATAAAGCTCAACTAATAGTTGGTAAAGAAGATACAAACGAAGAGGAACGATAATCAGTTGAACAAAAACCTGTTATTGAAGTTGAAGAAGTATTCGCGCCGGTAGCTCGACTCGAGACCATACGACTCTTGATTGTTCTCGCGGCCGGGAAAGGATGGAAGATTCATCACTTGGATATGAGAACGGCTCTTCTAAATGGTGATCAAAAGGAGCTCGATAGTACTTTAAAAGAGATGGGTTTTCTACAATGAGTGCACGAAAATGTGATCTATAGAAAGGTGCCTAATGGAGAATTTATCATTGTTGCGGTTAATGTGGTTGATTTATTCGTGACTGGGACAAGCTTAGACCTCATAAATAAGTTCAAAAGGAGAATGGTGTCTCAATTTGAAATGTCAGATCTTGGTGAGTTAACTTATTACTTAGGTATCGAAGTCTCATAAGAAAAGGATTGTGTGGAGATCAAGCAAGAGAGATATGCAAGGAAGATCTTGAAAGAAGCTGGTATGGAAGATTGCAATGCAACTTTATGTCCGATGGAACCGGGACTCAAGTTGACAAAAGCAGAAGATGAACCAGAAGTTGAAGCTACTGAATATCGAAATGTTGTGAGTTGCTTGCATTACCTCTTGCACACTCGTCCAGATTTGACTTACTCGGTTGGAGTGGTTAGTCGATATATGCAAAGTCCAAGAGAATCACATGCTCGTGCAATCAAGAAAATCCTACGCTATCTTAAAGGTACGACTTCGTTTGGAATTAAATACAATCGTTGTAATGACATAAGACTTGTGGGATTTAGCAGTCATAATATTGATATTGATGATGGACGGTACTCTGGACATGTTTTTTTATTATCTCGGTACATCACCTATTACATGGTGCTCACAAAAGCAAACTACCATGGCATTATCTTCGTGTGAAGCTAAGTTCATGGCGGCTACTACAGCTGTGTGTCAAGCAATTTGGCTAAGGGAGTTATTGGCGGAAGTGACTGGGAATGAGCATGTAATTGTTGAGCATGTATCCGGTGAAGAACAAAGAGCAGACCCATTGACGAAGGCCTTGGCGTGTATAAAGTTCAAGGAGATGAGATTGTTACTTGGTGTGCAAGAGTTACCCTCTTCGACTCAGAAATTCAGGGGGTGATTGTTGGGAATTTCTGAAGTCTGATTGTGGCTGGAATGCATGGATCAGGTTTCAGTAGAAGTCCTAGTTGGAGTTTTAGTCCAACTCGTCTAATATTTATCCTAATATGGAGCAGTCCTCATTGATTTAGGATAGGTTTAATGTGTAATCCTAGTTATAGTACAACGCGTCTATGTTGGTCTATATATACCGAGAAGGGTAGGGCATTACCTTTGTATCGTATTTGAGTTTTGAGTTAAGTTTCTTCAATAAAATAACCCGCGTGTTAGGCAACAACCTTGTGTGTTCTTTTTGTCTGTGTCGTGTCATTGATTTTGTGCTTCTGCTACGTGACCCTCTGATAACCACAAGCAGTAGTTGGGATTATGACTTTGTCTTCCTTAGCAGGTCTTTTTTGTAGGTTTTCAGCCACTAGATATTCAGTAAAGTTGAAAGGTAAGAAGCCAACATCAAGTTTTATTTGATGATGTTGTATGGTAGATAGGGAATGGTGTCCAAGTGGCTCTTCAGCTGGAGCTAGTTCAGGACTTGAAGATCCTAAGGCCGGAGGATTCTTGGCAGTTTCTGGTTTAGTGACCTTTGGAGAAACAGGAGAGGACGTAGTTGGATTTACGACCTTCTCTTCTTCTTCCTCTTGACTGCCGAATTATCAATAACATTTTCAGTTTCTTTTCCATATCAGTGTCCAATGCTACAAAGCCTTCGTAGAGATCTTGTTTTTGTCCCTCAAGCAGGGACATGGAATTGTGAATGCTATCTTCGGGAGTTGTTGATTTGCGATGAACCCCCATCTCTAAAGTGAAGGTTTCACAGACTGGAGGGTCGTGCCCTCATGATGTGATGGTTGTTGATCAGGCCCATCATTCATTGCGAGAGTTGCTGGGTTTTGATCGGACTTCAACAACCCTCATCCATCCTTCCCAAGTGTAGACCCGATGTATATAGAGAGGATACTTTGTGCAGATTATGACTCACTAGTTTCCTAAGTCCTCAAACATGTTGGAATCTAGACTCATGTCAAGGTATCCTTAGGAAGTCTCTCTCATCACCTCAGTGTGTAGATTAGAGATGGTTTTCTTTGGTTTGGATTTCCTGATTTTCTTGGTTTTCTTAGAAGGTTGGTTTTAGACTTAGATTTTGTTTTCTCTATGTTACCTTTCTTGCCAGTTTTTTTTCTTCGAATGAAAATAAGGTATTGCTCTCTGATGAAGTAAACTCTGACAAATGTAAGAGTTTACAAGTGAACTTTGGGTTTTGATTGGATCAGGAACAATAACGAGTTCAAATACGAGAGTAAATGCTCTTCTTAAATGATACAAGAAATGAGGAAAGGATAGCATTTACTCTAACCAAAATTCTCTTTATATAGGATACAAACGAGGATGTCACGTGGGGGTTGTTGAGACGTGTCAAGAATTTACTGGATAAATACACTTTCCATTAAATGTTTTTATTCTTGGAAACACAACAACTATGCTTTTGAGGAACAATGATGACAATTGTTCTTCTCTTTTCACCAAATCATACTTGTCTTTGACTTTCTTGGGGATACACTTTTTCCCGCTCATTATTTTTATGAAAAGCCTAGCCTAAATATCTAAGAGATATTTTGAGCTAAGGCTCAGTTGGTTGGATCAGAGAGCTAATTAGATCACCAGGGCATTGCCGATCACTGGCAGCTTCCGGTTCTTATACACACTAGTTGACTCCGCATCCGCTACCGAGTATATCTTCAAGTTATCTTTGATTCCCTAACTATGTCTCTGACGTGAACCTTGTTGAGGTTGCTCGCTGATTTCTTCATCAGCGAGTCTTCTTATACTTAGTCTTAATTCATGTTTAAATCTAGTCAGAGTCTTCTTATACTTGGTCTTAAGTCTATATAATAGCAAGATACTTTTCAAAATGTACAAATATCATATATGAACTTTGAAAAATACCAATATCGTATACGTACTTTCAAATTTCGTCTCGATTTCATACTTCAGTTAATGTTGCATGATTAGTCACCGGTAAAATTAATTACACAACATTGTTAATGATTTTTATTGGTGATGTGAAGATTAATCTAAATGTTCATTATATCTTACTTATATTTTTTGTATATATCTTTACAAACACTTTATATACACAAATATGAATCATAATAATCATAAATGGATGCGATCAAGAAATTGAAGAAGAAAACAATCGATGTTCTTGCTTAATGATAATCCAATTGTCAATCATTCGTTTGAATAAGTTTCACGACAAAAAAAAATTCTCATGTTATTCATTTGTTTAATAACTATTACTTTGTGATAAAACTAAGTTCCATTACGTTATTAAAAAACACACTTCCAGTGCACGAAAAAGTGCACTTTGAGTGGCATACATAGATGGTGAAGTGAATTAAAGAATGTAAATATACACTATACAAAATTCAACATGATAGTGAATGGGTAGCATATAATGACGTGTCATATGCATACAATGTGGACTTTTGAGTATTAAAAATAACTTTGTGATGATAATAGAACAGATTTTTAAAGTACGTGTACGATATTCGTATTTTTTAAAGTTCACGTATGATATTTGTATATTTTTAAAAACATCTTACTATTATATGAACTTAACCCTAATTTGCGTTTAAATCTAGTCAGAGACCATTGGGCGTTGAACTGACCCAATATTATAAATGGGCTGATGTAGTTATGGCTCATCCCTCATGGGTCTACTTGGGTCAATTAAAAAATAGCTAAGAGGGCAATATAAGGGTCAAAAGGAGCAAAGAGGTTGAAAGTCTCCTAAAAAATAATATGAATGTTTACTGCCTCCTAAATTTTTTTTATTTTAACAATATTAACTGTAATTATATAGTTTTGTAACCATACTTAACATGTCAACTGTTAAAAATGAAACAAAATGGAAAAAACATAATGTCTGCGACCCGTCTCATTTCAACTTGCTTTAACCCATAGCTGGTTGCCCAACCCGCCAGACCAGCCCACTTTTTCACAATGTTCAGCAGTACTAATCATGGTTTTTGTAGAGAGAATAAAACAGGAATTGCTTGGATTTGATTCAATAAGCACCACCTCTGGAGATGCACATAATAGTGCAGAGCTTGTATCATTTAGCTTAAGAAGTGTATTCGCTGCAACAGATTCCTTTTCACTAAACAACAAGCTTGGAGAGGGTGGGTTTGGTCCTGTATACAAGGTATGATTCTTAAAACATCAGTATTTAAATTACCTCATAAATTAAACTGACAGTTGAAATTAGACGGTTATTGGTCAATAAAACGAGAAAGATAAAATGCAGGGTTCATTGCCTGGAAACAGAGAAGTTGCAGTAAAAAGACTATCAACAAAATCATCACAAGGACGCGATGAGTTTATGAATGAGTTAAAACTTATTTCCAAATTTCAGCATACGAATCTTGTTAGGCTATTGGGATGTTGTGTGGAAGAAGATGAAAAGATTCTAATGTATGAATACATGCCAAATCGAAGCCTGTTGACAGTAATGAGTAGAGAGAAACACACATTTCACACAGTGAAAATGATTCTCCTTATTACTCCAAAATGAAGATACAAGATGTTTTTATACAGAAGAAAAACAGAGTAAATGAAATAACAGAAAAGATACAAAATAGACCCTACACTATCTCAATGTTCCATCTGAGTCCTTCAACTTTTAACCAATTCCTCTTTTACACTCCCCCTCAAGTTGAGAGGTGGAAGAACTGCAAGCTCCGAACTTGGACATTAATTTAGAATGCTTGATCACATCTGGAAGAACTTTAGTAAACACATCAGCCAGATGGTCTTTAGTGGAAACATGAGAAGGTAGGACTTCACCATTCTTGACTTGATCCCTCACATAATGTCAATCCACTTCTATATGTTTTGTTCTGGCATGGAAGACTGGATTGGCAGCTATATATATAGCAGCTTGATTATCACATTTCAAATCTACGGGACCAAGATCTTTGAGCCCCAAATCTTTCAACAAAGTCACCAGCCAAGTAACTTCACAACATGTTAGGGCCATGGCTCTGTATTCAGCCTCAGCTGATGATCTAGATACCACTTGTTGCTTCTTAGATTTCCATGAAATAGGTGATTGACCCAAAGAAAATACAATAGCCAATGGTGGACCTCCTTGTCATAGGACAACTAGCCCAATCACTGTCACAATAGGCAGTCAAATGAACAATTTGAATCATTGGCTAGTAATATGCCTTGACCTGGTGAACTCAAAAAATATCTCATCAAGTGTTTCACTGCTTGCATATGTACTGATGTAGGATTTTGCATAAACTGACTCAACAACTGTACAGTGTAGCAAATGTCAGGTCTTGTTATTGTGAGATATATAAGTTTTCCTATGTATCTTCTGTATACTTCAGGATCAGGTAAAGGAGTTCCCATGTCTGCTTGCAACTTGATATGAGAATCCATAGGCAACTTGTATGGTCTTGCATTAGTTAAACCAGCTTCTTGAAGTAAATCAGTAGTGTACTTCTTTTGAGAGATGAAAATGCCTTGTTCACTCTTGCACACCTCCAGTCCTAAGAAGTAGTTCATCTGTCCCAAATCCTTCATGTGAAAATGAGTACTTAATTGTGTTTTAAGAGCTTGAATCTGAGTGTTGCTAGAACCAGTGATTAAAAGATCATCAACATAAACAAGGACTGCTGTGAAAGATTCAGCATCTGTCTTGATGAACAATGAGTAATCAGCTTTAGATTGAGTATAACCAAAGGACAACAATGCTGAAGAGAGTTTGGCAAACCACTGTCTAGGTGCTTGTTTGAGGCCATACAAGGACTTCTTGAGTTTGCAAACGAAACTTGAATCAGAGGAAAAATCTTTTACACTCTCCCCCTTTCCAATATACCCTTGAGGCATTTGCATATACACTTCTTCAAAGAGATCACCATGTAAAAATGCATTAGATACATCCATTTGACAAATTTCCCAACCTTTCATGGCTGCCACTGCAAGTAAAGCTCTAACAGTCACCATTTTTGCCACTGGAGCGAAAGTTTCTTCATAGTCAACACCTTTTCTTTGCCTATTCCCATTCACTACAAGTCTAGCTTTCTTCTTGTCAAGTGTACCATCAGCTTTGAGTTTGATTTTGTAGATCCAATGACAAGCAATAGCTTTCTTTCCTTTAGGTAGAACAGTCACTTCCCATGTATCATTCTCCTCTAATGCTCTTAGCTCCAAATTCATTGCATTACACCAATCTTCTTCTTTAACTGCTTCTTTGAAGTAAGTAGGTGCTGGCTGAGCCACTAAAGCACATAGAAAAGCATGAAATTGAGACTGTAGATGAGTAACTGATACTTGATTAGCCTTTGGTTGATGAATTGGTGTCACATAATCTTTTAGCCAGCTTGGAGCACTTGACACTCTAGTGGATCTTCTGATGCCTGCATCTTGAACACTAGTGGTTGGAACAAAAGATGGTGCAGTTTGAACAACATCAGCAGAATCATGAACAACATCAGCAGAATCATGAGCAACATCAGCAGAATCATGAACAACATCAGCAGATTCAGGAACAACATCAGCAGTAACACAAGGCTCATGAACAGGTTGTGTTGTGGATACAAAATCTTCATACCACAATGGTGAAGAAATGGGTGCAGGCACAGGTTGAAGAACTTGTAACATACTTGTTTTAGAGTAGGGAAATATGTGCTCATAGAAGAAAACATCTCTTGACACAAATCTTGTATGATTCAGCAAATTCAAAAGTTTGTACCCCTTTTGATGTTGTGGATAACCCAAAAATAAACAAGGTACACCTCTGGAATCAAATTTATCAGCAACTCTGGAAGGATTACTAGCCATTGCTAAACAACCAAACATCCTTAGATGACTGTACTCAGGTTTATATTGTAACAAAACTTCATAAGGTGTCTTAAATTTCAACACAGCAGTGGGAAATCTGTTAATGAGATATGTTGCAGTGATAACACAGTCACCCCAATAATGTACAGGCAAATGAGCATGCAATCTTAGGGCTCTAGCTATCTCCAATATGTTTCTATGTTTTCTTTCTACCCTCCCATTTTGCTGAGGTCTATCAACACATGAAGTTTGATGCTCTATTCCCAGTGAGTCCATAAAAGGACCTATAGATCCTTTGAGAAATTCTATGGCATTGTCTGATCTCACCACTTTTATATCTTTTTCAAACTGTTTCTTCACAAAAGTTACAAATGACTTGAAAGTGGCAAAGGCATCTGACTTTCTGACTAGTAAATATGTCCAAACAGCTCTACTACAATCATCAACTATAGTAAGAAAATACTTATGATTCCCTATGGTTGGAACTTTATAGGGTCCCCAAATTTCTATATGAATAAGCTGAAATGGAACTTTGGAATGAGATTTACTAGCAGAATATGGAAGTTTAGTGAATTTTGCCATTGGACAAGTCAAACAAGAATTTTCATTAGAATGAGAAACACTTTCAGGAACAGAAGTAACATGTTTGAAAGTAGAATCAGAAATGTGACCAAGTCTATGATGCCACAAACTGTAAGAGTTATTGAAAACACTAAAGCATAGTTGGTAGGGATGAACAGTTTTGAGAAAAATGAAAATAGACTACAATCTTCAAGGGCAGACACAACCATTGAAGAAAGTTGAGCATGAATTTGATCCAGAGGAAGATTGAGTAGATGATAGAGGCCAGCTTGCTTTTTACCCAAGCCCAACACCTTCTTGGTTTTCAAGTCCTGGATAACACAGAATTTCTCATAAAATGTAACAAAGCAATGAGAATCTTTTGTTAGTTTAGAGACTGACAAAAGCTTGAATTTGAAGGAAGGGACTATGAGAACATTGTTCAACTTAAGTCCATTTTGTAAAGCAACATTGCCTACTTTGGAAATGACTGAAGTATGTCCATTTGGCAAATTAATAACCTGTTTACACTTAAGATCCTCAACATCATTCAAATCAGTGCTATCCGGTGACATATGATCACTTGCCCCTGTATCAATTATCCATCCTTCTATAACCCCATTAACAGAAGAAAAACAGTAGAGTGTACCTTCTCCAAAAGGATGTTCCAGTACATTGGTCTCATCAATAGTCTGATTGAAATGAGGAATACTCTTCATGAGTTGTTCAAACTGCTTTGAAGTAAAGACCACATGACCACCAGTTTCAACCAATGCAGCTGTCTTTTTCACATTCCCTGAACCAACCTTCTGAGGAGCTTTACCTTTCTGTGACTGCTTATACTTGTAATGCCATGTGGGGTAACCAACTTTCTCCCAACACTTGTCTGGTGGATGCCACTTGTAGCCACATATGTCACACTTCTCTTTGACCTCACCTTTGCTATAGAGAGCTGTAGATTCAACAAATGATTGTCCTGATCCAAATACCCCCCTTTGAGACTCTTCTTGTTGAAGCAAAGAACAAGCAGTCTTGGTATGTGCTAAAACACATACATTTTCTATATCAAAACTGACCCAAAATAACCAAGAAAGAGCCGTTTATTGCTAATATTTGTGGTTTTCTTGAGTTTGTGCTTGTGCAGGTATGGATATGTAAAAACACGCAAAAAGGAACCAAATCAGACATAAATCCGAGCACGAGAGATTAAGAGAGCTTAAGTCGAGCCGGAAGATCAAAATTGAGCATTTATGAAGATTTTATTCTCCGAGGATGATTTTTGGAAGTTTTAATCAAGTTAGAAGAATTGGCAAAAATGGCCCCTGAAGATTCAAATGTTGCAAATTCAACCTTGGTTTATTTGAAGATTGACAAAATGGTCCTTGGAAGATAATTTCAGATTTACATGTATGGTCCTTGGAGTTTCAGCTTTTACAACTTTGGTCCCTACAATTCACTTGGAGCATTTATCTAGTCCATTTAACCAATCCTTTATTCAAGTCCATTATCCACTAAACCCTTTTACCCTTACCCGGCCCAAACAAACAACCCGGCCACCCTATTAATACCACCCAACCCATTTACCCGAGTATCCAAACCAAACCCGCTTATTTTACCCAGGTCAAACCCCCACGACCCGGTCAACCCATTTGAATAATAATAAACAAACCAAACGCGCCCCACAGTACTTGTCTTCCCCAAACGCCCCATTTTACCACTATTTACCCGTTCACCATCATTTACCCAATCACCCAACTTCACCTCGTACTAAGCATCTTCCCCAAGGTTTCTAGAAGGTGACTTGTCAGATAAGGTTACCCACGTGGACAAATGGAGCAATTTCATTGGACGCGACACATCATAGGATGAAATGGAGCTCTTTGATTGGCTATGGTGACAAGGAATGATCATGTGGCTGTGGATAGGCCTTCTAGGCTCTTCCAAGAGGATCCCAAGACCTCTTGATGGCTATAAAAAGACCTCTTGGCTCACATTGAAATTCATCCAATTCCTTAAGCATTAGAGGAATTTTGACCTTTCCATTTCTTGTCATTTTAATTGTTTTTAATAGTGTAATTGTTATTTTAAAATGTAATTTCATTTCATATAATACAAGTTTGCTTTTGGTTTAATGCAAATTAAGTATTACCTTGTCGAATTCATTTGTCTCCAATCTATTTTCAGTTTTAAATCTCTACTCATTTAAGCTCATATAAGCTTGTTAAAGCTTGTATGAGCTCATTTTCCTCTTAATTAATCTCAACTACAGCTTTTAAGCAAAAGTCAAGAGAAGTCTACTGTTTGCTAATCTTGGTTCAGAAATGGAAATGGGTTGAAATGATGCTTATTTAGGTTTAATTCAGTGTTTGGTATGGGATTTGGTTGAATTGGAATTGTTGTTCTGCCCAATTCAAGCTGGATGTTAAGTAAGTTATTTTTCTAAAACTGTCTTTTGATTGTCATGAATTTGATCTTGTTTGTTTGTGTTTAGCATGTTGTTAGAGCTTTAGGATCTGAGTTTACTGCTAATTTCATTGTCTACATAAGAATTATAGGATCAGATGGCTTTATTTGCTTAATAGAACATATTAAGGAGTGTTTGGTTTAGTACTAAAATATGTGCTAGAGGTTAACATAATGAAGTAGATCAGTTGCTTGAGGCTTGTTATAGTTATTAGCAGTCATATTTGTCCTTGTTTTGTGCTTGTCTTCATCATAAGTCAAATTTATTTTGTAACTGATCTTGTTAGCATTACTGTTGGAATCAAGGTACTGAATCATTGCATATAGGTTTAAAATCATTAGAACTAGCTTACTATAGTTGCATTACATCATATTTCATCTACATCAGTCCTGCATTTGATCTTAAATCTCATTTAAGTCAACCTTCTTAACTGTTCTTCAAAAGTCAAAACCATGTCTGAACCAGTTTTATGCAGATCTTGCAGACCCTGCACCAGGTTCAATACAGCTAGTTAGGGTCTCATATTTGGTCCATTTACAGTTTTCTGGGTGGTCTTCAAGTCCACATATCTGGTTTTAGCTTTAGCTTATTGGATAAGCAGTTGCAGTAGCTCAAACATAGGGCCAGTTCACTGTTTTGCTTAAGAAATCAGTTAGCTTAAATCATAGGTAATCTGCTTATTTGAGGTTAAGAGTAGCAGTAGATAGTTGCTTTAGAGTATTTTTGGTATTAATTAGCTTTTGTAATAGTTTGGTGGCTTATTTTGTTATTTAGCTTATTTAAAAGTGCTTATTTGCTATCCATTTACACTGCAGCCTTAATATTTCATACATAAGCATAGGATTTCTTATTTTTCATAGATTTAGATTAACATTTTAGAATTTCCCTGCATTTTTTATAATTTTTAGCTGCTGTTTACTATTTTTCTTGATTTAAAATAAGTTTTTAGTCATTTTTAAATAGCTTTTATTGCAAATAATTAAGAAAAAGTTCCAAAAAATAATTTTTCAATTTTCCCAGTTTAAGATAAATATAAAAAGCATAAAAAATATTTTTTCTTATTTTTCCCCTTTTATTTGGTATTTTTCACAATTTAAATTAGACTAAAATAGTTTTAAATTAGTAGAAAATAGAAAAATAATCAGAAAAATAAAAAAATAGTTTTGAAAATTCTCTTAGGTTATTTTAGATTTTATAAAAGTAATTCCATAATTTTCCCTCTCTTTTTCATAATTTCTAGATAATTAGTTTATTTTTAATAGTTAAAAATTAGTTTTTAATTCTAATAAAATCCAGAAAATCCTAAAAATTAGTTTTAATTCATAAATAGTTTTCTAATATCATTTTTAGTATAAAAGTAATTTTAGATTATTTTTAGGATTTAGAATAGACGTAGTTGCATTTTATTTACGTTTCTTTTAATACGTTTTAGTATAAATCGCGTATTTAGGATTTCCCGTAGTGTAATTTCCCTTTTATGCTTCCCTTGCCCCGTAGTTTAGAAAACATCATTGTATCCCCTTCTATTATTCAAATCCCGATAATCGAGACGTGAGTTGGAAATTCCATTCAACCCTCGTTCGGAACGATCTCGGTGCTCAAACCTAACACGTTTGAGTTACCCACATACTACACATCTCATCTATTATTGGTTTTTAAATCAGTGTCCGAACTGTTTTAATTTTCTTACGGTTAGTCATTCACAAGTGGCTAGCTTGTGTGAGATAACTTGACAGCTTGGCATTTTTCCAAAAATCAATTTTTGGCGCCGCTGCCGGGGAGGGCTTGTAGCGAGTTTTCGTATTCCGTCTCGAATCGCGTGCATTTGAAGATCCTTCCCCGAGTGAAGTTACCGTCATTTTTGTAAATATATCTTTTTCAAAAACTCAAAAAGATTTTCCTTTTCAAAATATGTTTTCTAAAAACCCAAAAATATTCTTCTTTACCTTCTGAACCGTCAATTCTTTATCTCTTTACCCTCTTATTCGTATAATTCTTCTCGATGTCTTCGTCTTACCATTATGGTTGTCAATGGTGTGGGGGACCTCAAAATGGTGGGAATTGTCCCAGTTGTAGCATTGTGAATACGGGAAACGAGTTTGTCTACGACCAACATCCCTACAATGATACGACCGATTTCCTTAACCAATCCCCATACCATGAGCCGGAATCATACTATTGTGAGTACTGTGGTGGTCCTCACCAAGGTTTTCAATGTCAAGCTCAATTTAACAACTCAACCTTTGGTTATGAACCTTACCCTTATTCGTCACAACAATCATATTGTTGTGAGTATTGTGGAGGTCCGCACGTTAATTCCGATTGTCAGATGCAGAATCCGATTGTTTACGAGCAAGTTCCTTGTGACAATTATGACTATTCTTATGACCCACCTCCACAATACGAAGAGATTCAACCACAACATCCGCAAATTCCTCAAGATAGTTTCCAACGATGTATTAATATACTCGAAGAATTTATGGATAAACATGGTATCGAGAAAGATCATCATCAGAAAACGTATGGTGAATTACTTGCCGAAGATCGAGCATCTCGCAACGAAAGATCTATGTTAGAATTACTCGAAGAAGAAAAACGAGCAGCTCAGATTGAAAAGTGTCTTGAAGAAATACGAATTGAGGAGCAAGCACTTGAAAGACGTGCCCGATGGCTCGAGACTTACATCGATGATGATGATGAGGATTCCATCCAAATGAAAGAATATTATGAAAGTTTGTCGGCTGAACCCACTCCCGTTTCTGAGCCTTTCATTTCTGACCCTTCCCCTTCTCTCACGCCGGTTGAGAGAAGTGACATCGTTTTGGAAGAGGTCGATAATCATAATTCTACAGACATAGTTACACCCGTTGACTCTCTCATAATGGGGGACGATCCTCTTAGTACTATTCCGGAAACGGAATCTTCTTGTGTTGAGAGCCTTATCCCAATCCCAAGAGAGTCCGAGGTTATAGATGATATTTGTGATGAGCTTTGATATTTCGAATGATCATGATGAGATGATTTCCGATTCCGAGGATGTATCTGACAGTGATTGTGATTCGCTTTTATGTGATTCTCTTGACATTTTCGAGGTTACTTCAGGGATTTTCTCAAATCCTCTTTTTGAACTCAAAGACGACTATACCTTTTGCGAAGTTAATCCTCTTTTCGACAAAGATTTTGAGTCCGATTCAGAGACCACAACGGAAGTGGTGGATATTGCTAGCTCTCAAAGCACACCACTTGTCCCATCTCTGTGTTCCGACCTTTCTCTCCCGTCATGTGATGTTAAAAGTGATGAATCCGCCATTGAAGATATTATGGAGATTGATGAATTGACTAAAGTGGGTGACGACGATATTCTTGATAATCCGCCTTATGATTCTGATATGGAAGAAATCGACTTATTTCTTGATGATCCAATACCGCCGGGTATTGAGAGTGACGGGTGCGACTCTGATCAAGATATCCTTTTTCTTGAAAGCTTGCTAAATGATGATTCTCTTTCCTCTGTTGAGTCCGACCCTCACTTATCCCGTTGAGCCCTCATGTGAAGACAAAATCTTTAAACCCGGGATATGCGTTGATGAGTTTTATGCTAAAAATGTTATTCGAGATAAGGATCCTCTCTTGGATGCCTTCGTTGATGAGCCTTTGAGTAAAACCTTTCTATACCATGAGCTCCCGATTTCGTTGGAGTATTCTCTTATCGATCCTTCATCCCTTCGTCCGCCCGCAAAACCGCCGGATGATGGATCGATCTTTCACATGCCTTATGTGAGTTTGGGAGGAGTCATTCTTTATGTGCTTGAGCCCGACATTTTCTTTTCCTCCCAACCCACCCATCTCATTCTTTCGGAATGAGGACACGTTTTGACCCTGGTATCCCCACCATTTTCTTCCCCAAGGACAAATGAATTCGGGGACGAGTCAGGCTAGCGACTCGTTTAAGAAAAACAGTAGCGCTTCGTGGGAGGCACCCCATGCTTATCTCTATCTTCTTTCTATTTTCTAATAAGTGACGCGAAGGGGTCTGCCTCTTCAATTTCTCGTGTTTGGTTATTTGTGATGTTGTGTTTAGGATGTTCCCGATATGAAGACTCTCGTGCTCGAAGTTTGTCATTTTCTCTACTCGAGTTTCATAATCGATGCTGATGGAAATCCGATATCCTAATCTTATCGACTAACGTTTATCTTCTAGCATACTTAATAAACGGCTTTTAGATTTTCGTGATACCCTTGCTTTAAACATTGAGGACAATGTTTCGTTCTCGTCTGGGGTAGGGTAATCTTCGATTTGATTTGACCGCACTTGCTTATTTTTGTCATGTACTCTCGCAACCCCGTTTTTCCTTAGAAAATGAAAAATTGTGCAAAAATGAGAAAATTTAAAAATTTTTGTAAGCTTTTGTTAAGTCTTTTTGATTGAAAAGTTTTGCTAGTCTCTTAGATAAGAAGCTATAAAATGCGAACTCTAGCTCACAAGGCCAAGATTTTGCAAGTTTCCCTGAGCGATTTTAAATATGCATGACTTGATTTCATTAGACAAAGCATTTGCTAAGTTAATATATGTTTTGACACCTTGTTGACTTTCCGCTGGTGAGAGTAGGAATAGAATTCTGACTTGACCGGGCGTGTTGAGCCCTAGCTTGTTCCCTTAACCATAGATAATCCAAAAATTATCGGCTAAGCATCCGCGGATCTCATTATTTGGGATTTTAAATTTGCAGAGATCGAGAAATGATAGAGTTACTTATGAGTTTAGATGCTAAACGTGGAGTAGTTGGTTCTCTTTAGAGCCCATCGAAGGTACTTATGGCTTTTTGTTCCTACAAAATTGTTTCACCCCATATCTGTCTAATGAATAATTAGAGATGCCGAGTTTTTGGCGATAGTTAGTTCTTTATCTTCTTAAAATAATCTTTGTTTTAAAAATTGGGTACACATCAAGGATCCGTAATAAATAAATGAGTAATCAGTGATAAGTGATAAAGTAATAAGTAAAGTTGTGAGCTGCGGTGTCGAGATCGGACCCTTGGATCTTTAGCCGGGATTGAGTGAGGTCTTAGCCTAGCCAGCCGGGATCCTCATTTCATGAAGCCTATAGTCTTGGAATTACCCGTGAAGCTCCGTGGTTCATAGCTCATACACGTAAAAGTCTAAGTTCTATTTCAAATAAAAAAAAAATGTTGAAAAATGAAAATGAAAAATAAAGTATAAGTGAATAAAAATTCCTTGATGTGGACCTCATTTTTACGACAATGGTTCTTGAAGGAAGGCGGATAACTAATTATCGACTTAGCTTTGTATCTTTATTAGAATAAAAGTTATCGAAACGAGAATTTGAAGAAATTCATTTCTCACAAAAATAAAAAATTCTAAAGGCAATAGGAAAATGGGAACGAAAGGTAAGTACACAAGTAACTTCCATGGGTAGTGTTAGCATCTAGAATCATATTTAACAATGATTTCGATTTTACGCTTAGTTTGGGACTTGTGAAAAATCAGGGACGATGTATTCTATCCGTATGGTCACTTCACGCTGTGTTGTGTTTTCTACTCTGTGATCCTAATATGTCGTTTGAAAAATGTTGGAGTTATTGATCGACATGAAAGTTCAACAAACCGTCATTCATAATCAGAATGTGCTTAACCGTAATATCTATATATGTGAATTTGAGAGGTAAACGGGGCGTTTTTAGAATTAAGGCTTTCTTAATCTCTTTTGAGGAATCTTTGCTACTTCTTCATAGGTTTAGTAGAAAGAGATTGAAATCCTTGGTTTTAGAAGCGTGAGTTGATTGCATTGTGTGAGGACACGACAATGGTTTCGTCTGGGGTATTTTGGTATGTGCTAAAACACATACCTTTTCTATATCAAAACTAACCCAAAATAACCAAGAAAGAGCCGTTTATTGCTAATATTTGTGGTTTTCTTGAGTTTGTGCTTGTGCAGGTATGGATATGTAAAAACACGCAAAAAGGAACCAAATCAGACATAAATCCGAGCACGAGAGATTAAGAGAGCTTAAGTCGAGCCGGAAGATCAAAATTGAGCATTTATGAAGATTTTATTCTCCGAGGATGATTTTTGGAAGTTTTAATCAAGTTAGAAGAATTGGCAAAAATGGCCCCTGAAGATTCAAATGTTGCAAATTCAACCTTGGTTTATTTGAAGATTGACAAAATGGTCCTTGGAAGATAATTTCAGATTTACATGTATGGTCCTTGGAGTTTTAGCTTTTACAACTTTGGTCCCTACAATTCACTTGGAGCATTTATCTAGTCCATTTAACCAATCCTTTATCCAAGTCCATTATCCACTAAACCCTTTTACCCTTACCCGGCCCAAACAAACAACCCGGCCACCCTATTAATACCACCCAACCCATTTACCCGAGTATCCAAACCAAACCCGCTTATTTTACCCAGGTCAAACCCCCACGACCCGGTCAACCCATTTGAATAATAATAAAAAAACCAAACGCGCCCCACAGTACTTGTCTTCCCCAAACGCCCCATTTTACCACTATTTACCCGTTCACCATCATTTACCCAATCACCCAACTTCACCTCGTACTAAGCATCTTCCCCAAGGTTTCTAGAAGGTGACTTGTCAGATAAGGTTACCCACGTGGACAAATGGAGCAATTTCATTGGACGCGACACATCATAGGATGAAATGGAGCTCTTTGATTGGCTATGGTGACAAGGAATGATCATGTGGCTGTGGATAGGCCTTCTAGGCTCTTCCAAGAGGATCCCAAGACCTCTTGATGGCTATAAAAAGACCTCTTGGCTCACATTGAAATTCATCCAATTCCTTAAGCATTACAGGAATTTTGACCTTTCCATTTCTTGTCATTTTAATTGTTTTTAATAGTGTAATTGTTATTTTAAAATGTAATTTCATTTCAATTAATACAAGTTTGCTTTTGGTTTAATGCAAATTAAGTATTACCTTGTCGAATTCATTTGTCTCCAATCTATTTTCAGTTTTAAATCTCTACTCATTTAAGCTCATATAAGCTTGTTAAAGCTTGTATGAGCTCATTTTCCTCTTAATTAATCTCAACTACAACTTTTAAGCAAAAGTCAAGAGAAGTCTACTGTTTGCTAATCTTGGTTCAGAAATGGAAATGGGTTGAAATGATGCTTATTTAGGTTTAATTCAGTGTTTGGTATGGGATTTGGTTGAATTGGAATTGTTGTTCTGCCCAATTCAAGCTGGATGTTAAGTAAGTTATTTTTCTAAAACTGTCTTTTGATTGTCATGAATTTGATCTTGTTTGTTTGTGTTTAGCATGTTGTTAGAGCTTTAGGATCTGAGTTTACTGCTAATTTCATTGTCTACATAAGAATTATAGGATCAGATGGCTTTATTTGCTTAATAGAACATATTAAGGAGTGTTTGGTTTAGTACTAAAATCTGTGCTAGAGGTTAACATAATGAAGTAGATCAGTTGCTTGAGGCTTGTTATAGTTATTAGCAGTCATATCTGTCCTTGTTTTGTGCTTGTCTTCATCATAAGTCAAATTTATTTTGTAACTGATCTTGTTAGCATTACTGTTGGAATCAAGGTACTGAATCATTGCATATAGGTTTAAAATCATTAGAACTAGCTTACTATAGTTGCATTACATCATATTTCATCTACATCAGTCCTGCATTTGATCTTAAATCTCATTTAAGTCAACCTTCTTAACTGTTCTTCAAAAGTCAAAACCATGTCTGAACCAGTTTTATGCAGATCTTGCAGACCCTGCACCAGGTTCAATACAGCTAGTTAGGGTCTCATATTTGGTCCATTTATAGTTTGCTGGGTGGTCTTCAAGTCCACATATCTGGTTTTAGCTTTAGCTTATTGGATAAGCAGTTGCAGTAGCTCAAACATAGGGCCAGTTCACTGTTTTGCTTGAGAAATCAGTTAGCTTAAATCATAGGTAATCTGCTTATTTGAGGTTAGGAGTAGCAGTAGATAGTTGCTTTAGAGTAGTTTTGGTATTAATTAGCTTTTGTAATAGTTTGGTGGCTTATTTTGTTATTTAGCTTATTTAAAAGTGCTTATTTGCTATCCATTTACACTGCAGCCTTAATATTTCATACATAAGCATAGTATTTCTTATTTTTCATAGATTTAGATTAACATTTTAGAATTTCCCTGCATTTTTCATAATTTTTAGCTGCTGTTTACTATTTTTCTTGATTTAAAATAAGTTTTTAGTCATTTTTAAATAGCTTTAATTGCAATTAATTGAGAAAAAGCTCCAAAAAATAATTTTTCAATTTTCCCAGTTTAAGATAAATATAAAAAGCATAAAAAATATTTTTCCTTATTTTTCCCCTTTTATTTGGTATTTTTCACAATTTAAATTAGATTTAATTAGTTTTAAATTAGTAGAAAATAGAAAAATAATCAGAAAAATAAAAAAATAGTTTTGAAAATTCTCTTAGGTTATTTTAGATTTTATAAAAGTAATTCCATAATTTTCCCTCTCTTTTTCATAATTTCTAGATAATTAGTTTATTTTTAATAGTTAAAAATTAGTTTTTAATTCTAATAAAATCCAGAAAATCCTAAAAATTAGTTTTAATTCATAAATAGTTTTCTAATATCATTTTTAGTATAAAAGTAATTTTAGATCATTTTTAGGATGTAGAATAGACGTAGTTGCATTTTATTTACGTTTCTTTTAATACGTTTTAGTATAAATCGCGTATTTAGGATTTCCCGTAGTGTAATTTCCCTTTTATGCTTCCCTTGCCCCGTAGTTTAGAAAACATCATTTTATCCCCTTCTATTATTCAAATCCCGATAATCGAGACGTGAGTTGGAAATTCCATTCAACCCTCGTTCGGAACGATCTCGGTGCTCAAACCTAACACGTTTGAGTTACCCACATACTACACATCTCATCTATTATTGGTTTTTAAATCAGTGTCCGAACTGTTTTAAGTTTCTTACGGTTAGTCATTCACAAGTGGCTAGCTTGTGTGAGATAACTTGACAGCTTGGCATTTTTCCAAAAATCAAGTCTCAACACTTGGCAGAGGAGAGTTTAACAACAACTGACTCCTTTGATGAGAAAATTTGTCATCCAAACCATTCAAGAACTGAAACAATCTTTGCTCTTCTTTCTGAGTACTCAAAGCAGTTAGAAAAACAGCAATTTCTAGAGTAATATTGACTATTCTTGGCAATTCATTCATTGAATCCAATTCTTCCCAAACACACTTCATAGTTGTATAGTACTCACTCACATATCTTCCTGATTGCATAGTCTCATAAGTCTCTCTGTTCAACTTGTTCTTATGTGACCCATTGCTGAGAGCAAATCTTTTCTCAAGTTGAATCCAAATTGCATAAGCAGTTCCAATGAACATAATGGATTTTGCAATTGATTCAGACACTGAGTTCATTAACCAACTAATCACCAAGTTATTGCATGTATCCCACTGTTCTTGTAAATTGACATCATCTTGTGAACTTGGAACTGTTCCTCTGATGAAACCTAACTTTCTTTTTGTAGAAAGAGCAATTTCAACTGATCTTCTCCAAGAACGATAGTTTTGTGCTCCTAAGAATTTCTCATTCACCACAAGAGTACCAGGGCCATCAGAAGGATGCAAATACAATGGATTTTGGAACAAAAGAGATTGACTGTTTTGGCTAGTAGCATCAGTTGAAGAAGATGATGCTGCCATTGTTAACACGTTGCGAAAGCTTCAACAATCTTGAAAGAACCGTTACAACAACCAAATGACTCAACAAATTCAGTCTTTGAATAAGACACCTGAACTGAATCACTTTACCAGAATGTAGATGAAAAAATTGTGAAGAGAATGATAGAAATGATGAATTGATAGTGATCGGAAAAATTAGTTACGGTGGTTTATGGTGATCGGAAAAGTTAGTTATGGTAGTTACGGTTGTGACGGTTGTAACTGATCAAGAACTCATTACTGAGCTCTGATACCATGTTGACAGTAATGAGTAGAGAGAAACACACATTTCACACAGTGAAAATGATTCTCCTTATTACTCCAAAATGAAGATACAAGATGTTTTTATACAGAAGAAAAACAGAGTAAATGAAATAACAGAAAAGATACAAAATAGACCCTACACTATCTCAATGTTCCATCTGAGTCCTTCAACTTTTAACCAATTCCTCTTTTACAAAGCCTAGACAAGTTCCTCTTTGGTACAATTTCTGTTTCTTCCCTTTTGTTCCAAAAATTCTATTTCTTTACCCGTAGCTAGCTAATGGTTGTTTCATCTATTGTTTATAGATCCATCCAAGAGTGTAAATCTTGATTGGAACACGAGATTTAAAATAATCGAAGGGATAGCTCAAGGACTTCTTTATCTGCACAAATATTCTAGGCTCAAAGTTATCCATAGGGATTTAAAAGCAAGCAATGTTCTTTTGGATCAAATGATGACTCCTAAAATTTCGGATTTTGGATTGGCAAGAATTTTTGGGATGAACCAAATTGAAGACAAAACAAGCAGAGTTGTCGGTACCTAGTAAGTCAAAAAGTCAACTTATGCATGTAAAATACAGAAATTAGATGATGTTTAAATAATTTGAGATTATTGTTTGTTAATCGTAGTGGATATATGGCACCTGAATATGCACTGCATGGTAGATTTTCTGAGAAATCAGATGTATTTAGCTTTGGTGTCCTACTGCTGGAAATTGTGACTGGTAAAAGGAACAGTGGTGCTGATTGCATTGAGGATTATCTTACAATATCAGAATGGGTAAGTGTGTTGTGCTGTATTCTAATTATTGTATAATAACTATCTGAAGCAACTAAATTTAGAGGGAAGTGATATTTTTTAGGCATGGGAAATCTGGATGGAAGGCAGAGGAGTGGAGTTAATCAATCCTTCGACGAGGGACAACTGTGAACCTTTACAGGCAGTGAAGTGTATCAATGTTGGACTTCTGTGTGTACAAGAAATGATGAATGACAGACCAACAATGTCAGAAGTAGTCGTGATGTTGAGCAATGAAACGGCAACCATTCCATTGCCTAAAAAACCTGCTTTTACGATTCACAGAAGTACTCAAATGTCGAGTATCTTTTTTTTTTTTGAAAGTTAACTATTATTCACACAAGCCCAAAACAACGCCAACTAGCAAAGGGGCACCAAAAAACACCAATTACATCAACTCGAATTTACACCAATTCTCCCAAGACAAACTAGAGTTCCCCCCTCGGTTCTTAAAACATAAGAAGCCGAAGCCCATGATGTCTAAAATGATTCGTTTAACAACGATGGAACCGTTATCAAAGTTTTTCAAATTCCTAGCTTTCCAAATAGTCCAACACGTAATAAAGAAGATCCCCTTAATCACTTTCCTTCTCTTCCGGTCTTTAATACCCCACCTGTGCATGTCGAAAATGTCTAGCACCGAAAATGTCGAGTATCTACTCCAATAATGATGTTACAGTGACCAATGTAGAGCCGAGATAGAGCTATTGAATTTATTAGTTAAACTACCCATTTTGATTTAAAGGACCCACACTAATCAAGTTTTTGGACATGGGTATATTTTGCAATAGGCTACAATGATTTGTACACTTTCTTTTTTATTTATTTTGCAATAGCCTACAATGATTTAAAGGACCCACACTAATTAAGTTCCGTGTCATATCTACTTCTTTGAAAATGCAAACACGACATCGTGTTATCCAAATGTGCTATCAACGGTATTGTAATCTACTATATGTCTATATAGCCGATATACGATTAGCTTGCAATAAACCTATATGTGTAACGTTGCTTTAGCATTCAAGAAATCATATCTATACTACTATATAAATTGTTTAGGACATTCTAAATAAAAAAGTCTTAAATTTTCAAGACAAAAAATATTTCTAATAAAAGTAACCCGCTAAACTTGTAACATTCGTATATATTAATGTCAGAATTAATAAAATCATTAAAATACTTTCACTCAAAAGTACAATTAATATAGCACTTGGTACAAAACAATAATATATATATTATCTAATTTTTCTTTTTCATTAAAACACTCACTAATGAAATTTATAAATCATTAATAATATAATTAAAATGCCTCATCACTCAAAAGTACGATTAATATATCAAATGGTACAAAACAATAATACATAAATCATTTTATCATTTATATCTTTCAAACACTCACTAAATGAATTTTACCATTCATTAATGATATTATTAAAATACTCTTCACTCAAAAGTACACTTAATGTAACACATGGTATAAAACAATAACGCATAAATCAACTTATGTTATGTTTCTTCTTTAAAACATCCACTAAATAAAATTTACAAATCATTAAGCGGATCATAGAAACCAATCTTTTATGTAGTCAGAATTTCTGACACCACCTTTTGCGACTACGGAACGGATCACCATTTACCACCACAACTTAGCAATATAGACACCACTAGATGGTGCTAAAACCGCTATTTTAAAACACCTTGTATGTTTAAACAATATATAATATTACACATACTAAACGAATAGCAATATCGTTGACCATCGTTTCCTTATCGTCGTTGCATCGTGATGCAAGTCTGCCATTTATTAAAACAACACTCTGTGGTAAAGTTGTTCCATTAAGTTATCGCCATGTGTTAAGTTAGCATCATGAAAAATATATAATCGCGTAGACACCCTGCTATAAAAGCTTTTTATCATGTTACTAAATGCGTAAGTAAGAAAATACTAATTTTCAATTAATAACCTCCGTTGGACATTCTTTTTTTCCTTCTTTAAAAGTAATGCATCGGAAAAACCTTGCTATCGCCAAAAAAATATAATCACAAGGATACCCTCCGCCGCAACGTGCGAGTACCCGGCTATAATGTATATAAATGTTCGATATTGAATAACGCTTAACTAATTGATGTGATTAGAAGGAACATATATTAATTAACGCTTAACTAATATGTACATATCTTAATTGAGTATATAAATGATAAATTAGGCAAAAGATTGAAAATGTATGTATCTGCCTTCAGTAAACCCTAGAAATAGATTGAGTGCGTTTTTTTTTACAAATAATGATGATTTTTTTTATTTATACTACATATAAAAGAAAAACAGTCAAACTTTGAAAAGTGAAATGTTGAAAGTGAAATATGAGAAAAATATATTGTGTAATTAATACTCTTATTAAAACACCTTATTACTTTAAAGTACAATAATTTATTCACATTGTATAACCAATTAAAAGCATATATCTACCAAATTAAAAACAACCAATTAAAACACCCCCTACTAAAAAATACAATAAATTTTTCACAATGTACAATTTAAACAAGCTACAACATAATCCAAAATATAAAATAATTAAACACACAAATTAATGTTATTTTTTACACACCCTAAAATAAAAAAATACATGTTATTATACACATTATACAAATTAATAAAACACATAAATCTTTATACAAGCTAACAAGTTGATGGTACATATAGTTTTGAAAATCGGACCGGACGAACGGGCTCAACCAGGAACCAGTGTCATCACCGGTTCAGCTAACCAATAAAAGTCATCCGAAAAACAACCAGAGAGGACCCGTTGAAACCGATACAAACTGGTGAATAAAGTCTAATCGAGATCTATTTCTCTGGTTAATCGTCACAGGGTACCCGCGCTGCTATATTATTTATAAAGGAAAAACCAAAAAGTAAAAAGTGAAAAGTTGAAACTAAAAAAAAATGTTAAAAACATAATTTCAAAAGGAAACTATTAATACATATTCAAAACCGGGTTGACCCGAGACGCTTCAAACCCAGTGGGTTGACCCGGTTTAATTTGACCCGTTTTTTACCCAACCGTTGACTTGGTTTAAATCGACCCGTTTTTCGACCGGAACGGTTCAACCGGTTGAACCACCCGGGTCGAACCGGGTTTCAAAGCATTATGTTTAATCCCCAAATCTTCAAACTTTTATTATTTTTCGTTTATAAGCCATAAAGATTTTTTTAACACAAAACGATTTGTCGCTATAAAATCATGTTGTTGTGCACAGGTTCTTGCCTAGTGTTTTCAAATGTAAGAATATGATACAAGTAAAAGTAAATTTAAAAGGGCGTTTGGACATTAGGAATTGTTTGATAAAACATTATGATTTAGTGTTGAACGATTAAAAGCTTTGAATAATATAAAGTCTCTAAATGAAATTGTGACCGATTGAAAATGTGTTAATTATTTGACAACCATTTTGAATAGATATTCTGAATGACATAAACTGTACGTACATTGTATTTTATTTAAAAAATTATTGTCTTTCAATAGTTATATCATTATTTTTAATTTTTTTTATGCTTATTGATCATTGATATTCATTTTTGGGTTTATATAATTTTAGTTTCAATGATTACATATAAATTTTCGTTTAGTAACGCAATAATTTACAACATTGTTAAAATAATACAATACATGTTATGAATAAACTTAAAAAATATAAATAAATACATATATAAAAGTTGGCAATCGAGACTATGTTTATTTCGTTGTAACAAATAAATAATAAAATAATGATCTAAATGGTACCCTTAAAGAAGGCATATATAGATTTTTGTGTTACGTACTGAATCATTTTGTATGTCTTTATTGCTGACCGATTCACCACCAACGATTAAAAGCACTAAAAAGGTTATCAAACAACCAAGGCCACTGACCGAACCAGGGCAAGGCCCATTAAATAGCTATCAAAAAGCCTCTCTTGAAAAGACTTCTAAGGAGATTTCTAACTAACGTTAAGGTTTTGTGCCACGAGGGAGTGAAAAAGGTGATGTTGGGGACTAGGGGTGCGAAATCCTAGATCTGAGGACTATATCCGCAATCCGCCAAGATTTTTGGGACAAAAGGTGTAATTTACCTTGATTTATTTGTTTCACATTTTCTACATGTACATTATCTACACTACAATAAGTGACGGACCCACTTGGGAGCCGTGTGTAGCATGTACAACACCTGATTTTAAGTCATAAAGTGTAAATTGTTTCTAAAATACTCCTGTAGTCTGAAATTATAATTAGTCCATATTTTTATTTTTAATTGTCTCAAAATAGTTGCTAATTTCATATTTCAATCAATCAAAAAATACTTCATTTTCATATTTCAACCAATCAAAAAATACTTTAGTGTAGAAAGATGATATTTGATTGTTAAATAGCTTAGTTTGTGGGATTTCTTTAAACTTTGTACAAATTGAAAGTGGACCTATAATTTGAGGTGGAGAGAGTGCGTCTTTTCTGTATACGCGCAACCAACGATTTTACATAATAAATTCCTTAAGATACAACTTTAGTACTCATAACCATAAGAAAAAGTTTGTGCAACACTCTCTCAAAAATCCTAATCCATCTTTGACTACAATTTTTAAGTACATTTTACATATATGGTAGTCCAAAAATGGCTAGCGGTGTAACTTGTTGCCCGTTTTGCCTTCCACCTTTATATAAATCCAAATATAAAGCATGCATGTTACGAGTAAGGATCAATAAGAAATAAAAGTAAAATGAAGAGAATGAGAAATAACCACAACCACATATTTCAGATGAACCTTAAGAAAAAGATGCATTATTTCCCATGAATTTTTCTCTCTTTATTTGAAATATATGACTATAAATATTTCTCATTCTTCTTATTTTATTTTCCCTTCTCACTAAATCTTTTCTGTCCATGTTATTACAAATACAACAATATATTTTTAGTATTCACTCAATCATGTCGATACCTTTTATAGTGACATCTTTCATGTAGGTACGGTTTTTACTGGTTTGATTTTTATGGTGCTTGAATGATGCAAGTTAGAGCATCTCCAATGCAGAGTGTAATATAAAGTTCAGTGCACTGCGATATCACCATTACATCATCATTTTATTATTTTATATAAACTCTTACAATGCATTAAACTTTACACAGTTTAATGCATTTTCACATCACCATATATTTTGTCATATTAAACTTATCCCTAGATCCACGAGTAGTTTTCAAAAGAATTAATTTTGCTATTCAAAAAGGGCTAGCTGCGCAACTTGTTGCCTGTTTGCCTTCTACCTCTATGCAAATCCAAATATATAAGTTAAATAATGTAAAAGCATTAAATACATAAAGGATATAATGTAGGCATTCATCATATTGCACAATATGATTGTAGAGGATGAGCAAAATTCGATTAGTGATTGGTTGGATGATGTAGATCCTCCAATACGTGTTCATCGAGGACCAACACAAGAAATTCGATATCAAATACAAAGAAATTCCCAACTTCGTGATCGCACAACCCATCACAAGCTTCGAAAATATTTGTGCGAACATATACGGGAAATGCTTTTTGCAAAAAGGCAATTAAAATTAACGAGTGTTTTCGTTGCAATGTATTCTATCATGATTAATTAAATATAACGTTTGTAGAATTTATTTTTATTGTTTAATTTAAATGAAAATATATTAAGTTTTTCTCTATCATGTCTTAAATTGATAAAAGTATTATAATACCCCAATTAAATATATCCATACTCATCGTTTACTTGAACCAAAAGAAATTAAAACACATATTTATTTCTCAGCAATAAAAGTGTTGTATTGTATAATATTGTATTTTCTTAGCATTACTTTTTGATTTTTCAACAAGAAGCAATGAGAAATGAATATTTAATTTTTAAAGTATTGTTAAACAACCGTGTGTACAAAAGCATACACCCTTTAGATATTGTGGATGGCCTTACTCCTTGGGTTTTAGGATTTCTACGGTTGAAATATCCGAATCAGAAGTTTTAGATTAGTTGTAGTCGAAAATATTATGTATTCTCATTGTAAATCTTAGCATTTTGCTTTGTATTTATTAATATGGTTGTCTATGGTATAAGATTTAGGTAAGTAGTGTTAAAATCACTTAAATGTACATTGGCTAATCCCTTTGACTATGATGACATACTTTTGGGGGTTATCGTGAGCCCAAAGTTGAGACTTGAATGCATAATGGACAATATCATTACGCTATTTGAGATGTTACATAATGATATCAAAGACACCCCATCTAGGACAGTGATTTCTAGTTGTTATATGTAGTAGCATGATTTCTAGTTGTTATATGTAGTAGCAATACTTAGGAGGGATTATATGTTACTTACACAATATTAGGGTTTAATTGTATTTAGTATAAATAGAGTTTAGGATTATACTAAGATTATAAAACTAGTTGCTTGGCTTGCAAGGCAAGCATGTAACTGTCCTATGGAATTCGAATTTCATATAGATTGTACCCCCATCATCTCTATAAAAGGATGTGAGGGGGTGATGCTAGTTTGTACATTCTTCCTTACTCATTTGTTAATTAATACAATGTAAAGTTTGGGTCACGTGTGTGGTTTCTTTAAATCTATATTCTCCGCTAGCTTTCTAAGGTTTGTTGGTCTTTTTTTCAACAAGTGGCATCAGAGCTAAGGTGTCGTTGGTTTCTTGAAGCTAGGTCGTCTTAAAAGTGTACAATCCCAACAAATAGTCTCGTCTCTTTCTGGTCCATCGGTTTCTGCGCATTGGTGGGAGATTTGACGCTACGTGTTCGTTAATCGTTGGATGGTTGTGAAATTCTAATCGTAGGTCGAAGACACATATATCTTAGATCTCAGTGGAGGGATCTGCGATCGGAGTTTCGTAGAGATAAAGGTGGTCGAAGTTACTAGTCAAGAATCTGCAGGGTTTTTTTAAGGTATATTTTGATCAAGGGTGTGAAGGCTTAAGATTGTTGGTTTTGTGCAAGAGTGCTGGGTTTATCAAGGTTGATATTGCAAATTTTAATACAACAAGGCTCAAGCTTCAAAAAGGTTTGTAAAAGGTTGAATCTTTAAGCTCCAAGGTGTTGTTTTTTAGGTTCTAGAGGTGATCAAGTTGAACGGTAAAAAGGCTTCAAGGTTTACTTGATTATCTAGAATCTTGAATTATTGAAGTTTGAAGGTGTTCGCGTTTTTTTGGGAATTCAAGCCTTGGTGGTTCTTGAAAGACAAGTAAGGTTTAACTTTGTCTTGGGATTCACGAAAAGTGATTAGTTGGAGTACAAAGTATATTAAGGGTGTAGACTTAGGATGAAAATATCGAAGCTTTAGGGTTTTCTAAAGGTAAGTAGATCAATTATTACAAGAAAGCGGGTTTAGCACACGACTTGTGAGACTTGTTGGTAAAATTGGTTAAAAAGCAACTTGTCAAGGTTTGTAGCAAGGTTAAAGAATAATTGATAGTATGAATACTAGGTTAAACATCGAAAAGCTCGTACAAAAACATGGAGGTTCAAAACAAGTTGGGTTCAAGCAACTTGGTCCTGGTGTTAAACTAGGAGTCCATAGAGTACATGTCAAAAGTGTGTTTGGTTTAAGGTGAAACTGTAGGGAGCTCAGGAAAATCGTGAAGCTGAGGTAATTACAGATAGTAACGATGATGTTGCGGTAGCTCAAAGAAAGTTGGAGGTTAAACAATTTGAAGTAAATACAAACACGGACTGCTTGGTAAATGAGCAGGAACAGTTACAACGTGGTGCAAAGGTGGGGGTCATACATTATGAAAACCAAAGTACGTGGTCAATCAGGTGTAGAGGGTAATGCTTCTGGAAGGAAGAAAAAGAGGTTTAAGGAAGCTAAACTCAGGAATTTACTAAGTACAAGGCTTGGTTAACAAGGCGGTCCCCATCTAAGTTCTAGCACGGAATGAAGATGTTGAGTATCAATAGTATCTACGTATTACTCCTAAGGTAGAAATTGTTATATGTAGTAGCAATACTTAGGAGGGTTTATATGTTACTTAGACAATATTAGGGGTTTAATTGTATTTACCAAATAGAGAGTGTGTTTGGTATGCGCCTATCGGAATGGGTCTATGGATTTCATTCCGATTAATGGTGTTTGTTTAGTGGGTCCGGGAATGAAATAGATATATTATAGTCATAGATTCATTACATACCAATTTGATGTCTATCAAATTCATTCCCGCGGGTCCTTCTTTTTTCCACTACAAAATTCAAATATTTATACACTTTTTCATTCCATATTTTATCAATCAAACATAAACAATCGTAATGATACATTTTTTCATATCCATTGTCATTCTACTTCATACCAAATTCGATACACATTGTGATTTCTAGCAACAAACCAAACGGGCCCAGAGTTTAAGATTATACTTAGATTAGGAAACTAGTTGCTTGGTTTGCAAGGCAAGCATGTAACCGTCTTTTGGATTTCGAACTCCATAGAGATTGTACCCCCTCATTTCTGTAAAAGGAGCTGACGGAGGATGCTAGTTTGTACATTCTTCCTTAGTCATTCGTTAATTAATACAGTACATGTAACGTTTGGGGTCACGTGTGTGTTTTCTTTAAGTCTATATTTTATGCTAGCTTTCAAGCTTTGTTCGTCTTTTTACCAACACTAGTGGATGGTGTACGTTTGTAACACCTCATAGGCAATGAACATGAGAGTCGATCTTGATAGATTTTAAGTAAGGATTCAAAGTTAGCTCACGATTCTTGGGGAATATTGTGAGCCCGAGTTTCAAGCAGCGACTTGCAAGTAAAGAGGACATAGTGAGCCGGTTGGATGTAATAATAGTAATTTGTTGGATGTTTTTGGTTATTACTTAATAGTGACACTTATCTCACATATTTTAGGATCCAAAGCTCATTTAGTTTCATTTTATTCGGTTGGTTTGAGCCAAACAATAACCAAACCTTTAGTCAACCCAAGAAAAGATAAAACAAACTTTAATCCAACCTACAAGATAAAAGCATACATGAATCCACAATTTTTATATGTATGTGTCTGTTTAGACGTGACCAAAATAAGACTAAGGAACAAGGGAATCCGTAAGATGTTTGAAATATGGAAACAATATCGGGACTTGTGAATCTTAACATATTAAAAAATAAATTCCAGGTGGCAAGTAGGCAAAAGTGGTTCTTCTAGGAAAGAGTTGGCTTAATTGTCTCAAAAAATTGAAGCATCAACACCATTTCGTCGAACCCCGTACCTCTATTTCTTTTTCTTTGCACCTCTCAACTATCTCAAACATTCACTTTGTGACCTTTAAGGTTAAATGGTACTATCAAATTTGTTTCCATACCTGTGTTCGATTATATAATTTGTTCTGAGTAGGATCAATGGATGCATACTTAATAAATCACTTGAATACAATAATTCCTATGATGATAGTGATCCACATGACTATTTTGACATTGTTAAACAATATTTTAGATTTTTATAAAGTTGAGGGAGTACAATTTCTCATTACCTATTATCAGATTGAGGAAGTAGAAATTGTTTAATTAAATAAATGTGAATTCATGAGTTTGAATACATCTATAAGATTATCATAGTTCTGTTATTGTCATGTGTGGTAAAAAAACATATAAGTCTCCAACAAGTTCATTAATCTGACTAGTTCTTTATAACATTCCTCAAAAATTGCATTGTATCGCAATTTTTCCAAAATTAAACAGAACTTGTAGTTAAAGTTGTTTTAGTAACAAGATTTTAGGCATGATTTTAGCTATTAGCATGGGTTAGACATAGTATTGAACCAAAATATTGCTACACTACACTCTATCACAATCTTAAGTACCAAGCCGTAGATACGTTCGAATAATAGTTGAGGGTTCCAAACGTCATTGCTCATACTTTACTGACCATTATGCAAATATATAAACAAATTGAAATAAAAATGACAATTTCCCTGTATATAAACCACCTTCGATCTACAAGACTTTCAAACCCCAAGACCACATCCATCATTCTTGGCGTACCCATACTTCAACCACAACATTAACTTATCAGAAACCATTTCATAAAAGATGGGTTCAGAAGCAAGAGAAAGTTTTTGTGACATGCTACCAAAAATGGCAGAAAAGCTAGGAGGTGAAGGTCTAATAAACGAGCTATGCAATGGGTTCAATTTGTTAATGGATAAAGAAAAAGGTGTCATCACATTTGAAAGCTTGAAGTGCAATTCGTCATTACTTGGGTTGCAAGATTTACGAGACGACGAGTTAATGAGCATGTTAAAAGAAGGTGACTATGATGGTGATGGTGCTCTTAATCAAATGGAGTTTTGTGTGTTGATGTTTAGGTTAAGTCCTGAGTTGATGATGGAGTCTGAAGCTTTACTTGATCATGCTTTGCAAAGTGAATTTGAGTCAAATGTAGGTTCCTTTAATCCGAAATGATATATGTTTGTGTTATTATGATCATTATAATGTCACAAATGTATAAATAATCAATTAAAGTTGAGATATCTTGTCTTGCTTTGAATGGCTATTATGGTGCATATGCTCATAATTGGCAAGCGCTGTTAATCGAAGATGGTTCCAAACGTCATTGCTCATACTTTACTGACCATTATGCAAATATATAAACAAATTGAAATAAAAATGACAATTTCCCTGTATATAAACCACCTTCGATCTACAAGACTTTCAAACCCCAAGACCACAAACCTTTCTGATATGGTTTCTATGGATTGGTTGTAGATACCCTTATATGCTCAGAATGGCTATTATGGTGCATATGCTCATAATTGTCATACACAGTTTGTAATACCCTTAAATCCTTAATTAAGTGGTGGCAGCTTACGGGTACTTATCACAGACCTTTCTGATATGGTTTTTCTATGGAGTTGACTTGAACACAAAGCAAAAGATGTTCTTTAATGTGTTTGTCATCACCACCATATAAAATTTGGTCCCTGCGGAACTACCGCAACAAAGTCCTCTTCAACACCAGCGCCTCCAAAGAAAGTTCGAATAAGTTCTTGATCGTCATTTGATTGGATTTTAAGTAGGGGAAAAATGTTCAGATAGATTGGTTGTAGATACCACTAGGCCTTGTGTTGGTTTAAAATGATCTATCTCAAAATTTCAGACTTGAACCCACAAGAAGTATTGCCTATTGTAATGTTTTTATGTTATATATCACCTACATACCCATCAATTAACATATTATCATTTCAAACTTCAGACCTATTTCAGTTTTATCTTTATATAAATGCCATTACTATATAGCATTAGAAATTTAAATCAGAACTCAGAACTCAGACTATTTGCTAATTTGGTTCTTATATCTTTAATTAGCTGCCATGAAGCATCCCTTGTGTCCCCAAAAACAAGCCAAAATATCTGGCAAACTTTGACTATGCTAACTATATAAGGGGCACACAAACTCTTCTATCAGTGCATAATATTATTATTTAAATTGAAAATCTACATTTCAAAGTTTTAGAAATATTTTATTTTCAAACTGCTAAACAAACGTTTACAAAGTTACAATTGTTTAGTAAACTATATTCAAGTCTCAGCTTAAACAATGTGCGAGTTTTTTGTTTATGAAAAACTAATTATGAGAAAAGGTAAACATTGCGGTACACTTATCGGAAACATATACTTAGAGAATGAGCAATTCATCAAGTCATAAAAGACTTGATGCATTTAACACTATTAAATAGTGAATGTAAAAACTTTTACAAAAAGCTTTTGCAATAACTTTTGATCTTTAATAGTAGGTGTAAAATGAAAGTTTAACAAATGCAAAACCTTTTGATAGTGGCTTCAAAGGCTTTGGATTTCTTTACTAAAAGTCTTATTCAAGCTATTGACGCAATGGAACAAGTCATTTGAATAACTTACTTGAATAGTAAAAAAGTCTGTGTTTAAGTCGATCAGCATTGTGAATAATCTAAGATAAAATAGTAGCCCCAAACTAAAACTTCCAACTTGCTTGCATACATATGTTCACAATGACAATCTTCAAAAGAATCATGAAAAACGGTTCAAGTAATGCCAACACTAATACACACGATGTTACCAGTCGATCAGAATTTAATCCATGACAATAATTAATCACATCAAAACTAGTTATTAGAGACTGATTTCGCACCAACATCTAATGTTAAAGAGTTTATTGCATGATCATTGAGTATAGTTAAATAGTCTTCAACACGAAGCAAACTCTAAGAAGATGTCATCATGATCCAATTTGATTAATGTGCTGTAATACCATGTTAATAATGAAACACTAGTTTAGCATCAACCGAAGCTCGGGAAAGTCGCGTGATCCACGATATAAGTTTCTCATGTCGATTGTAGCTTTTCGATTTGTTGTTTCTAAGGTAGAGAATGATATCTTGCAAGAACATCCCATGCTTGAGCAAAAACTTAACTAGGTTAATGTCATTCTCGTTGATTCCATGAATTTTTACAACCTTTAAATTACGAAGAAGGGCTTTCAGATCTTGAATTTGAGATTCCCATTGATGTTCTTCCCAAGAACTCCTTAAATCTCTCAAGATGGTCTGCTACAAAAAAGAGAAAACCATCAATTAATTATTCACGTGTAAAATGAAAATAACGTGTAAAGTTGATATGGATATATTTGTAGTCGAGTTTATAGTACTTACTCCTTTTAGAGGGTTGTAAGTGTTGATAGTTAGGTGTGTGATCATAGGCAGACCTTATTACACTTGCCAAACATGTAACATTGCTAGTGTGCAATTCCAATGATTTGAGCTTCTTGAATGATTGGAAAAGGGTATTCGCGAGAGGATTGTTCATGGACATGCCCTGTTTAAAAAAATCAATGCTTAGACAATAGAGTAGGGAAATATAGATGTAATTACAGTTATCAATGTCAAAAATAACAAGCCTTTGTCTCCTCCAACTAACATGCCAACTCAACAATAAACATTTGTGTAATAATACCTTAGACACCCATAACACGAAAATTAAAAGTGAAAATATAAAATAGATTTTGCATACCTCAATCAAACGGG
>OU343219.1:193403780-193486033 GCA_910596185.1 Chrysanthemum makinoi | reverse complement strand
AAAGCCAACAACCACCGTTGAACCTTGTGACCCACGACCAAAAGCCAAACTTTCGAGCAAATAACCCACGAAAACAGCCTCCTCAAGACACCCTACGAATCTCCTTTGTTGCCTTGAAATCGAATGAAAATAGGGAGAGAAAGGAGTGTGCCGTCACTTTGATTTTTTTTTTGGATTGTGTGTGAACTTTTGAAATGACCTGGTAAGTTATAATTGGAGAGATAATGTGAGATTTAATGGGAAAATTATGGGGAGTTATGAGAGATTAATTTGGGGGAAGTTTAGGCCGATCTAGGGGAATAAGAAGACCAAAAGCAATTTCATTCCAATTACCATATTTACTTGTGTTTTAGTTTTATTTGTTTAGTGTTAAGTGTGTATAGCAACCTTGTATATGGTCCAAGTAACTTCATATTGTGCAATATTTACATTATAATACATGAAGTGAAAGTAGATTAATAATTACCTTGTATAAATTATTTATAAGTTAAGCGTTTAACGTATTCCACGAGCTTGACGCGTTTTACGAATTTCACAAATATTAGCTTGAGGGCAAAATGGTCATTTAACACGTTTACGATTTTTAGAGTTTTACACATATCCTCCCTTTTCCTTACCTAATACAAATGTCATGGCATCAGTGCCATGATCAAGCTTCAAGGTTCGTTGTTTGATCTTTTCCTCCGTCTCTTTCTGCACAATATGGGAAATAGGTTATTTAATTCTACCAAGTATAAATTTTAAATAACAAGATTAACTTATAAATAACAAGATTAACTTATAACTAACAGTTTTAACTAATACACACTCGTTTTAACTAATACACTATCGCGATAACTTATAACTAACAATAAACATAATCATAAAACGAGTCAAACTTACAATTTTTTGTCCAACTGTTTCGACAGATCATCGTGAAATTCTCCATCTTTATTCACCATTCCTTTCAACCACAACACTACGCCAAGTGGTTCTTCATCTCCGTTCAATTTCTTTATTCTCGATCTTATAAACATCAAATACATACACTTGTAAGATAAACTAATATAAACGAAAGTATGATGCTATTAAATGCAAATGTTTAATGTTTAATGTTACCATTTTATCCATCACACGGCGTATCCACCCGTCCCATTCTATGCCGATAAACGACTTGGAACGCCGCCACTTTAGATGCAAATTGACACCTTGCAACACAAAAAAAAGGTGTTTAGATGTAGTAATGCTGATAGTATACAACTAATATATATGGAAACATCAAATGTGACAGATATTTGAACTTGAATAAAATGAATAATTAACACCTTGTATTCCTACGTCGTAGTTTACAAATTTACCCAATCTTCAAACTTTTATAATTGCACTATACTTTGCCGGGACTTCATTAAGTTTTGAAAGGGTATTTTGGTTGGGCAATATGTAGTTTTCGGTCAATTTCCTTCTAAAATTCCTTAGAAGTTGACCAAGACGATTCATTATCAGCTTTCGGACTGTCAAGTCAACATCAAAATATCGCTGCAAAGATTAACACAATGTTGTTAATTAGTTGCACATAATGTAAATGCAGAGATAAACTTATTAACACCTTGTACCTACGATAGCCAAGCCACTACTAGTTAAAAAAAAGTATATGTGTACCGTGATTTTGTCCCACATTTTATCTCTTGCTTCTAAATCAACCTTCCTCCAGATGATAGAATCCCGACACCTATATGCTCATGAACCAAATCACCCAAAAACTCGAAACAATGCCCTTTTTTCCTGGATATCCTACTCGCATCGAAGGTTAAATGACCTTTATTCCGTTGGTTTTTCCATAATCCCTGCGAAACTTAGCTAACCTAGTTATGCCCCTCTTAACAACATTCGCATTTGAATTGTTGTTTTCAGCATTGGTATGTGCTAAAACACATACCTTTTCATTATCAAAATAGACCCAAAATAACCAAGAAAAGAAGTTTTATTGCTAATATTTGTGGTTTTCTTGAGTTTGTGCAGTGTGCACGCGGATATGTAAAAACACACAAAAAGGAACCAAATCGGATATAAACCTAAGCACGGAGATTAAGAGAGCTTAAGCCAAGCCGGAAGATCAAAATTGAGCATTTATGAAGATTTTATTCTCCGAGGATGATTTTTGAAGTTTTAATCAAGTTAAGAATTGGCAAAAATGGCCCCTAAGATTCAAATGTTGCAACCAACCTTGGTTTATTTGAATATTGACAAAATGGTCCTTGGAAGATAATTTCAGATTTACATGTATGGTCCTGAGTTTCAGCTTTACAACTTTGGTCCCTACAATTCACTTGGAGCATTTATCTAGTCCATTTAACCAATCCTTTATCCAAGTCCATTATCCACTAAACCCTTTACCCTTACCCCGCCCAAACAAACAACCGGCCACCCCATAATACCACCCAACCCATTTGCACTGAAAGTATCCAAACCAAACCCGCTTATTTTACCCGTCAAATTCCCCACCTAACTCGGCCAACCCATTTTGAATAATAATAAACAAACCAAACGCCCTTCACAAATATTTCTGTCTTCCCCAAACGCCCCATTTTACCACTATTTACCCGTTCACCATCATTTACCCAATCACCCAACTTCACCTCGTATCTAGCATCTTCCCGTTTCTAGAAGGTGACTTGTCGATAAGGTTACCCACGTGGACAAATGGAGCAATTTCATTGGAGCCGACAGATCATAGGATGAAATGGAGCTCTTTGATTGGCTATGGTGACAAGGAATGATCATGTGGTCGGGATAGGCCTTCTAGGCTCTTCCAAGAGGATCCCAAGACCTCTTGATGGCTATAAAAGACCCTTGGCTCACATTGAAATTCATCCAATTCCTTAAGCATTAGAGGAATTTTGACCTTTCCATTTCTTGTCATTTTAATTGTTTTTAATAGTGTAATTGTTATTTTAAAATGTAATTTCATTTCAATTAATACAAGTTTGCTTTTGGTTTAATGCAAATTAAGTATTACCTTGTCGAATTCATTTGTCTCCAATCTATTTTCGCTTAAATTTATCATTTAAGCTCATATGTTTTGTTTAAGCTTGTATGATCATTTTTCCTTAATTAATCTCAACTACTTTTAAGCAAAAGTCAAGAGAAGTTCAACTGCTTGCTAATCTTGGTTCGTAAATGAAATGGGTTGAAATGATGCTTATTTAGGTTTAATTCAGTTGTTTGGTAAGTGGGATTTGGTTGAATTGGAATTGTTGTTCTCACCAATTCAAGCCGATGTTGGCAAGTTATTTTTCTAAAACTGCCTTTTGATTGTCAAGGAATTTGATCTTGTTTGTTTGTGTTTAGCATGTTTTAGAGCTTTAGGATCTGAGTTATCAAGCTAATTTCATTGTCTACATAAGAATTATAGGATCGATGTATTTGCTTAATAGAACATATTAAGGAGTGTTTGGTTTAGTACTAAAATATGTGCTAGAGGTTAACATAATGAAGTAGATCAGTTGCTTGAGGCTTGTTATAGTTATTAGCAGTCATATCTGTCCTTGTTTTGTGCTTGTCTTCATCATAAGTCAAATTTATTTTGTAACTGATCTTGTTAGCATTACTATTGGAATCAAGGTAATCAATCAATCATCAGATATAGGTTTAAAATCATTAGAACTAGCTTACTACAGTTGCATTACATCATATTTCATCTACATCAGTCCTGCATTTGATCTTAAATCTCATTTAAGTCAACCTTCTTAATCGTTTCAAAAGTCAAAACCATGTCCAACCAGCTTTATGTGATCTTGCAGCACCTCGCACCAAAGTTCAATACAGCTAGTTAGGGTCTCATATTTGGTCCATTTACAGTTTGCTGGGTGGTCTTCAAGTCCACATATCTGGTTTTAGCTTTAGCTTATTGATACTGCAAAAGAGCTCAAACATAGGGCCGCTTCAATCGTTTTGCTTGAGAAATCAGTTAGCTTAAATCATAGGTAATCTGCTTATTTGAGGTTAGGAGTAGCATTAGATAGTTGCTTTAGAGTAGTTTTGGTATTAATTAGCTTTTGTAATAGTTTGGTGGCTTATTTTGTTATTTAGCTTATTTAAAAGTGCTTATTTGCTATCCATTTACACTGCAGCCTTAATATTTCATACATAAGCATAGTATTTCTTATTTTTCATAGATTTAGATTAACATTTTAGAATTTCCCTGAATTTTCATAATTTTTAGTCTGCTGCTATATTTTTATTGATTTAAAATAAGTTTTTAATCATTTTTAAATAGCTTTAATTGCAATTAATTGAGAAAAAGCTCCAAAAAAATAATTTTTCAATTTTCCCAGTTTAAGATAAATATAAAAAGCATAAAAATATTTTTCCTTATTTTTCTCCTTTTATTTGGTATTTTCATAATTTAAATTAGATTTAAATAGTTTTAAATTAGTAGAAAATAGAAAAATAATCAGAAAAATAAAAAAATAGTTTTGAAAATTCTCTTAGGTTATTTTAGATTTTATAAAAGTAATTCCATAATTTTCCCTCTCTTTTTCATAATTTCTAGATAATTAGTTTATTTTTAAGAGTTAAAAATTAGTTTTTAATTCTAATAAAATCCTAAAATCCTAAAAATTAGTTTTAATTCAAATAGTTTTCTAATATCATTTTAGTATAAAAGTAATTTTTAGATCATTTTAGATGTAGAATAGACGTAGTTGCATTTTATTTACGCTTTCTTTTTAATACGTTTTAGTATAAATCGCGTGATTTAGGATTTCCCGTAGTGTAATTCCCTTTATGCTTCCCTGCCCCGTAGTTTAGAAAACATCATTTTATCCCCTTCTATTATTCAAATCCCGATAATCGAGACGTGAGTTGGAAATTCCATTCAACCCTCGTTCGAACGATCTCGGTGCTCAAACCTAACACGTTTGAGTTACCCACATACTACACATCTCATCTATTATTGGTTTTTAAATCAGTGTCCGAACTGTTTTAAGTTTCTTTACTAGTCATTCACAAGTGGCTAGCTTGTGTGAGATAACTTGACAGCTTGGCATTTTTCCAAAAATCAATTTTTGCCGCCGCCGGGAGGGCTTGTAGCGAGTTTTCGATTCCGCCTCGAATCGCTGCATTTGAAGATCCTTCCCCGAGTGAAGTTACCGTCGTTTTTGTAAATATATCTTTTTCAAAAACTCAAAAAGATTTTCCTTTTCAAAATATGTTTTCTAAAAACCCAAAAAATATTTCTTCTTTACCTTCAACCGTCAATTTTTATCTCTTTACCCTCTTATTCGTATAATTCTTCTCGATGTTCGTCTTTACCATTATGGTTGTCAATGGTGTGGGGGACCTCAAAATGGTGGGAATTGTCCCAGTTGTAGCATTGTGAATACGGAACGAGTTTGTTCTACGACCAACATCCCTACAATGATACGACCGATTTCCTTAACCAATCCCCATACCATGAGCCGGAATCATACTCTTGTGAGTACTGTAGGCTCACCAAGGTTTTCAATGTCAAGCTCAATTTAACAACTCAACCTTGGTTATGAACCTACCTTATTCACACAACAATCATATTGTTGTGAGTATTGTGGAGGTCCGCACGAATTCCGATTGTCGATGCGAATCCGATTGTTTACGAGCAAGTTCCTTGTAACAATTATGACTATTCTTATGACCCACCTCCACAATACCAAGAGATTCAACCACAACATCCGAAAATTCCTCAAGATAGTTTCCAAAGATGTATTAATATACTCGAAGAATTTATGGATAAACATGGTATCGAGAAAGATCATCATCAGAAAACGTATGGTGAATTACTTGCCGAAGATCGAGCATCTCGAAACGAAAGATCTATGTTAGAATTACTTAAGAAGAAAAACGAAAATGATTGAAAAGTGTCTTGAAGAAATACGAATTGAGGAGCAAGCACTTGAAAGACGCGCCCGATGGCTCGAGACTTACATCGATGATGATGATGAGGATTCCATCCAAATGAAAGAATATTATGAAAGTTTGTCGGCTGAACCCACTCCCGTTTCTGAAGCCTTTCATTTCTCGACCCTTCCCCTTCTCTCACCGGTTGAGAGAAGTGACATCGCTTTTGAAGAGGTCGATAATAATAATTCTACAGACATAGTTACACCCGTTGACTCTCTCATAATGGGGGACGATCCTCTTAGTACTATTCCGAAACGAATCTTCTTGTGTTGAGAGCCTTATCCCAATCCCAAGAGAGTCCGAGGTTGTAGATGATATTTGTGATGAGCTTCTCTTGATATTTCAATGATCATGATGAGATGTTTTCCGATTCCGAGGATGTATCCAGTGATTGTGATTCGCTTATGTGATTCTCTTGACATTTTCGAGGTTACTTCAGGATTTCTCAAATCCTCTTTTTGAACTCAAAGACGACTATACCTTTTGCGAAGTTAATCCTCTTTTCGACAAAGATTTTGAGTCCGATTCAGAGACCACAACGAAAGTGGTGGATATTGCTAGCTCTCAAAGCACACCACTTGTCCCATCTCTGTGTTCCGACCTTTCTCTCCCGTCATGTGTTGTTAAAAGTGATGAATCCGCCATTGAAGATATTATGGAGATTGATGAATTGACTAAAGTGGGTGACGACGATATTCTTGATAATCCTCCTTATGATTCTGATATGGAAGAAATCGACTTATTTCTTGATGATCCAATACCGCCGGGTATTGAGAGTGACGGTGCGCTCTGATCAAGATATCCTTTTCTTGAAAGCTTGCTAAATGATGATTCTCTTTCCTCTGTTGAGTCCGACCCTCACTTATCCCGTTGAGCCCTCATGTGAAGACAAAATTTTAAACCCGGATATGCTGATGAGTTTTATGCTAAAAATGTTATTCGAGATAAGGATCCTCTTGGATGCCTTCAGTTGATGAGCCTTTGAGTAAACCTTTCTATACCATGAGCTCCTGACTTCTTTGGAGTATTCTTTTATCGATCCTTCATCCCTTCGTCGGCCCGCAAAACCGCCGGATGATGGATCGATCTTTCATATGCCTTATGTGAGTTTGGGAGGAGTCATCTTTATGTGCTTGAACATTTTCTCCTCCCAACCCACCCAGTCTCATTCTTTCGGGAATGAGGACACCGCGACCCTGTATCTCTACCACTTACTTCCCCAAGGACAAATGAATTCGGGGACGAGTCAGGCTAGCGACTCGTTTAAGAAAACAAGAGCGCCGGGAGGCACCCCATGCTTATCTCTATCTTCTTTCTATTTTCTAATAAGTGACGAAGGGGTCCGCCTCTTCATTTCTCGTGTTTGGTTATTTGTGATGTTGTGTTTATGATGTTCCCGATATGAAGACTCTCGTGCTCGAAGTTTGTCATTTTCTCTACTCGAGTTTCATAATCGATGCTGATGGAAATCCGATATCCTAATCTTATCGACTAACGTTTATCTTCTAGCATACTTAATAAACGGCTTTTAGATTTTCGTGATACCCTTGCTTTAAACATTGAGGACAATGTTTCGTTCTCGTCTGGGGTAGGGTAATCTTCGATTTGATTTGACCGCACTTGCTTATTTTTGTCATGTACTCTCGCAACCCCGTTTTTCCTTAGAAAATGAAAAATTGTGCAAAAATGAGAAAATTTAAAAATTTTTGTAAGCTTTTGTTAAGTCTTTTTGATTGAAAAGTTTGCTAGTCTCTTAGATAAGAAGCTATAAAATGCGAACTCTAGCTCACAAGGCCAAGATTTTGCAAGTTTCCCTGAGCGATTTTAAATATGCATGACTTGATTTCATTAGACAAAGCATTTGCTAAGTTAATATATGTTTTGACACCTTGTTGACTGTGAGAGTAGGAATAGAATTGACTTGACCAAGGGCGTGTTGAGCCTAGCTTGTTCCCTTAACCATAGATAATCCAAAATTATCGGCTAAGCATCCGCGGATCTCATTATTTGGGATTTTAAATTTGCAGATCGAGAAATGATAGAGTTACTTATGAGTTTAGATGCTAAACGCGGAGTAGTTGGTTCTCTTTAGAGCCCATCGAAGGTACTTATGGCTTTTGTTCCCACAAAATTGTTTCACCCCATATCTGTCTAATAATAATTAGAGATGCCGAGTTTTTGGCGATAGTTAGTTCTTTATCTTCTTAAAAGAATCTTTGTTTTAAAATTGGGTACACATCAAGGATCCGTAATAAATAAATGAGTAATCAGTGATAAGTGATAAAGTAATAAGTAAAGTTGTGAGTTGCGGTGTCGAGATCGGACCCTTGGATCTTTAGCCGGGATTGAGTGAGATGTTAGCCTAGCCACGATCCTCATTTCATGAAGCCTATAGTCTTGGAATTAACCCGTGAAGCTCCGTGGTTCATAGCTCATACACGTAAAAGTCTAAGTTCTATTTCAAATAAAAAAAAAATGTTGAAAAATGAAAATGAAAAATAAAGTATAAGTGAATAAAAATTCCTTGATGTGGACCTCATTTTTACGACAATGGTTCTTGAAGGAAGGCGGATAACTAATTATCGACTTAGCTTTGTATCTTTATTAGAATAAAAGTTATCGAAACGAGAATTTGAAGAAATTCATTTCTCACAAAAATAAAAAATCTAAAGGAAAATAGGAAAATGGGAACGAAAGGTAAGTACACAAGTAACTTCCATGGGTAGTGTTAGCATCTAGAATCATATTTAACAATGATTTCGATTTTACGCTTAGTTTGGGACTTGTGAAAAATCGGGGACGATGTATTCTATCCGTATGGTCACTTCACGCTGTGTTGTGTTTTCTACTCCGTGATCCTAATATGTCGTTTGAAAAATGTTGGAGTTATTGATCGACATGAAAGTTCAACAAACCGTCATTCATAATCGGAATGTGCTTAACCGTAATATCTATATATGTGAATTGAAAGGTAAACGGGGCGTTTTTAGAATTAAGGCTTTCTAATCTCTTTTGAGGAATCTTTGCTACTTCTTCATAGGTTTAGTAGAAAGAGATTGAAATCCTTGGTTTTAGAAGGTGAGTTGATTGTGTGTGAGGACACGACAATGGTTTCGTCTGTGGTATTTTGGTATGTGCTAAAACACATACCTTTTCTATATCAAAACTAACCCAAAATAACCAAGAAAGAGCCGTTTATTGCTAATATTTGTGGTTTTCTTGAGTTTGTGCTTGTGCAGTATGGATATGTAAAACACGCAAAAAGGAACCAAATCAGACATAACCAGCACGAGAGATTAAGAGAGCTTAAGTCGAGCCGGAAGATCAAAATTGAGCATTTATGAAGATTTTATTCTCCGAGGATGATTTTTGAAGTTTTAATCAAGTTAGAAGAATTGGCAAAAATGGCCTCTAAGATTAAATGTTGCAAATTCAACCTTGGTTTATTTGAAGATTGACAAAATGGTCCTTGGAAGATAATTTCAGATTTACATGTATGGTCCTTGGAGTTTCAATTTTACAACTTTGGTCCCTACAATTCACTTGGAGCATTTATCTAGTCCATTTAACCAATCCTTTATCCAAGTCCATTATCCACTAAACCCTTACCCTTACCCGCCCAAACAAACAACCCGGCCACCCTATTAATACCACCCAACCCATTTACCCGAGTATCCAAACCAAACCCGCTTATTTTACCCAGGTCAAACCCCCACGACCCGGTCAACCCATTTGAATAATAATAAACAAACCAAACGCGCCCCACTTACTTGTCTCCCCAAACGCCCCATTTTACCACTATTTACCCGTTCACCATCATTTACCCAATCACCCAACTTCACCTCGTATAAGCATCTTCCCAGGTTTCTAGAAGGTGACTTGTCGATAAGGTTACCCACGTGGACAAATGGAGCATTTCATTGGACGACACATCATAGGATGAAATGGAGCTCTTTGATTGGCTATGGTGACAAGGAATGATCATGTGGTCGGATAGGCCTCTAGGCTCTTCCAAGAGGATCCCAAGACTCTTGATGGCTATAAAAAGACCTCTGGCTCACATTGAAATTCATCCAATTCTTAAGCATTAGAGAATTTTGACCTTCCATTTTGTCATTTTAATTGTTTTTAATAGTGTAATTGTTATTTTAAAATGTAATTTCATTTCAATTAATACAAGTTTGCTTTTGGTTTAATGCAAATTAAGTATTACCTTGTCGAATTCATTTGTCTCCAATCTATTTTCAGCTTTTAAATTTATCATTTAAGCTCATATGTTTAAAGCTTGTATGAGCTCATTTTCCTCTTAATTAATCTCAACTACGTTTTGCAAAAGTCAAGAGAAGTCTACTATTTGCTAATCTTGGTTCGAAATGGAAATGGTTGAAATGATGCTATTTAGGTTTAATTCAGTTGTTTGGTATGATTTGGTTGAATTGGAATTGTTGTTCGCTTAATTCAAGTCTGGATGTTAAGTAAGTTATTTTTCTAAAACTGTCTTTTGATTGTCATGAATTTGATCTTGTTTGTTTGTGTTTAGCATGTTGTTAGAGCTTTAGGATTCGAAGCATGCTAATTTCATTGTCTACATAAGAATTATAGGATCAGATGGCTTTATTTGCTTAATAGAACATATTAAGGAGTGTTTGGTTTAGTACTAAAATCTGTGCTAGAGGTTAACATAATGAAGTAGATCAGTTGCTTGAGGCTTGTTATAGTTATTAGCAGTCATATCTGTCCTTGTTTTGTGCTTGTCTTCATCATAAGTCAAATTTATTTTGTAATCGATCTTGTTAGCATTACTATTGGAATCAAGGTACCTAATCATTGCATATAGGTTTAAAATCATTAGAACTAGCTTAATATAGTTGCATTACATCATATTTCATCTACATCAGTCCTGATTTGATCTAAATCTCATTTAAGTCAACCTTCTTAACTGTTCTTCAAAAGTCAAACCATGTCTCGAACCGCTTTTATGTAGATCTGCACTCGCACCAAGTTCCACGTTTGTTGGTCTCATATTTGGTCCATTTACAGTTTGCTGGGTGGTCTTCAAGTCCACATATCTGGTTTTAGCTTTAGCTTATTGGATAAGCAGCTTGCAAAAGCTCAAACATAGGCCAGTTCAATGCTTTGCTTGAGAAATCGTTAGCTTAATTCATAGGTAATCTGCTTATTTAAGGTTAGGAGTAGCAGTAGATAGTTGCTTTAGAGTAGTTTTGGTATTAATTAGCTTTTGTAATAGTTTGGTGGCTTATTTTGTTATTTAGCTTATTTAAAAGTGCTTATTTGCTATCCATTTACACTGCAACCTTAATATTTCATACATAAGCATAGTATTTCTTATTTTTCATAGATTTAGATTAACATTTTAGAATTTCCCATCATTTTTCATAATTTTTAGCTGCTGTTTACTATTTTTCTTGATTTAAAATAAGTTTTTAGTCATTTTTAAATAGCTTTAATTGCAATTAATTGAGAAAAAGCTCCAAAAAATAATTTTTCAATTTTCCCAGTTTAAGATAAATATAAAAAGCATAAAAATATTTTTCCTATTTTTCCTCTTTTATTTGGTATTTTTCACAATTTAAATTAGATTTAATTAGTTTTAAATTAGTAGAAAATAGAAAATAATCAAAAATATAAAAAAATAGTTTTGAAAATTCTCTTAGGTTATTTTAGATTTTATAAAAGTAATTCCATAATTTTCCCTCTCTTTTTCATAATTTCTAGATAATTAGTTTATTTTTAAGAGTTAAAAATTAGTTTTAATTCTAATAAATCCGAAAATCCTAAAAATTAGTTATAATTCATAAATAGTTTTCTAATATCATTTTTAGTATAAAAGTAATTTTAGATCATTTTTAGGATGTAGAATAGACGTAGTTGCATTTTATTTACGCTTTTTAATAACGCTTAGTATAAATCGCGTATTTAGGATTTCCGTAGTGTAATTTCCCTTTATGCTTCCCTGCCCCGTAGTTTAGAAAACATCATTTTATCCCCTATTATTCAAATCCCGCTAATCGAGACGTGAGTTGGAAATTCCATTCAACCCTCGTTCGGAACGATCTCGGTGCTCAAACCTAACACGCTTGAGTTACCCATATACTACACATCTCATCTATTATTGGTTTTAAATCAGTGTCCGAATCGTTTAATTTTCTACGGTTAGTCATTCACAAGCTAGCTTGTGTGAGATAACTTGACGCTTGGCATTTTTCCAAAAATCAATTTTGGCGCCGCCAGAGGTTTGTAGCAGTTTTCGATTCCGTCTCGATTCGCGTGCATTTGAAGATCCTTCCCCGAGTGAAGTTACCGTCGTTTTTGTAAATATATCTTTTTCAAAAACTCAAAAAGATTTTCCTTTTCAAAATATGTTTTCTAAAAACCCAAAAATATTCTTCTTTACCTTCTGAACCGTCAATTCTTTATCTCTTTACCCTCTTATTCGTATAATTCTTCTCATGTCTTGTCTTACCATTATGGTTGTCAATGGTGTGGGGGACCTCAAAATGGTGGGAATTGTCCCGTTTGTAGCATTGTGAATATGGGAGACGAGTTTGTCTACGACCAACATCCCTACAATGATAACGATTTCCTTAACCAATCCCCATACCATGATCCGGAATCATACTCTTGTGAGTACTGTGGTGGTCCTCACCAAGGTTTTCAATGTCAAGCTCAATTTAACAACTCAACCTTTGGTTATGAACCTTACCCTTATTCGTCACAACAATCATATTGTTGTAAGTATTGTGGAGGTCCGACGTTAATTCATTGTCGATGCGAATCCGATTGTTTACGAGCAAGTTCCTTGTGACAATTATGACTATTCTTATGACCCACCTCCACAATACGAAGAGATTCAACCACAACATCCACAAATTCCTCAAGATAGTTTCCAACGATGTATTAATATACTTGAAGAATTTATGGATAAACATGGTATCGAGAAAGATCATCATCAGAAAACGTATGGTGAATTACTTGCCGAAGATCGAGCATCTCGCAACGAAAGATCTATGTTAGAATTACTCAAAGAAGAAAAACGAGCAGCTCAGATTGAAAAGTGTCTTGAAGAAATACGAATTGAGGAGCAAGCACTTGAAAGACGTGCCCGATGGCTCGAGACTTACATCGATGATGATGATGAGGATTCCATCCAAATGAAAGAATATTATGAAAGTTTGTCGGCGAACCCACCCCGCTTCTGAGCCTTTCATTTTGACCCTTCCCCTTCTCTCTCACGGTTGAGAGAAGTGACATCGCGGAAGAGGTCGATAATCATAATTCTCTGCATTATAGTTACAACCGTTGACTCTCTCATAATGGGGACGATCCTCTTAGTACTATTCTGAACGAATCTTCTTTGTGTGAGAGCCTTATCCCAATTCCAAGAGAGTCCGAGGTTATAGATGATATTTGGTGATGAGCTTCTTGATATTTCAATGATCATGATGAGATGTTCCCATTCGAGGATGTATCTGACAGTTGATTGTGATTCGCTTTTATGTGATTCTCTTGACATTTCGAGGTTACTTGGGGATTTTCTCAAATCTCTTTTTGAACCTCAGACGACTATACCTTTTGAAGTTAATCCTCTTTCGACAAAGATTTTGAGTCCGGTTCGAGACCACAACGGAAGTGGTGGATATTGCTAGTCTCTCAAGCACACCACTTGTCCCATCTCACGTGTTCGACCTTTCTCCTCGCCATGTGATGTTAAAAGTGATGAATCCGCCATTGAAGATATTATGGAGATTGATGAATTGACTAAAGTGGGTGATGACGATATTCTTGATAATCCGCCTTATGATTCTGATATGGAAGAAATCGACTTATTTCTTGATGATCCAATACCGCTGGGTATTGAGAGTGACGGCGCGACTCGATCAAGATATCCTTTTTCTTGAAAGCTTGCTAAATGATGATTCTCTTTCCTCTGTTGAGTCCGACCCTCACTTATCCCGTTGAGCCCTCATGTGAAGACAAAATCTTTAAACCCGGGATATGCGTTGATGAGTTTTATGCTAAAAATGTTATTCGAGATCCTCTCTTGGATGCCTTCATTGATGAGCCTTTGAGGCTTTCTATACCATGAGCTCCGATTTCGTTGAGTATTCTTCTTGTCGATCCTTCATCCCTTCGTCCGCCTCTCAAAAACCACGGATGATGGATCGATCTTTCACATGCTTTATGTGGGGAGGAGTCATTCTTTATGTGCTTGAGCCCCACATTTTCTTTTCCTCCCAACCCACCCAGTCTCATTCTTTCGGGAATGAGGACACCGTTTTGACCCTGGTATCTCTACCATTTTCTTCCCCAAGGACAAATGAATTGGGACGAGTCGCTAGCGACTCGTTAAGAAAAAAGATGCCGGGGAGGCAACTTATCTCTATCTTCTTTCTATTTTCTAATAAGTGACGCGAAGGGGTCTCCGCCTCTTCATTTCTCGTGTTTGGTTATTTGTGATGTTGTGTTTAGGATGTTCTCGATATGAAGACTCTCGTCATTTTCTACCGGTTTCATAACGATGCTGATGGAAATCCGATATCCTAATCTTTTGACTAATTAACTATCTTCTAGCATACTTAATAAACGGCTTTTAGATTTTCGTGATACCCTTGTTTTAAAGGACATTGATACCGTTTCGCCTCAAGTAGGGTAATCTTCGATTTGATTTGACCGCACTTGCTTATTTTTGTCATGTACTCGCGAACCCCGTTTTTCCTTAGAAAATGAAAAAATTGTGCTAAAAATGAGAAAATTTAAAAATTTTTGTAAGCTTTTGTTAAGTCTTTTTGATTGAAAAGTTTTGCTAGTCTCTTAGATAAGAAGCTATAAAATGCGAACTCTAGCTCACAAGGCCAAGATTTTGCAAGTTTCCCTGAGCGATTTTAAATATGCATGACTTGATTTCATTAGACAAAGCATTTGCTAAGTTAATATATGTTTTGACACCTTGTTGACTTTCGCTGGTGAGAGTAGGGAATACGACTTGACCCGCGGTTGAGCTCCCTAGCTTGTTCTCTTAACCATAGATAATCCAAAATTATCATACATCATCATCGGATCTCATTATTTTAGATTTTAAATTTGCAGAGATCGAGAAATGATAGAGTTACTTATGAGTTTAGATGCTAACCGTGGAGTAGTTGGTTCTCTTTAGAGCCCATCGAAGGTACTTATGGCTTTTGTTCCCACAAAATTGTTTCACCCCATATCCGCTCTAATGAATAATTAGAGATGCCGAGTTTTTGGCGATAGTTAGTTCTTTATCTTCTTAAAATAATCTTTGTTTTAAAAATTGGGTACACATCAAGGATCCGTAATAAATAAATGAGTAATCGATAAGTGATAAAGTAATAAGTAAAGTTGTGAGTCTGGGTGTCAGATCGACCCTTGGATCTTTAGCCGGGATTGAGTGAGGTTAGCCTAGCCACGGGATCCTCATTTCATGAAGCCTATAGTCTTGGAATTACCCCGTGAAGCTCCGTGGTTCATAGCTCATAACACGAAAAGTCTAAGTTCTATAAAAAAAAATGTTGAAAAATGAAAATGAAAAATAAAGTATAAGTGAATAAAAATTCCTTGATGTGGACCTCATTTTTACGACAATGGTTCTTGAAGAAGGCGGATAACTACTTATCGACTTAGCTTTATATCTTTATCGGAATAAAAGTTATCGAAACGAAAAATTTGAAGAAATTCATTTCTCACAAAAATAAAAAAATTCTAAAGCAATAGGAAAAGGGAACGAAGGTAAGTACACAAGTAACCTCCATGGGTAGTGTTAGCATCTAGAATCATATTTAACAATGATTTCGATTTTACGCTTATTTTGGGGACTTGTGAAAAATCAGGGACGATGTATTCTATCCGTATGGTCACTTCACGCTGTGTTGTGTTTTACTCTGATCCTAATATGTCTTTTGAAAAATGTTGGAGTTATTGATCGACATGAAAGTTCAACAAACCGTCATTCATAATCGAATGTGCTTAACCGTAATATCTATATGTGAATTTGAGAGGTAAATAATGCTTTTAGAATTAAGGACTTCTTAATCTCTTTTGAGGAATCTTTGCTACTTCTTCATAGGTTTAGTAGAAAGAGATTGAAAATCCTTGGTTTTAGAAGCGTGATGATCAGATTGTGTGAGAACGACAATGGTTTCGTCTGGAGTATTTTGGTATGTGCTAAAACACATACCTTTTCTATATCAAAACTAACCCAAAATAACCAAGAAAGAGCCGTTTATTGCTAATATTTGTGGTTTCTTAAGTTTGTGCTGCAGTGTATGGATATGTAAAAAACACGAAAAAGGAACCAAATCGCATAAACCGGAACGAGAGATTAAGAGAGCTTAAGTCAGCCGAAGATCAAAATTGAGCATTTATGAATATTTTATTCTCCGAGGATGATTTTTTTTTAATCAAGTTAGAAGAATTGGCAAAAATGGCCCCTGAAGATTCAAATGTTGCAAATTCAACCTTGGTTTATTTGAAGATTGACAAAAATGGTCCTTGGAAGATAATTTCAAATTTACATGTATGGTCCCTTGTTTTAGCTTTACAACTTTGGTCCCTACAATTCACTTGGAGCATTTATCTAGTCCATTTAACCAATCCTTTATCCAAGTCCATTATCCACAACCCTTTTACCCCTACCCGCCCAACAAACAACCCTACACCCTATTAATACCACCCAACCCATTTACCCCAGTATCCAAACCAAACCCGCTTATTTACCCGTGTCAAACCCCCACCGACCGGTCAACCCATTTGAATAATAATAAACCAAACGCCACAAGACATTTACTTTCTTCCCAAACGCCCATTTTACCACTACGGATTGCTCATCATTTACCCAATCAACTTCACCTCGCATAAGCATCTTCCCCAAGGTTTCTAGAAGGTGACTTGTCGATAAGGTTACCCACGCGGGACAAATGGAGTTTCATTGACACATCATAGGATGAAATGGAGCTCTTTGATTGGCTATGGTGACAAGGAATGATCATGTGGTCGTGGATAGCCTTCTAGGTCTTTCCAAGAGGATCCCAAGACCTCTTGATGGCTATAAAAGACCTTGGCTCACATTGAAATTCATCCACCTTGCTACGAGAGAATTTTTGACCTTTCCATTTTTGTCATTTTAATTGTTTTTAATAGTGTAATTGTTATTTTATGTAATTTCATTTCAATACAAAGTTTGCTTTTGGTTTAATGCAAATTAAGTATTACCTTGTCGAATTCATTTGTCTCCAATCTATTTTCTTTAAATTTTACTTCATTTAAGCTCATATAAGCTTAAAGCTTGTATGAGCTCATTCTCTTAATTAATCTCAACTATTTTTAAGCAAAAGTCAAGAGAAGTCTATTTGCTAATCTTGGTTTAAAATGGAAATGGGTTGAAATGATGCTTATTTAGGGTTGTTTGTATGGATTTGGTTGAATTGGAATTGTTGTTATGCCCAATTCAAGTTGGATGTTAAGTAAGTTATTTTTCTAAACCTTTGATTGTCATGAATTTGATCTTGTTTGTTTGTGTTTAGCATGTTTTTAGAGCTTTAGGATCTGAGTTTACTGCTAATTTCATTGTCTACATAAGAATTATGGATCGATGTATTTATTTGCTTAATAGAACATATTAAGGAGTGTTTGGTTTAGTACTAAAACTGCTAGAGGTTAACATAATGAAGTAGATCAGTTGCTTGAGGCTTGTTATAGTTATTAGCAGTCATATATGTCCTTGTTTTGTGCTTGTCTTCATCATAAGTCAAATTTATTTTGTAACCGATCTTGTTAGCATATTGTTGGAATCAAATCTAATCATTGCATAGGTTTAAAATCATTAGAACTAGCTTACTATAGTTGCATTACATCATATTTCATCTACATCAGCCTCGCATTTGATCTTAAATCTCATTTAAGTCAACCTTCTTAACTGTTCTTCAAAAGTCAAAACCATGTCTGAACCAGCTATGTGATTTTGCAGACCTGCACCAGTTCAATACAGCTAGTTAGGGTCTCATATTTGGTCCATTTACAGTTTGTTGGGTGGTCTTCAAGTCCACATATCTGGTTTTAGCTTTAGCTTATTGGATAAGCAGCTGCAGAGCTCAAACATATAGGCCAGTCAATCGCTTTGCTTGAGAAATCAGTTAGCTTAAATCATAGGTAACTGCTATTTGAGGTTAGAGTAGCAGAGATAGTTGCTTTAGATAGTTTTGGTATTAATTAGCTTTTGTAATAGTTTGGTGGTTTTATTTTGTTATTTAGCTTATATAAAAGTGCTTATTTGCTATCCATTTACACCGCAGCCTTAATATTTCATACATAAGCATAGTATTTCTTATTTTTCATAGATTTAGATTAACATTTTAGAATTTCCCTGCATTTTCATAATTTTAGTCATTGTTTACTATTTTTCTTGATTTAAAATAAGCATTTTAAATACTTAATTGCAATTAATTGAGAAAAGCTCCAAAAATAATTTTTCAATTTTCCCAGTTTAAGAAAAATATAAAAGCATAAAAAATATTTTTCCTTATTTTTCCCCCTTTTATTTGGTATTTTTCACAATTTAAATTAGATTTAATTAGTTTTAAATTAGTAGAAAATAGAAAATTAATCAGAAAAATAAAAAAATAGTTTTGAAAATTCTATTAGGTTATTTTAGATTTTATAAAAGTAATTCCATAATTTTCCTCTTTTCATATAATTTCTAGATAATTAGTTTATTTTTAAGAGTCAAAAATTAGTTTTAATTCTAATAAACTTAAAATCCTAAAAATTAGTTTTAATTCATAAATAGTTTCTTTTAGTATAAAAGTAATTTTAGATCATATTTAGGATTTAGATTAAACGTAGTTGCATTTTATTTACGCTTTTAATAATGCTTTTAGTATAAATCGCGTATTTAGATTTCCGTAGTGTAATTTCCTTTTATGCTTCCCTTTGCCCGTAGTTTAGAAAACATCATTTTATCCCTTCTATTATTCAAATCCTCGATAGACGTGAGTTGGAATTCATTCAACCCTCGTTCGGAACGATTCGGTGCTCAAACCTAACACGCGAGTTACCCACATACTACACATCTCATCTATTATTGGTTTTAAATCGTCCGAACTGCTTTAAGTTTCACGGTTAGTCATTCACAGTGGTTTCAGGCAGATAACTGACAGCTTGGCATTTTTCCAAAATCAAGTTCTAACACTTCAAGAGAGAGTTTAACAACAACTGACTTCTTTGATGAGAAAATTTGTCATCCAAACCATTCAAGAACCTAAACAATCTTTGCTCTTCTTTCTTCGAGTACTCAAAGCAGCTAGAAAAGCAGAATTTCTAGAGTATTATTGACTATTCTTGGCAATTCATTCATTGAATCCAATTCTTCCCAAACACACTTCATAGTTGTATAGTACTCACTCACATATCTTCCGATTGCATACTCATAAGTCTCTCTGTTCAACTTGTACTTATGTGACCCATTGTTGAGAGCAAATCTTTTCTCAAGTTGAATCCAAATTGCATAAGCAGTTCCAATGAACATAATGGATTTTGCAATTGATTCTATTAATCGAAGTTCATTAACCAACTAATCACCAAGTTATTGCATGTATCCCACTGTTCTTGTAAATTGACATCATCTTGTGAACTTGGAACTGTTCCTCTGATGAAACCTAACTTTCTTTTTGTAGAAAGAGCAATTTCAACTGATCTTCTCCAAGAACGATAGTTTTGTGCTCCTAAGAATTTCTCATTCACCACAAGAGTACTGCCATTAAAGGATGCAAATACAATGGATTTTGGAACAAAAGAGATTGACGTTTTGCTAGTAGCATCGGAAGAAGATGATGCCGCCATTGTTAACATCAGCATAAGCTTCAACAATCTTGAAGAACCGTTACAACAACCAAATGACTCAACAAATTCGCCTTGAATAAGAAATTCAACTGAATCACTTTACCAGAATGTAGATGAAAAAATTGTGAAGAGAATGATAGAAATGATGAATTGATAGTGATCGGAAAAATTAAGCACGGTGGTTTATGGTGATCGAAAAGTTAGTTATGGTAGTTACGGCTGACGTTGTAATCGATCAAGAACTCATTATGAGCTCGATACCATGTGACAAGATGAAAGTGAGAGAAACACACATTTCACACATGAAAATGATTCTCCTTATTACTCAAAATGAAGATACAAGATGTTTTTATACGAAGAAAACGAGTAAATGAAATAAATGAAAGATACAAAATAGACCCTACACTATCTCAATGTTCCATCGAGTCCTTCAACTAACCAATTCCTCTTTACAAAGCTAGACAAGTTTCTTTGGTACAATTTCTGTTTTTCCCTTTTGTTCAAAAATTCTATTTCTTTACCCGTAGCTTGAATGGTTGTTTCATCTATTGTTTATAGATCCATCCAAGAGTGTAAATCTTGATTGGAACACGAGATTTAAAATAATCGAAGGGATAGCTCAAGGACTTCTTTATCTGCACAAATATTCTAGGCTCAAAGTTATCCATAGGGATTTAAAAGCAAGCAATGGATCAAATGATGACTCTAAAATTTCGGATTTTGATTGGCAAGAATTTTGGGATGAACCAAATTGAAGACAAAACAAGCAGAGTTGTTTGGTATCTAGTAAGTCAAAAGTCAACTTATGCATGTAAAATGTATTAGATGATGTTTAAATAATTTGAGATTATTGTTTGTTAATCAGGTGGATATATGGCACCGAATATGCATCAGATGGTAGATTTTCCAGAAATCCATGTATTTAGCTTTGGTGTCCCATCACTGAAATTGTGACCGGTAAAAGGAACAAGGGTGCTGACAGATTGAGGATTATCTTACAATATCGAATGGGTAAGTGTGTTGTGCAGATTCAATTATTGTATAATAAACTATCTGAAGCAACTAAATTTGTGAAAGGGAAGTGATATTTTAGTGCGGGGAAATCTGGATGGAAGGCGAGGAAAGTGGAGTTAATCAATCCTTCGACGGGACAACCGTGAACCTTGGTGCGCGGAAGTATCAATGTTGGACCGTGTGTACAAGAAATGATGAATGACATACCAACAATGTCAAAAGTAGTCGTGATGTTGAGCAATGAAACGGCAACCATTCCATTGCCTAAAACCGCTTTAACGATTCACGGTACTCAAATGTCGGTATCTTTTTTTTTTTGAAAGTTAACTATTATTCACACAGCCCAAAACAACCAACTAGCCAAGGGGCACCAAACACTAATTACATCAACTCAATTTACACTAAGGTTCCCGTAAACTAGTTCCCTACTTTTAAAACATACAGCCGAAGCCCATGATGTCTAAAATGATTCGTTTAACAACGATGGAACCGTTATCAAAGTTTTTCAAATTCCTAGCTTTCCAAATAGTCCAACACGTAATGTTAAAGACCCCTTAATCACTTTCCTTCTTCCTCGTCTTTTAATACCCCACCGTATGTCGAAATGTCTAGCAAAGAAAATGTCGAGTATCTACTCCATAATGATGTTACAAGGACCAATGTAGAGTCAGATAGAGCTATTGAATTTATTAGTTAAAATACCCATTTTGATTTAAAGGACCCACACTAATCGTTTTTGGATTACGTATATTTTGCAATAAAGTTACAATGATTTGTACACTTTCTTTTTTATTTATTTTGCAATAGCCTACAATGATTTAAAGGACCCACACTAATTAAGTTCCGTGTCATATCTACTTCTTTGAAAATGCAAACACTAACATCGAAAGATCCAAATGTGCTATCAACGGTATTGTAATCTACTATATGTCTATATAGCCGATATACGATTAGCTTGCAATAAACCTATATGTGTAACGTTGCTTTAGCATTCAAGAAATCATATCTATACTACTATATAAATTGTTTAGGACATTCTAAATAAAAAAGTCTTAAATTTTCAAGACAAAAAATATTTCTAATAAAAGTAACCCGCTAAACTTGTAACCAAAAATACAATTAATATAGCACTTGTTACCAAACAATAATACATAAATCATCTAACTTGTAACATTCATATATATTAATGTCAGAATTAATGAAATCATTAAAATACTTTCACTCAAAAGTACAATTAATATAGCACTTGGTACAAAACAATAATATATATATTATCTAATTTTTCTTTTTCATTAAAACACTCACTAATGAAATTTATAAATCATTAATAATATAATTAAAATGCCTCATCACTCAAAAGTACGATTAATATATCAAATGGTACAAAACAATAATACATAAATCATTTTATCATTTATATCTATCACTAAATGATATTTCACAATTCATTAATGATATTATTAAAATACCTCTTCACACAAAAGTACACTTAATGTAACACATGGTATAAAAACATAACGCATAAATCAACTTATGTTATGTTTCTTCTTTAAAACATCCACTAAATAAAATTTACAAATCATTAAGCGGATCATAGAAACCAATCTTTTATGTAGTCGAATTTCGACACCACCTTTATGCATCACGGAACGGATCACCATTTACCACCACAACTTAGCAATATAGACACCACTAGATGGTGCTAAAACCGCTATTTTAAAACACCTTGTATGTTTAAACAATATATAATATTACACATACTAAACGAATAGCAATATCGTTGACCATCGTTTCCTTATCGTCGTTGCATCGTGATGCAAGTCTGCCATTTATTAAAACAACACTCGTGGTATGAAAACGAACGAAAACGTAAGAAAATGGACGAAAACCTAAGAAAACAAACGAAAACGTCAGTAATTTGAAAACATTAAGTTATCGATTTAAACCATGTGTTAAGTTAGCATCATGAAAACGCATATGAAAACGGATGGAATAAGAAAACGATGTAAACTTACGAAAACGGATGAGACACACCTGCTATAAAAGCTTTTATCATGTTACTAAATGTTTAAAAAAAAAAAAACAAACAAAACTTGAAAAAAAACGCGAATTTAAAATTAAAAAAAAAGAATGAAAAAAACGTGAACTTAAAAAAAAAAAAATTAAATAAATAATGCAAAAAAAAAAAAACCAAACTTGAATAACCTGCTGGATAAAAAACATGGACTTCCTTCTTTAAAAGGTTTATCTCAACCATTAGATCATCGGATGGTGTGGTTTTGTCCTCAAAAGCACCAAAATTGCTATCGCCAAAAAAAAGTCTTAAATTTTCAAGACAAAAATATAATCACAAGGATACCCTCCTCCAAAAATACAATTAATATAGCAACCAAACAATAATACATAAATCATCTAACTTGAACGCATGAGTACCCGCTATAATGTATATAAATAATATTGAAAATAAGCTTAACTAATTGATGTGATTAGAATATCAAATGGAACATATATTAATTAACGCTTAACTAATATGTACATATTAATGATATTATTAAAATACTTAATTGAGTATATAAACAATAACGATAAATTAGGTTTCTTCTTTAAAACATCCACTAAATAAAATTTACAAATCATTGATTGAAAGATGTATGTATCTGCCTTCATAAACCCTAGCAATATAGATAGATGAGTATTTTAAAACACCTTGTTACAAATAATGATGATTTTTTTATTTATACTACATCGTGGTAAAGTTGTTCCATAAAAGAAAACAGTCAAACTTTGAAAAGTGAAATACTAATTTTCAATTAATAACCTCCGTTGAAAGTGAAATATGAGAAAATATATTACCCTCCGCCGCAACGCATGTGTAATTAATACTCTTATTAAAACACCTTATTACTTTAAAGTACAAAAGATTGAATTTATTCAGAAACCCTAGAAATAGATTGAGTGCTTTTACAAATAATGATGATTTTTTTTATTTATACTACATATAAAAGAAAAACAGTCAAACTTTGAAAAGTGAAATGTTGAAAGTGAAATATGAGAAAAATATATTGTGTAATTAATACTCTTATTAAAACACCTTATTACTTTAAAGTACAATAATTTATTCACATTGTATAACCAATTAAAAGCATATATCTACCAAATTAAAAACAACCAATTAAAACACCCCCTACTAAAAAATACAATAAATTTTTCACAATGTACAATTTAAACAAGCTACAACATAATCCAAAATATAAAATAATTAAACACACAAATTAATGTTATTTTTTACACACCCTAAAATAAAAAAATACATGTTATTATACACATTATACAAATTAATAAAACACACAAATCTTTATACAAGCTAACAAGTTGATGGTACATATAGTTTTGAAAATCGGACCGACGAACGCTCAACCAGAACCAGTGTCATCACCGGTTCAGCTAACCAATAAAGTCATCCAACAACCAGAGAGGACCGAGAGGACCCGTTGAAACCGATACAACTGGTGAATAAAGTCTAATCGAGATCTATTTCTTGGTTAATCGTCAGGTACCCGCGGCCGCTATATTATTATTTAAAGGAAAAACCAAAAAAGTGAAAAGTTGAAACTAAAAAAAAATGTTAAAAACATAATTTCAAAAGGAAACTATTAATACATATTCAAAACCGGGTTGACCCGAGACGCTTCAAACCCAGTGGGTTGACCCGGTTTAATTTGACCCGTTTTTTACCCAACCGTTGACTTGGTTTAAATCGACCCGTTTTTCGACCGGAACGGTTCAACCGGTTGAACCACCCGGGTCGAACCGGGTTTCAAAGCATTATGTTTAATCCCCAAATCTTCAAACTTTTATTATTTTTCGTTTATAAGCCATAAAGATTTTTTTAACACAAAACGATTTGTCGCTATAAAATCATGTTGTTGCGTACGTGTTCTTGCCTAGTGTTTTCAAATGTAAGAATATTATACAAGTAAAAGTAAATTTAAAAGGCTTGGACATTAGGGATTGTTTGATAAAACATTATGATTTAGTGTTGAACGATTAAAAGCTTTGAATAATATAAAGTCTCTAAATGAAATTGTGACCGATTGAAAATGTGTTAATTATTTGACAACCATTTTGAATAGATATTCTGAATGACATAAACTGTACGTACATTGTATTTTATTTAAAAAATTATTGTCTTTCAATAGTTATATCATTATTTTAATTTTTTTATGCTTATTGATCATTGATATTCATTTTTGGGTTTATATAATTTTAGTTTCAATGATTACATATAAATTTTCGTTTAGTAACGCAATAATTTACAACATTGTTAAAATAATACAATACATGTTATGAATAAACTTAAAAAATATAAATAAATACATATATAAAAGTTGGCAATTGAGACTATGTTTATTTCGTTGTAACAAATAAATAATAAAATAATGATCTAAATGGTACCCTTAAAGAAGGCATATATAGATTTTGTGTTACGTCTTGAATCATTTTGTATGTCTTTATTGCTGACCGATTCACCACCAACGATTAAAAGCACTAAAAAGGTTATCAAACAACCAAGGCCACTGACCGAACCAGGGCAAGGCCCATTAAATAGCTATCAAAAAGCCTCTCTTGAAAAGACTTCTAAGGAGATTTCTAACTAACGTTAAGGTTTTGTGCCACGAGGGAGTGAAAAAGGTGATGTTGGGGACTAGGGGTGCGAAATCCTAGATCTGAGGACTATATCCGCAATCCGCCAAGATTTTTGGGACAAAAGGTGTAATTTACCCTGATTTATTTGTTTCACATTTTCTACATGTACATTATCTACACTACAATAAGGGACGGACCCACTTGGGAGCCGTGTGTAGCATGTACAACACCTGGTTTTAAGTCATAAAGTGTAAATTGTTTCTAAAATACTCCTGTAGTCTGAAATTATAATTAGTCCATATTTTTATTTTTAATTGTCTCAAAATAGTTGCTAATTTCATATTTCAATCAATCAAAAAATACTTCATTTTCATATTTCAACCAATCAAAAAATACTTTAGTGTAGAAAGATGATATTTGATTGTTAAATAGCTTAGTTTGTGGGATTTCTTTAAACTTTGTACAAATTGAAAGTGGACCTATAATTTGAGGTGGAGAGAGTGCGTCTTTTCTGTATACGCGCAACCAACGATTTTACATAATAAATTCCTTAAGATACAACTTTAGTACTCATAACCATAAGAAAAAGTTTGTGCAACACTCTCTCAAAAATCCTATTCCATCTTTGACTACAATTTTTAAGTACATTTTACATATATGGTAGTCCAAAAATGGCTAGCGGTGTAACTTGTTGCCCGTTTTGCCTTCCACCTTTATATAAATCCAAATATAAAGCATGCATGTTACGAGTAAGGATCAATAAGAAATAAAAGTAAAATGAAGAGAATGAGAAATAACCACAACCACATATTTCAGATGAACCTTAAGAAAAAGATGCATTATTTCCCATGAATTTTTCTCTCTTTATTTGAAATATATGACTATAAATATTTCTCATTCTTCTTATTTTATTTTCCCTTCTCACTAAATCTTTTCTGTCCATGTTATTACAAATACAACAATATATTTTTAGTATTCACTCAATCATGTCGATACCTTTTATAGTGACATCTTTCATGTAGGTACGGTTTTTACTGGTTTGATTTTTATGGTGCTTGAATGATGCAAGTTAGAGCATCTCCAATGCAGAGTGTAATATAAAGTTCAGTGCACTGCGATATCACCATTACATCATCATTTTATTATTTTATATAAACTCTTACAATGCATTAAACTTTACACAGTTTAATGCATTTTCACATCACCATATATTTTGTCATATTAAACTTTATCCCTAGATCCACAGATGTAGTTTTCAAAAGAATTAATTTTGCTATTCAAAAAGGGCTAGCTGCGCAACTTGTTGCCTGTTTGCCTTCTACCTCTATGCAAATCCAAATATATAAGTTAAATAATGTAAAAGCATTAAATACATAAAGGATATAATGTAGGCATTCATCATATTGCACAATATGATTGTAGAGGATGAGCAAAATTCGATTAGTGATTGGTTGGATGATGTAGATCCTCCAATACGTGTTCATCGAGGACCAACACAAGAAATTCGATATCAAATACAAAGAAATTCCCAACTTCGTGATCGCACAACCCATCACAAGCTTCGAAAATATTTGTGCGAACATATACGGGAAATGCTTTTTGCAAAAAGGCAATTAAAATTAACGAGTGTTTTCGTTGCAATGTATTCTATCATGATTAATTAAATATAACGTTTGTAGAATTTATTTTTATTGTTTAATTTAAATGAAAATATATTAAGTTTTTCTCTATCATGTCTTAAATTGATAAAAGTATTATAATACCCCAATTAAATATATCCATACTCATCGTTTACTTGAACCAAAAGAAATTAAAACACATATTTATTTCTCAGCAATAAAAGTGTTGTATTGTATAATATTGTATTTTCTTAGCCTTACTTTTTGATTTTTCAACAAGAAGCAATGAGAAATGAATATTTAATTTTTAAAGTATTGTTAAACAACCGTGTGTACAAAAGCATACACCCTTTAGATATTGTGGATGGCCTTACTCCTTGGGTTTTAGGATTTCTACGGTTGAAATATCCGAATCAGAAGTTTTAGATTAGTTGTAGTCGAAAATATTATGTATTCTCATTGTAAATCTTAGCATTTTGCTTTGTATTTATTAATATGGTTGTCTATGGTATAAGATTTAGGTAAGTAGTGTTAAAATCACTTAAATGTACATTGGCTAATCCCTTTGACTATGATGACATACTTTTGGGGGTTATCGTGAGCCCAAAGTTGAGACTTGAATGCATAATGGACAATATCATTACGCTATTTGAGATGTTACATAATGATATCAAAGACACCCCATCTAGGACAGTGATTTCTAGTTGTTATATGTAGTAGCATGATTTCTAGTTGTTATATGTAGTAGCAATACTTAGGAGGGATTATATGTTACTTACACAATATTAGGGTTTAATTGTATTTAGTATAAATAGAGTTTAGGATTATACTAAGATTATAAAACTAGTTGCTTGGCTTGCAAGGCAAGCATGTAACTGTCCTATGGAATTCGAATTTCATATAGATTGTATCCCCATCATCTCTATAAAAGGATGTGAGGGGGTGATGCTAGTTTGTACATTCTTCCTTACTCATTTGTTAATTAATACAATGTAAAGTTTGGGTCACGTGTGTGGTTTCTTTAAATCTATATTCTCCGCTAGCTTTCTAAGGTTTGTTGGTCTTTTTTTCAACAAGTGGCATCAGAGCTAAGGTGTCGTTGGTTTCTTGAAGCTAGGTCGTCTTAAAAGTGTACAATCCCAACAAATAGTCTCGTCTCTTTCTGGTCCATCGGTTTCTGCGCATTGGTGGGAGATTTGACGCTACGTGTTCGTTAATCGTTGGATGGTTGTGAAATTCTAATCGTAGGTCGAAGACACATATATCTTAGATCTCAGTGGAGGGATCTGCGATCGGAGTTTCGTAGAGATAAAGGTGGTCGAAGTTACTAGTCAAGAATCTGCAGGGTTTTTTTAAGGTATATTTTGATCAAGGGTGTGAAGGCTTAAGATTGTTGGTTTTGTGCAAGAGTGCTGGGTTTATCAAGGTTGATATTGCAAATTTTAATACAACAAGGTTCAAGCTTCAAAAGGTTTATACAAGGTTGAATCTTTAAACTTCAAGGTGGTATTTTTGAGGTTCTAGAGGTTATCAAGTTGAAGGGTAAAAAGGCTTCAAGGTTTAGTTGGTTATCTATAATCTTGAATTATTGAAGTTTGAAGGTGTCCACGGGTTTCTTGGAATTCAAGTCTTGGTGGTTCTTGGAAGACAAATAAGGTATAGCTTTGTCTTGGAATTTAAGAAAAGTGATTAGTTGGAGTACAAAGTATATTAAGGGTGTAGACTTAGGATGAAAATATCGAAGCTTTAGGGTTTTCTAAAGGTAAGTAGATCAATTATTACAAGAAAGCGGGTTTAGCACACGACTTGTGAGACTTGTTGGTAAAATTGGTTAAAAAGCAACTTGTCAAGGTTTGTAGCAAGGTTAAAGAATAATTGATAGTATGAATACTAGGTTAAACATCGAAAAGCTCGTACAAAAACATGGAGGTTCAAAACAAGTTGGGTTCAAGCAACTTGGTCCTGGTGTTAAACTAGGAGTCCATAGAGTACATGTCAAAAGCGTGTTTGGTTTAAGGTGAAACTGTAGGGAGCTCAGGAAAATCGTGAAGCTGAGGTAATTACAGATAGTAACGATGATGTTGCGGTAGCTCAAAGAAAGTTGGAGGTTAAACAATTTGAAGTAAATACAAACACGGACTGCTTGGTAAATGAGCAGGAACAGTTACAACGTGGTGCAAAGGTGGGGGTCATACATTATGAAAACCAAAGTACGTGGTCAATCAGGTGTAGAGGGTAATGCTTCTGGAAGGAAGAAAAAGAGGTTTAAGGAAGCTAAACTCAGGAATTTACTAAGTACAAGGCTTGGTTAACAAGGCGGTCCCCGATTCGAAGTTCTAGCACTGAATGAAGATGTTGAGTATCAATAGTATCTACGTATTACTCCTAAGGTAGAAATTGTTATATGTAGTAGCAATACTTAGGAGGGTTTATATGTTACTTAGACAATATTAGGGGTTTAATTGTATTTACCAAATAGAGAGTGTGTTTGGTATGCGCCTATCGGAATGGGTCTATGGATTTCATTCCGATTAATGGTGTTTGTTTAGTGGGTCCGGGAATGAAATAGATATATTATAGTCATAGATTCATTACATACCAATTTGATGTCTATCAAATTCATTCCTGCGGGTCCTTCTTTTTTCCACTACAAAATTCAAATATTTATACACTTTTTCATTCCATATTTTATCAATCAAACATAAACAATCGTAATGATACATTTTTTCATATCCATTGTCATTCTACTTCATACCAAATTCGATACACATTGTGATTTCTAGCAACAAACCAAACGGGCCCAGAGTTTAAGATTATACTTAGATTAGGAAACTAGTTGCTTGGTTTGCAAGGCAAGCATGTAACCGTCTTTTGGATTTCGAACTCCATAGAGATTGTACCCCCTCATTTCTGTAAAAGGAGCTGACGGAGGATGCTAGTTTGTACATTCTTCCTTAGTCATTCGTTAATTAATACAGTACATGTAACGTTTGGGGTCACGTGTGTGTTTTCTTTAAGTCTATATTTTATGCTAGCTTTCAAGCTTTGTTCGTCTTTTTACCAACACTAGTGGATGGTGTACGTTTGTAACACCTCATAGGCAATGAACATGAGAGTCGATCTTGATAGATTTTAAGTAAGGATTCAAAGTTAGCTCACGATTCTTGGGGAATATTGTGAGCCCGAGTTTCAAGCAGCGACTTGCAAGTAAAGAGGACATAGTGAGCCGGTTGGATGTAATAATAGTAATTTGGTTGGGATGTTTTGGTTATTACTTAATAGTGACACTTATCTCACATATTTTAGGATCCAAAGCTCATTTAGTTTCATTTTATTCGGTTGGTTTGAGCCAAACAATAACCAAACCTTTAGTCAACCCAAGAAAAGATAAAACAAACTTTAATCCAACCTACAAGATAAAAGCATACATGAATCCACAATTTTTATATGTATGTGTCTGTTTAGACGTGACCAAAATAAGACTAAGGAACAAGGGAATCCGTAAGATGTTTGAAATATGGAAACAATATCGGGACTTGTGAATCTTAACATATTAAAAAATAAATTCCAGGTGGCAAGTAGGCAAAAGTGGTTCTTCTAGGAAAGAGTTGGCTTAATTGTCTCAAAAAATTGAAGCATCAACACCATTTCGTCGAACCCCGTACCTCTATTTCTTTTTCTTTGCACCTCTCAACTATCTCAAACATTCACTTTGTGACCTTTAAGGTTAAATGGTACTATCAAATTTGTTTCCATACCTGTGTTCGATTATATAATTTGTTCTGAGTAGGATCAATGGATGCATACTTAATAAATCACTTGAATACAATAATTCCTATGATGATAGTGATCCACATGACTATTTTGACATTGTTAAACAATATTTTAGATTTTTATAAAGTTGAGGGAGTACAATTTCTCATTACCTATTATCAGATTGAGGAAGTAGAAATTGTTTAATTAAATAAATGTGAATTCATGAGTTTGAATACATCTATAAGATTATCATAGTTCTGTTATTGTCATGTGTGGTAAAAAAACATATAAGTCTCCAACAAGTTCATTAATCTGACTAGTTCTTTATAACATTCCTCAAAAATTGCATTGTATCGCAATGTTTCCAAAATTAAACAGAACTTGTAGTTAAAGTTGTTTTAGTAACAAGATTTTAGGCATGATTTTAGCTATTAGCATGGGTTAGACATAGTATTGAACCCAAAATATTGCCTACACTACACTCTATCACAATCTTAAGTACCAAGCCGTAGATACGTTCGAATAATAGTTGAGGGTTCCAAACGTCATTGCTCATACTTTACTGACCATTATGCAAATATATAAACAAATTGAAATAAAAATGACAATTTCCCTGTATATAAACCACCTTCGATCTACAAGACTTTCAAACCCCAAGACCACATCCATCATTCTTGGCGTACCCATACTTCAACCACAACATTAACTTATCAGAAACCATTTCATAAAAGATGGGTTCAGAAGCAAGAGAAAGTTTTTGTGACATGCTACCAAAAATGGCAGAAAAGCTAGGAGGTGAAGGTCTAATAAACGAGCTATGCAATGGGTTCAATTTGTTAATGGATAAAGAAAAAGGTGTCATCACATTTGAAAGCTTGAAGTGCAATTCGTCATTACTTGGGTTGCAAGATTTACGAGACGACGAGTTAATGAGCATGTTAAAAGAAGGTGACTATGATGGTGATGGTGCTCTTAATCAAATGGAGTTTTGTGTGTTGATGTTTAGGTTAAGTCCTGAGTTGATGATGGAGTCTGAAGCTTTACTTGATCATGCTTTGCAAAGTGAATTTGAGTCAAATGTAGGTTCCTTTAATCCGAAATGATATATGTTTGTGTTATTATGATCATTATAATGTCACAAATGTATAAATAATCAATTAAAGTTGAGATATCTTGTCTTGCTTTGAATGGCTATTATGGTGCATATGCTCATAATTGGCAAGCGCTGTTAATCGAAGATGGTTCCAAACGTCATTGCTCATACTTTACTGACCATTATGCAAATATATAAACAAATTGAAATAAAAATGACAATTTCCCTGTGCTGTATATAAACCACCTTCGATCTACAAGACTTTCAAACCCCAAGACCACAAACCTTTCTGATATGGTTTCTATGGATTGGTTGTAGATACCCTTATATGCTCAGAATGGCTATTATGGTGCATATGCTCATAATTGTCATACACAGTTTGTAATACCCTTAAATCCTTAATTAAGTGGTGGCAGCTTACGGGTACTTATCACAGACCTTTCTGATATGGTTTCTATGGGAGTTGACTTGAACACAAAGCAAAAGATGTTCTTTAATGTGTTTGTCATCACCACCATATAAAATTTGGTCCCTGCGGAACTACCGCAACAAAGTCCTCTTCAACACCAAGCGGCCTCCAAAGAAAGTTCGAAATCAAGTTCTTGATCGTCATTTGATTGGATTTTAAGTAGGGGAAAAATGTTCAGATAGATTGGTTGTAGATACCACTAGGCCTTGTGTTGGTTTAAAATGATCTATCTCAAAATTTCAGACTTGAACCCACAAGAAGTATTGCCTATTGTAATGTTTTTATGTTATTTATCACCTACATACCCATCAATTAACATATTATCATTTCAAACTTCAGACCTATTTCAGTTTTATCTTTATATAAATGCCATTACTATATAGCATTAGAAATTTAAATCAGAACTCAGAACTCAGACTATTTGCTAATTTGGTTCTTATATCTTTAATTAGCTGCCATGAAGCATCCCTTGTGTCCCCAAAAACAAGCCAAAATATCTGGCAAACTTTGACTATGCTAACTATATAAGGGGCACACAAACTCTTCTATCAGTGCATAATATTATTATTTAAATTGAAAATCTACATTTCAAAGTTTTAGAAATATTTTATTTTCAAACTGCTAAACAAACGTTTACAAAGTTACAATTGTTTAGTAAACTATATTCAAGTCTCAGCTTAAACAATGTGCGAGTTTTTTGTTTATGAAAAACTAATTATGAGAAAAGGTAAACATTGCGGTACACTTATCGGAAACATATACTTAGAGAATGAGCAATTCATCAAGTCATAAAAGACTTGATGCATTTAACACTATTAAATAGTGAATGTAAAAACTTTTACAAAAAGCTTTTGCAATAACTTTTGATCTTTAATAGTAGGTGTAAAATGAAAGTTTAACAAATGCAAAACCTTTTGATAGTGGCTTCAAAGGCTTTGGATTTCTTTACTAAAAGTCTTATTCAAGCTATTGACGCAATGGAACAAGTCATTTGAATAACTTACTTGAATAGTAAAAAAGTCTGTGTTTAAGTCGATCAGCATTGTGAATAATCTAAGATAAAATAGTAGCCCCAAACTAAAACTTCCAACTTGCTTGCATACATATGTTCACAATGACAATCTTCAAAAGAATCATGAAAAACGGTTCAAGTAATGCCAACACTAATACACACGATGTTACCAGTCGATCAGAATTTAATCCATGACAATAATTAATCACATCAAAACTAGTTATTAGAGACTGATTTCGCACCAACATCTAATGTTAAAGAGTTTATTGCATGATCATTGAGTATAGTTAAATAGTCTTCAACACGAAGCAAACTCTAAGAAGATGTCATCATGATCCAATTTGATTAATGTGCTGTAATACCATGTTAATAATGAAACACTAGTTTAGCATCAACCGAAGCTCGGGAAAGTCGCGTGATCCACGATATAAGTTTCTCATGTCGATTGTAGCTTTTCGATTTGTTGTTTCTAAGGTAGAGAATGATATCTTGCAAGAACATCCCATGCTTGAGCAAAAACTTAACTAGGTTAATGTCATTCTCGTTGATTCCATGAATTTTTACAACCTTTAAATTACGAAGAAGGGCTTTCAGATCTTGAATTTGAGATTCCCATTGATGTTCTTCCCAAGAACTCCTTAAATCTCTCAAGATGGTCTGCTACAAAAAAGAGAAAACCATCAATTAATTATTCACGTGTAAAATGAAAATAACGTGTAAAGTTGATATGGATATATTTGTAGTCGAGTTTATAGTACTTACTCCTTTTAGAGGGTTGTAAGTGTTGATAGTTAGTGTGTGGATCATAGGGCAGACCTTAAGTACACTTGCCAAACATGTAACATTGCTAGTGTGCAATTCCAATGATTTGAGCTTCTTGAATGATTGGAAAAGGGTATTCGCGAGAGGATTGTTCATGGACATGCCCTGTTTAAAAAAGATCAATGCTTATGACAATAGAGAGAGGGAAATATAGATGTAATTATACAGTTATCAATGGCAAAAATAACAAGCCTTTGTCCTATCACTCCAACTAACATGTTGTGTAATAATACTAGACAACAATACAACGAAAATTAAAAATGAATATATAAAATATATACCTCAACCAACGGGCTTTTTAGCGTAAGAGACTCCGCATGAGATAGTCCAGAAAGAAAGTCAAATAGGCGTTGGAGCTTATTTGAATCGCGATGCTCGTAAACTAAAGTTGCAAAAGTAAAGCTTAACTTAACCTCATGCAAGCAAACTAGATTTTGCATACAAGTCTTCCAAGGAACCGAATTATACGTCCAAACAAAGGTGTGCAATCTCACGGAATCAATTTGAAGCCAAGTCTTAATACCGATATAGTACTCTCGAAAACAATTCCAAACCCTCAATGTCTCCAATTTTGGAGACAAAACTTCCAATCCTTGTAACAAACTACAATTTTCTATGACTAGTTCTTTTAACAATCGACAACCAACTCGAAGATGTTTCAGATCTAAACAAGAATCAAAGCACAATTTTCTAAGCTGCGGAAACGAATTATCTGTGAACATATCAGGTAAAGAGGACTGTTTATCTTGTTTAACTTGAGATAATGACAACTCTCGAAGTGTTTGAAACCCTGATCTCATTATCATAGATGGAGGTAACCTAAAGCCAGGAGTAGATTTCACCTTCAAAACCCTTAAAGAATCATGAGTAATCAAGCTTCTAGGAAAGTTAAATATGTCCTCAGTTGCAACATTAATGTCGAGTTCTTGCACTCCAAGCCTAACCGCGTTACGTGCTAGTGCATGGAGCCCAAAAAAGCTCATAAAAGCACCAAAACGAAGGATCCTAACATCCGAATTCATAAACTTGTAACGAAGAGATAAAATATTAGTGATCACACTAGCAATGTTACTTAAGGTAAAATATTCTGTTAATTTAGTTCCATATGGAATAAGGCTTGTAAAATCGAGATCGGGGAATGTGTACCAAAGTGACCTCCATCGTTTTGACAAGATGCTTGTTTTCACGATATATTTGATAGGAAGAAAGGTTAAAATGTGATGAAGAACAACATCAGGAAGATCGGTTATCCGATCTTCGTGACAAGTTTTGTTTTCGTGATTAGGATTACGAAGCTTTCGTCTCTTTGCAGATCTTGTTTCCATTGCATTGTTTGTTTTGATCTTGATTGATGTTGTACGTGTAAAATGTTTTTGGTTGTTATATGTGGTGAATGAAATAACAATAAATTAGGGTTTGAAAGATTCAACTGAACTTGAACGTAATACGAGAAGACCGCTAGAGATGTTTCGAATTCGAGCTATGTACGCATGTACATTATCTTCTATAAAATTTTAAAATTTTAATAAATACTTTTCCCATTGAAAATCACTTTTTATAGCCGAGATATATATGTGAGATGTGAGATCCCTCATATTCATGCATTATTTAAAGAAATCCCAATCCATCTCATTAATACATCATTTTCTCTCTCATCAAAAAACCCTAGATCCACTTTTTCTCTTTATGAAACAGCCGAAATCACATCAAACTGTCGGAAACTCTATGAAACCACCGTCGGTTTCATCACCATCACATCAAACAGTCGGAATCTCTATGAAACCACCGTCGGAGTCATCGGAATCACATCAAACCGTCGGAATCACATCAAACCGTCGAAATCACCATGAAACCCACCGCCGGAGTCATCACCATCACATAAAGCCATGGTCTCTGTCGTTCCTCATCTACCTATTCACCGGAAAACACCGCAGCCGGTAGATGAAAGTCAATTAATTGAAGTTCCGGTAGATGATGTAGTTACAGAAGATAAAGATAAAGATGATGTTGTAAAAGAAATTAATTGTAAAATTCTTGAGATTCAATTTTTGTTATATAATGTTATGAGAAAAGTAAAAATCCCATAGGATTCCCTATGAATCACATGGGATTCAGAATGAAACACATGGGATTATGAATCACTTGAGATTCCGTTTTTAGTTGTGTAATATTATGAGGCTATGTTTATTGGTATAAGTTGCCAACCTATTGAAGGATAAAAATGACATAAAAAATAATATTATATTAAAAATAAGCAACCTAATGAAGCAACTTGGTCGTTGTGTGACTCTCAAATTTGGAGTCCAATCCTCCACTTGTCACCATAAGAATGGTTAGTCTTACACACTATTTTAAATAAAATGCCTACAAATATTTGCAATAAAAAAAGGGTCATACGGTTAATACAGTACTATTATTATTCATTCTTATTTATTGCTCAACCACATGATTTTATCCCATTGCTATAGTCTAAATTAATGTTGTACAATAAATGTTACAAATAGTTTCTACACACTTTAATAAATGTTGTACGCAATAAAGTTTTTTGAAATCGACTTTTCACAATTAATAAATGTTGTTTGTACACAATAAATTGTTTTGAAATGTTGTACGCAATATATGTTGTGTTTTGAAATGTTTTTTTTTTGTAAATAAAAATTATATCAATAATTTTAGTTTTCAATTCTCTATAAATATAGTCCAATATCAACATATTTTTATACATCTTCTCAATTCTCATTTTTGGTTTCTTAACTTTTTTTACATCTAGTATTTCTCCTATGGATCTTAATTATCCAAATCACTTCCCAAACACCCAATATTATGGAGAATATCAAAGTCTTTTAAACTCTTAGTTTCCAAATCTAAATCAAATGCCTAGTATACCCAATCATGAAACTTCACAAAGTATTTCTAGAAATTTGTTTCAAGATTCTCAAAAACCAAGCAAAAGTACCGAAAAAAATGCAAAATGGGAAACTAAAGAAGATATAGCTCTGATGGCAGCATGGTGTCATGTTAGTAGTGATTCAACCCGTGATTCTCAAAAACCAAGCAAAAGTACCGAAAAAATTGCAAAATGGGAAACTAAAGAAGATATAGCTGTGATGGCAGCATGGTGTCATGTTAGTAGTGATTCAACCCGTGGAAACAATCAAAGAAAAAGTTCGATGTGGGCAAGAATTTGTCAAATGTATGAGCAGACAAGATCTGAAAACCCAAAAGATATCGGCCCTCGAAATGAAAATCAGATGAAAGGTCGTTTTAAACGACTTAATGAAAATGGAAGCAAGTGAGTTATTGCTTATAAGGCAGCGTATAGCAGAAAAACAAGTGGAATGAATATGAAATGTACAGGAGCTATGCGGGTGTTGGCTTATGGGATATCGTATGATGCCGTAGATGAATACTTGAGGATGAGTGGTACTGTGACAAGAAAGTCTCGCATGTTGTTTGTACAGGGTGTCATTTCTTTCTTTGGTGATGAGTATCTTCAAGGCCAATGAAGATCATTTAGGGAGGCTACTCTATGTCGGGGAACAACGTGGGTTCCCAGGTATGATAGGTAGCATTGACTATGCATTGGGAGTGGAAAAATTGTCCTATAAGATGGGCTGGACAATATGCAGGAAGAAGTGGAAAGCCAACCATCATTCTGGAAGATGTTGCATCATATGACTTATGGATATGGCATGCTTTCTTTGGAACACCAGGTTCGTGGAATGATATTAATGTTCTCCATCGGTCTCCTGTTTTTAGTGATGTGTTAGAAGGTCGAGCACCAAAAGCGAGTTATGTTGTGAATGGTAAGCAAAAAAATATGGCATATTATCTTACAGATGGCATATATCCTTCATGGGCTGCATTTGTAAAATCTATTACTTCTTCACAAATTAGAAAGCATAGGTTGTTCGCTCAACATCAAGAGGCCGTTTGAAAAGATGTGGAACGGGCATTTAGAGTTCTACAAGCTCGTTTCGCTTTCCTTCGACGTCCATGTCTTATTTGGGACTACGAACAAATGGGACAAATTATGAATGCTTGCATTATTATGCACAACATGATAGTTGAAGATGAACAAGAAACTTACCAAAATTTTGATCCATCCGAATTTTTGAACGACGCGCATACAAATGGTAATGATATTGTTGAGTACTCTACTGAACGAATTGCGGATTTGAGAAGTTATATGAGAAATAGAGAACAACTGCGCAACAGAGAAGCTCATTCATCTCTAAAAATGACTTGATTGAGCATATATCGCAAAAATTTGGTGATGATAATTAATTATATTATTTGTATCTCTAAAATTTGTAATTTTTAATTTCTTCATGTTTTGTAATTTCATTTTTCTAATGAAAAGTGTATTTTATTTCAATTAAAACCTAAAAATATAAAGTGAATTTTTTTTTATTATTTTTTTTATTAATCAGACCGTTTACTATTTCAAATATATACTTATAAAGTAAATATTTTATTATATAGTTTATAAAAAACTTTAAGTAATTAAATTGAATATAAAGAAATAATATTATATGCTAGGTTGGGTTGTTGATAAATGGTAAAAAAAAATATAAATTGGTTGTGTAGGTGGAGGAAAGAGAAAATAATATTTTATTAAGAGAATTGGTTGTGATAGGTTGTTGATAAAGATAGTCTAAGAAAAGTGTAAATCACATGGTTTTAGTTATCTTAATCCCAATGGATTCTGTATTAAATCACATGTGATTTATTCTAAATCACATGGGATTCAGAATGAATCACGTGAGATTATGAATCACTTGAGATTCAGTTTTAATTGTGTAATGTTATGAGAAAAGGGTAAATCACATGATTTTATTTATGTTAGTTATCTAAAGGTATTTACAGTGAATCTCATGGGATTCAGTTTTAGTTGTGTAATGTTATGAGAAAAGTGTAAATCACATGATTTTAGTTATCTTAATCCTAAGGGATTTTATATGAAATCTCGTGGGATTCAACATGAAATCTAAAAGGCATTCATTGTGAATCCCTTGAGATTCACAGTGAATTCCATGGGATTCAGAATGAATCACATGGGATTCAGTTTTAGTTTTGTAATGTTATGAGAAAAGTGTAAATCACATGATTTTAGTTATCTTAATCCCTTGAGATTCTGCTTCTTATATGCGGATTATATGATATCAGCAAGACCAACTTTATATAAATACACTGAGACACCGGGTGGATCGATATGTTGGGAGCCTCATGTAGAAAGAATTCATGTGCCAGAAGAGGGGAGATACTATGACATTATAGAGGAAGCTATAGATATGTATAGTACCTACGCTGAAGCGGGAGTTTTTCAAATTAAAAAAGCAGGACAAAGATTAACAAAATCTGGAATTGTACAACCCAAATACATCATGTGTAACAAAGAAGGAGCTCCAAGACATATTAATGTAGACACTTTGGATCCTAAACACCATGACACACAAAAAAGAAATACAACTCTGCATGTAATAGGTTGTAAAGCTCGTATAAGGTTAGAATTGGATATCGTTTCTGAAAAATACAAGCTAATTCAGTTTATTGCTAAACACAACCATATGCTTATACCAAAAGAGTATAAAAATTTTACAAAAAAGCAAAGAAAATTAACACAAGCAGAAAAAATGTTTGTTGTCAAAGCGGCAACAAACAAGATTGGTACAAGACGGGCTCACAACTTGTTAACGAGTATGAAAGGTGGATATGAATACGTTCATGGGACATCCTATGATTTTAAGAATCATCAACGGGATATTAATATGTTCATAGGCGAAAGTGACGCTCAAATTATAAATAAAATGGAAAACAAAAAGACGTGTGTGCCAAACTTTACATTTCAGTATAAGGTAGAAGATAGTGAGTTAGTGGCAATGTTTTGGGCTGATGAAGTCGCAAAATGCAATTATAAGGAGTTTGGAGACATAGTATCATTTGAAGCAACATTCAAGAGTAATAAGTAAGTGTTTGTTTTTATTATAATTTATCTTGTTGAAAAATCACATGGGATTCTGTTATAAATCCTATGGGATTCATATATGAATCTCATGGGATTATACAAACTAGATCACATGGGTAATCTGTATGGATCACAAAGGATCATTAAGAATCCCATGGGATCGTGGATGAATCACATGGGATTCACTGTGGATCCCATGAGGTTCTTTTTAAATCACATAAAGATACTTGATAAATAAAATTATTAAAAGACAGTGATCATAGAGAATCCCATGGGATCATGGATGAATCCCATCCTATGTGTAACACCCCCAATTTCGTGATACGTAGAGAAATTCAAACTGGGTGTTATTTCATGGCACAACAATTATAATAAATGAAAATGAACTCAAATGGAGTCGTTTTTAAAGATTTATCATTCGATTTATATAAATATCAGAGTTTACAAAAATGAGGTCCCAGTAGTTTCGTAATTTATTAAATAAAGTTTCGAATGATAATAAAATTTATAGCCTTCTTGAGTATCCGTGCTCCTCCGTGCCAGCCTCGTTCATTATGGACCTGAGATAAACATGCTAAAAGTGTCAACACAAAGGTTAGTGAGTTCATAGAGTTTGTTGTAAATAAGTTGAAAAGTCTATAAAGAATGTTCACACAACAAAGGCATTGTAAATCCACTCAGTTTCAAATCCCGCCCATACAAAACTTGCAACATGTGTGTTCACAACCCATTGCTAAAATATAATATGAGTAAGACAGTTGATTTCAATAGTTTCAAGTTTGAGTGAATATTTGTAATAAATACAAATATTGATAAAATAAGCAGTGGGTTTTGTTGTTATATACCCATAGTTCGTTTGTTTGCCCTAACCGGGTCAATCACAAAAGTAGTTCGTTTGTTTACCCTAACCGGGTCAATCACAAAAGTAGTTCGTTTGTTTACCCTAACCGGGTCAATACAAAAGTAGTTCGTTTGTTTACCCTAACCGGGTCAATGTTGAGTGAATTCATAGAGTTTGTATAATAATCAGTTGAACACAAGTTTCAAGTTTGAGTAATAGTGGGCTACGTTGGTATACGCCCATAACAAAAACAGTGGGCCATGTTGTTAGCACCCATAGTCCAGTAGTTGCAGTACCGTATCATGATTACAGTACTATGTTATTGCTCTAAGTCTCATAAACGCAAACCTTAACAAGTGGACATCATAAAAATGATGTTATTACAGACATCATAAAGATCTGCATGCTTGAGCCCTCGCGGAAGCTTGCCATTCTCCCGTTTGTTCTCAAATATAGTGCATTTGGTTACCTATCCGACTAACACAAATGGGGCGTCAACTGCCAATAGATCTATTCATGATATTCGCGTTCACTCACAAGTGATTAATGGTTCATGATATGAGGGACTTTCAGTGGCAAAAGTGTGTCTTAGGCAATAACGATCAAGATAGCATACATAAAAATACTTGTGTTCGTGTTTGCAGCATAAACGCATAAAGCAGTAATATGTAAGAGTTTAAAGTACTTGTGAAAGTAAAATCAAATAGTTGAGCATGTATCTCCCCCAAAAATAGTATAAAACGATTAAACAAGAGTTGGGGCTATGAACTCACCTTAGAGTGTAGTGACATAAGTAATGCAACGGTGTCAAGGAGTACGGCAGAACATTATAAAGAAGCATAGCACGACGATACGGAATCGGCATAACCTAATAGATATGAGCTTGTCTCATAATATGATACGCGAATAGTAATCGATGCGTATGAGTTTCAAAAGATAATATGTTTTAGTTTTCGTGGAAGTTTCGTATCAACGTTTGTAAAATGTTTAGTTTCATCATTCGTGTGGTGGTATGAAATCATAGATTCGAAGTACAACTCATGGCAAAGCATAATATATATATCTCATATATATTATGAAGTAAAAGAATAGACAAAATGCCTCAAGAAAACAAGTCTCAAAGAAGAGTGAATTCTAGGCGAGAAGATAACGACAAGAAAATATGTCAAGAAAGTAAGTCAATTGGGCTTTAGCCCGATAATAGTCCAACTTAAATCTAATTCAAGCCCAATGTGTCCAATGTTCTTAGTCCGATATCTTAATCCATCACGAATCTAATAGGTTTTTCCAATAAGTAATCAAGTCGCAATCTGTAAAATAAAATCCGTTAAGTACATATTTATCCAATGTAGTCCGATACAAGTCCAAAATATAGTCCAATGTCCCTTATGAGTCCGAATCATAGTTTAACGTATACATTTCAATGTTTTAGTCAAATGTCCAATACTTGTCCAAATGATTCAAGTTATAATCCAAAGTCTCACGTTCGATCATTTTGATATCCGTAAGATAATTACTTTTACCCGTAAACGATTAATTGTATAGCATCACAAGTCAAATATTTAGTTTAAACAACATACTAGTTATTTAATAAATCTAAACCAAACATGTAATAGCAACGCATGCTCCTAATAGCATTGCATGCTCCTATTAGTATTATGAATTTTATGTACAGCCACTCTACAACACGCTCACGAACTTGATCTCAACTGCAGCACGGCCTATGATGATATTTTAAATTAATACACAAAGGTTCAATTTCAAGTATTTGAGTCCCATTATCAACAACTAAGTAAGAGATGAAGTACTAGGAACCAAATATATGTGGTACTAGAATGAGCAACAAACTGATAAGCAGTTTCAAATAAGCTAAACAAACACCAAACACCTCTTTGGTGTTACTGCTGGCCGAGTATCAACCAAGGCAAACAAATACACCCTTTTAGGGGCTGAAAATAAGCAAAACAAACACCCCCAGTTGTGCAGAAAATCAGCAGCAAACGCACCCTTTTTAGTGCAGCAAACGCAGCCTTTTTGGTGCAGAAAATTCAGCATCAAACGCCCCCTTTTTGGTACAGAAAATAAGCCTCGAATCGCACCCTTTATGGGCTGAATTTAGCAGCTCCAAATGCACCCTTTGTGCAGAAAATAAACAAACAAAATGCACCATTTTGTGCAGAAAATAATCAGACAAGCGCACCCCATGTTGGGGCGGTTTTGCAGCCAACAAACCCCCGCTGTTAGGGCCGTATTGCAGCAAGCAAACACCCCTTTTGGGTGGGCTGCGACAGCAGACAACAAACACCATTGAGGGCTATAACACGACGAATCAAACATCTCCTGTCGGGGCTAGTGTTGAACAGAAATAAGCAAACAAAACAGACCCTTTGGGTAGTTTTCTCTTTGACCGAGAATAAACCAAACCACCCGAGTGGGGCTGTGGTGTGAGCCACGACAACAACAACCCCATCAAACACAAACAAGCATACCCCGGTGGGTTCTTTTTGCTGACCCGAAGACAGAACCCAAACCAAACACCCTTGTGGTGTTTTCTTTGCTGAACCGCAAACAATAAACAACGCACCCTCTTGGTGCGTGATTCATAACAACAACCAACCCAACACCATGTTTGGGTGATTTTTAGTTGAGTTGAGAATTAAACAAAACTAACAGCCTTAGTAGCTAGTGAGGCTGAGACTAACAATTCAACCACACCCATGTCGGGCTGTGGTACGCAGAAACAAACACATAAAGCGCACCCTAGCTGTAACAAATCCAAACACACCTTAAGATATTTTAACAACACATGACACATACCCTTGTGGTATTCTTGTTAGACTGAACCGAAAAGCAAACACACCCATGGTTCGCTGTGGTTTGGTGGGATAAACCCATGAGCCTAACACCAGTTTGGTGTGGCTGTGATCGTGACTCAGGATAAACAAACACCACCTTTGGTGGTTTCTTTTCCAGTCGAGAATAGAACAGATAAACACACCCTACGCTTTCTTTTTAAAACCGAATCCAAACAAACCAACACCCTCATCAATAAACTAATAAGAACATGAGCTCAAAACAAAAACCAGCCTGAGTCGTGACCCTCTCTGGTCTTGACTCGTAACCCAAACGGGTTCAATACCTGACACAAATCAATAACAAACAAACACCACTCTTTCAATTAGTCTTAACCACACGATTAAGTTTTCAAAACGTTTTTAATTCCAATTACAAGTCCACGAAAACCTTTATCAGTTATTTATAATCGAATTTTCATTCGAATCAAAGAGGGAAACGATGAGAAAATAGTTGTGAGCGCGTTTCAAGCTTACCACGAGATGAGAAGAAATTAGGAACGGATTAAGGCGAGTTAACGTCTCAAACCCTCAACCAGGACACCCAAAACAAGCCAATCGTGACCCGAAGGTCACTAACCTTCCTCATGTCTTGATGTTGGTGATGGCGGCAGCGTGGTTGAGGGGCGGTGGAGAGTCGGTGGCAGAAGGTGTGAGAGAGGAAGATGGATATAAGTATATGTGTGTGTATCTGTGTTGTGTGGTGAGATCAAAAAAAAGAAACAGATATATACAAGGAGTGGTGTCGGTTTGATAAGAGAAAACCAATTGGATTTTTGCTTTGTTATAACTTAGCGAGGGGGGTTTTTACAAATATCTAAGTTGAGATAATATTGAGCTACGGAGTGCAGGTTTGATCCTGATAATTATTAATGTCAAGCTTTCAAGATATGAAACTTAAAATCGGTTAACGTAAAAAATATAGTATTTACAAAGATGTTAAAACTTATCACTATATTCCAACTAAATATATTAGGCTCGTAATAATATGAGTAAACTAAGTTTAAAATTTATGCAGTAAAGACTTGTAACGTGAGCTTTTAGATCTTGTATTTTAGAGTTTGTAAAATATAATAAAACAAAGTTTGCATTGATGCATTAGAAGGTTGTACATTAGCTTTGAAGTATTGTACTTTAGTGTTTATGATTTAATTACGTATAAATCATACTTATAATAAATTAAAGTTTCATGAAACTCTATTAAATGGCAAACGTTTAGCTTGAACGTTCAGTAATCTTACGTTAACGAAATAACTTAACGTGGTAAATAAAAGTTGAAAATTTCTATACTTGACATATAAGGATGTTTATTTGTAATAAACATAAGGCAATGTTGGTGTCGGTGAGAACGTTTATTGGGAATGTGAGTTACATCACATTACTTGGTTGTTGTGATCAGATAAATTGATAACGTTTAATAAAAAAAATTGACGTGGAAAAATGGATAAGTATTCTTTCATTAGAATATCATATTAATTTAAGACAAGGTGAAATTTACCGGTGGTTACAGTCTCACCTCCTTAAATGGAATCTCGTCCCGAGATTCACTCCGTGTTAGATGTTGAAGCGATGTTGACGAGTAAATGTGGTTTTATGAGATAAATAGTGATGTATTTCAACTTGTCATTTTTGAAATATGGTGTAATTTGTCATGGTTCTGAATTTCTTCTTGGTAGAGTAATGAGTGTTTTATCAGATAAATACTTCTTCTGATTCGAGATGAATAGTAACCAGTGAACAGTAATCACCAACGGTCGAGAATAGTAACCCAATGGCTACTTTTGTTTTTATAAACACGCCATTTTTAGAACTTCAAGATGCCGCATTATATTACTATTGTTTTGCTTGTGTATTTCGTAGTAGCAGCTACTTATTATGTCAACGTTTCGGAAGAAGAAAAATTATCTGTTTTTAAGTTGATCATGGGTTGAAGCTCGTTAAATTTAGGATGAATTTGAATTATAGTGTAGACCGAAGCCCATAATAAAGAGTGTTGGTAGCTGAGACTGACTTTACATGGTAAAGACATGGTAAGAGTTCATTTTGTTACTATGTTTAATCTGATGAACACACATAAATTGTCCATATTTACAAGATTTTGGTGATTTTTGACAAAATCAAGTAGAGAATCAATCTGGACATATCCCTAGTACAAATATTCCTAGTATTTGAAAATTTTAAGTTGAACATAGGTAGTCAGGCCATGTTCAACTGTCCCTAGATTAAATATAGGTGACTAGGCTATATTTAATCGAGGTTTAATAAACTTTTCAAATACCTAAAGTAGGTATACTCGTGATATGCCCGTTGTTTGATGAGAAAAACTTTCCTATTCTCAAGCATAACCCTCAAAAGACCTTTAGGTAACAGATTTTTACTTAATCCCATAACTCATCAAACAAGAACTGTCATCGGATTAGGCTAAATCGGTTTAAGTAACAAGAGGTCTTTTGAAAATTTGGCTCGGTCATAGAATTGCTTACACATTTGAGACTACTACTCCCATCATCACATGATTCTTCCTAAATTAGACATAGGTGTACAGGCTATGTATAATTTAGGAGTAATAATGTAATGCTAGGACTAATCGACTCATATGATGTTCGTTGTTTGTGATAGTACATCGTTTATATAGTTAGTAGTATAAGTTTATATGATGTGCTATTTCATCCTACTTTTAATATTTATAAAACTTGAATAACTTAGGATAGACACATACTAACGGGCAGAGTACCCGATCAGATGTAGTAAAGCCTTAGGTAAATCAGAGTATCGTCCCAAGAGAGCATGACCTTGAAAGAACTAAGATGATTAGATAAAACCCAGATGTATGGTAGATAAGGTTGTTACAATACAATATTCGCTCCACAGACACTAGAAATTTAGGTAAAAGAGATAGATAAACAAAGCTTAACAAAGAACGCAAATATGAAAAGATTCTCGATAAGAGTATTCAATATAGTGGTTAATTATCACCAGACTCCTTTGGTCGATTAGTCATGGCCTATGGTTCTTAGATTCCTCACCAAGATGAGCAGGTCACCGGGATCATTCGGCAACCTAATAGCAGTCATTAAGCACCATATCTACTAGATCTAGACGGTGGGAACCCGGCCGTTAGGAACTTAGATTCCCCATAACCTCTTAAATACCTCCACTTGATAAGTGATCCTTTAGTCGATTCGCACACGAAGAGTGGTCGTACTATGGCCAATTCCTCCCATACTTCGCTATCTATCGTGGGTCAGTTGGTCATATCTCCCAGTCCTTTAGATACTACAAAACTTACAATACTACCAAGGCTAGAGATCTATGAAAAGACTAGCAAATGTCTATAAAGAATTATAAAGAATATTAACGTAAATGCAGACTTTAATTAATATCATGAATTCATAATATAAAATCTAGAAAAATATAATAAGAATCCAAACTCGAATACAAAGGAAATCGTAGATGAGGACTTCGTTATTCATGCTCCTAAACCATGCTTCTTCTTCTGTGTTTTTTTCTCCCGGACCTAGAAGGTTTGGGAAAAGAGAGATATCAAATACTGATGAAATCATCGACTATATATAGGCTTCAAACTAGTTACGGTAACCTCATTAGTTAGTTACGCCATAACTTCCTTTAATCTTCAGTGCTTATCCATTGGCTACGGAGTAACTTAATTTGGTGTTACGCCGTAGCTGCTGTAATCCAGTGTAAATATTTGTTACGGCCTAACTTAAGCAGATAGCTACGCCGTAGTCTTTGTAACATGGTTTCGTAACCTAGGGTTACGCGGAATCTGAAATCTAGTTGCGTCGTAACTTCATCACTTGGTTACTGCCGTAATGAAAGTTGAATCAAAAGTTCTTGAAAACGTCCGGTTGCAGTTTCCTTACTTCGAATGTGTCCTGAAGTGAAATAACAAGGAATAAGGATGTTTTCACTAATATTATAATCAAAATGTGATGATAAAGGGGGAAATTAATGCTTAGAAACTCAGGACTATTTGATGTTATCAAATATCCCCCCACTTAAACTCTATTTGCCCTCAAGTAGACTAATTTAGACTGCAGAAGAAACATTCATGATGAATGCGCAATTATGAATTCCATGCTAGAATATTAATAAGAACCGAACACCTCACGAAATGTGAACGAAAACACTCTCACTCATCCTATTCTAAGTGTTAATTCCGGGGTGGTCACTCAATTGCACGGACATAGTAAGTATTCTATAATAAGCTTGGCAATTACACACAACTCCACCATTAGAGCTAAGGTTAAGACAAATTTTTAGAAAGCAATGTTGGGGTGAGTTTCAAAGGTTTAAGGAATGGTGTCGTTACTAACGTGTCACGGCGAAGTGGACAAAATCAATGATACATGACCAAATCCATGGCCAAGATATCAAGGATTGCTCGCTGCATCACCTAGACACGCTTCACGACAAAAAGGGTAAGGATAGGCATGAGATATTTAATGGGTGAAAAGAAAAAGAAAACAAACAGTTTTAACTTAAAACCGAGTTGCCATCATCCTACCAATAATTCAAGGTTTGTCTTCATATGGTCAGTACATGCCTCTGGAATCCTCCAAAATTATTCTTGATCTTATTCTTCCAACCTTTGAACGCGATCGAGAAGATTATTCTCAATGCCAATTCATGTAGTGCTTATACTTTTTCGCACTATAAACAATGCCAATTCATGTAGTGCTTATACTTTTCCGCACTATAAACAATCATGCTTCATTTTTTTTTTTTTTTGTGTGCATATACTACGATATGCTTGAGATATAATGATATATTTCCCCCCACTTGAATTGAGCATAAGGTGATTACTAGGGGCCTTCAGAGATCTTTAGCGAGATGTTATGATAAACGCTTCTTTAATTGAACCTCAAACTGGGGTGAATAATGGTTTCTAGGTAAAAAGGTAAAACTACACGGTAGGCTAAGGTGTAAAGTTGTAACAAAAATAAGGGTTATGAAATGAAAGGATAGGCTCAAAAGGGTGTAACTAGGGGTATCTTGCACTAAAGATGAGTGCAACAAATAGGGTTAACACGGGGGTCGAAAAGTCAATGCGACTAATCGATAAACGCACACATATAGGCTATTTGGGTGAAATCCTAAAACATTTACTTTTTTCAAATTGCCTTTTCCAAATGCACCAAGCTAACTTGGTACACTACGTCTATGGTTTCAAGTGATGTAAAATCCAAGTTCTAAAGTTTACAATACTATCGGCACACTCAATTTATGGTAGATTTGGGTAAAATGGGGGAAACGGAAAAGCTAAATCTCACCAATGGCAATAAGGGTTAAAGTGTGCTCGGCTTTTATGTGATTCTAGTTTGGTTAAAAACATGACAAATTTTTTTCAAATAAGCTTAAAATTTTTAAAACCAATCTAGAAAATTAGGGCAAGTAAGCTAAGTAATCATACACTTCATTTCTATTCCTATCCCCCCACTTGAAGTGTACAAAGTCCCATTTGTATGAAGAAAAAGGAAAAATAAGATAGAAATGAAAAATAATCAAGATAGAAATAAACTCCTCTCTTGAATGGTTGCTCAAGATGTCTCACTAAAGGTTGAAGGCGGGTCATGGGGTGGCTAAAGTGTGTTGAATCTGGAATTGGTCTTAACTAATTGTGTTGCTTCCAAAATTGCCTACTGCAGCAGGGGTTACGGCGTAATCAATCAGGGTTACGCCATAAGCGTGTCATGAAATCAAAACCTGATACCAGGAAAATTCTGTACCCGACGGGTACAATTAATGATAAAACAAGCAAACATCCACATAGTTAAGTTATTACAGACTTGAGTTTCAAATAGTTTTAAAATTGTTTCAAATTGTTTTATCAAATGGGGAAATCACTCGTCCCCGGTGAGATCATGATCCATGGAGTGGAATTGGGAAGGCTCATATGGAGTGCTCGTGGTGCTTCGGGAGTGGCGCCGGGATGTAGGCCACTCCTCTTTGGACTCGAGATTGGGATATCGGGTTGGTACCGTACTGAGGACCTTCCACTGGGGTGGAAGTGCATATGTTGCAGCATCTGGCTTGTCCGGTCCGCATTCCAACGGAAGAAATCCTGCTGGGCCTGATTCACTTGATTCAAAGTACCTGAAAAACCTTCAAACTAATTACTAAGAGCATAAAGGCCCACTTCGAGGGTCTCGATTTCCTTGCTAAAATGGGTTGATATCCCCTCGATCCTTTCACCAATAATCTGCAACCTCCCCCTAATATTCACATGTGCCCTTCTACGTCCCCTGGGCACCTGCTCCGCGGCTTCTCCTTCAGCATCACCACTGGCCTCCCCTTCTTCTCTTCTAGGGGCAATCCTAGCTAGCTGAATCGCACCATAAACATCGTGGGTGCAAATCCCAAACTCTACTAGCTTAGGCAGGTCAATCGATAAGTATCCCCCAATGGTCAATCGAGCCAAAGCAACATCGGTCATGATATCAAAACTCCTAGCCAATCTCGATGAAATGTGCCTGCAGGACTCCTACCGAAAACCCCTTAGCACCCACAACCATAAACTTAGCTAAATAATAAGGAACATCAATGTTGTTCCCTCCTTCCATTCCGCATCGAGATAAAGATCATCCATGGTCATCTTCTCCTTGGCTGAGTGCCTTGCTCGGATAGAGCAAGTAATTAGGCGGTGCACAAGTCGCCAAATGGGGCTCCTCACCATAACATACGAAGGAGGGCTCCTTGGATTATACCCTCCTGAGACAGCACCCTCCTGAGACAGCGATCTGATCAAAATAAGCAGCAAAGTCCTGATTCTCGTCCCTTCTTCTCCAGCATGTGTTATAGAACCGCTTAAAAGCCTCAGTCTCCATTTCCTCCTCCGTGTACAAACCCATACGCATAGTAAACTCCCTAAGAGTCAATCTCCTCCAAACTCCCCCAAGTTGGAAAAACATAGAATATACTTCATCATCATCAACCTCTGTATTAAACTCCAAACTAGCAAGGAATTCACGAACATACTTCGGAATGACCGTCTCCGTGATACGAAACAACCTCAACTAAGCAGTACATTTGAAATCCCCAATAGTACATGTGAACTTGATTTTGCAAAACTTCCTCAATCTCCTACCAGCTTTACCATTTGCCAAAGTACCAAATGCCTCAAAGTTAAGAGCCTCGGGTTGACTGATATCCTTTGCCATTAATTTCTCATATTCCTCCACATACAGTTGCCTAATACAGATTAGGGTGTGCCAAAAACCTAGGCCAATTCGCGGGATTGTGTGCACTTGAAAATAAGACAAGAAACAGTAAGTACAGACCTTACTGATGTCAAGTTACGGTGTAACCAGCATAAGAGTTACGTCGTAATAAAAATTTCAATGGCTACGCGTAGGTAAGACAAACAGCTCGCCGTAATTCTGATTATATTGGTTGCGTAAAGCGAATCCCGATTACGCGTAACTTCCCCAGTAAAATGACACCACAGGTGTTTTGATTACGCTATAGATTACGCGGAACCAACAATTTTACCAAGTGGTGAAAAGTTTGATATATTTATACCCTAATAGTCTGAGGACGCGCCCAACCACTCAAGGTGTTTGACCCAAAACCTAATTTTAATAAAGCCAAAACACCCAAATCAACCCGTAGTAATAGGACACGAATCAAAATATCAAGGGGAAATTATCAAAACTATCAATTAATCATTCCAACATCAAAAAGTAATTTGAATGGGCAAGAACCCTAAAATATTAAAATAAAACCCTAATTGAAATAATCAAAAGAAATAAATCAAAAGAGAGTAGTGATAGATCTTACCAGCCATGGTGAATGATTAGATGAAGTGATTACGAAAAAAATTTCAAAGAGAAAATTTTACTGTTTGTGAGGGCGGTGAAAATATGTGTAAAACCTAGTTTTATGCCGTAAGGTTTTTATATCACATCGAAAGTTACGGTAATTGAAATTATATTACTGCCGTAACTAATATTTTTATTAAAATAATAATAGGCTGTGAAAGGGATACGTCGTAATCCAAAATAAGGGTTGCGCCGTAACTAATTTTAATCAAAGGTCGGATTTTTTATATATATAAATCTGATTATATAGTGGTTACGTCGTAACGCTAATAAAGAGGTAACGTCATAACTAAATAGTCAAAAAGATTTTATTTTAATAATATGGTTACGTCGTAACTAGATGAAATAGTTACGCCGTAACTAATAGCGTCCGAATTTTAATTGTGTAATATTGTAATAGGAGAGATTAAAACGTACTTTATAGGAGTGCTCAAATCTCTTAATGAGATAAATATGAAATACCTTAGATCTTTCATTAACTGCTCCCCGACAGCGGTGCCAAAAAGCTGATGTGCTATTTCATCCTACTTTTAATATTTATAAAACTTGAATAACTTAGGATAGACACATACTAACGGTAGGTACGTCGGATGTAGTAAAGCCTTAGGTAAATCCAGTATCGTCCCAAGAGAGCATGACCTTGAAAGAACTAAGATAATTAGATAAAACATAGATGTATGGTAGATAAGGTTGTTACAATACTAATATTCTGCTCACACAGACAACAGAAATTTAGTTAAAAGAGATAGATAAACAAAGCTTAACAAAGAACGAAAATATGAAAAGATTCTCGATAAGAGTATTCAATATAGTGGTTAATTATCACCAGACTCCTTTGGTCGATTCGTCCTGGCCTATGGTTCTTAGATTCCTCACCAAGATGAGAGTCACCGGGATCATTCGCAACCTAATAGCGGTCATTAAGCACCATATCTACTAGATCTAGACGGTGGGAACCCGGCCGTTAGGAACTTAGATTCCCCATAACCTCTTAAATACCTCCACTTGATAAGTGATCCTTTGGTCGATTCGCACAGTGGTGTACTATGGCCAATTCCTCCATACCGCTATCTATCGGACTAGGGTCAGTTGGTCATATCTCCCAGTCCTTTAGATACTACCAAACTTACAATACTACCAAGGCTAGCGATCTATGAAAAGACTAGCAAATGTCTATAAAGAATTATAGAGAATAATAACGTAAATGCAGACTTTAATTAATATCATGAATTCATAATATAAGATCTAGAAAAATTTAAAAAGAATCCAAACTCGAATACAAAGGAAATCGTAGATGAGGACTTCGTTATTCATGCTCCTAAACCATGCTTCTTCTTCTGTGTTTTTGATCTCCCCAAACCCTAGAAGGTTTGGGAAAGGAGAGATATCAAATACTGATGAAATCATCGACTATATATAGGCTTCAAACTAGTTACGGCGTAACCTCATTAGTTAGTTACGCCGTAACTTCCTTTAATCTTCAGTGCTAAATCCATTGGCTACATCGTAACTTAGTTTGGTGTTACGCCGTAGCTGCTGTAATCCAGTGTAAATATTTGTTACGGCGTAACTTAAGCTGATAGCTACTCCGTAGTCTTTGTAAGAGTGGTTACGGCGTAACCTATTCTGAGGGTTACGCCGGAATCTTCGAAATCTCTAGTTGCGTCGTAACTTCATCACTTGGTGACCAGATAATTACGAAAGTTGAATCAAAAGTTCTTGAAAACGTCTGGTTGCAATTTCCTTACTTCGAATGCGTCCTGAAATGAAATAACAAGGACTAAGGATGTTTTCACTAATATTATAATCAAAATGTGATGATAAAGGGGGAAATTAATGCTTAGAAACTCAGGACTATTTGATGTTATCATTATACATACGTAATAATCGATCTTAAGTATGTAGTATGAGTGTGTAGCATGAGCGAATAAAGCAGTTATGCGCAGAAAATAAAAATAGTCCACACTATGCTAGAATCATAGACTTTTAATAATGAAATTTTCGGAAGGGAACGTAATGAATGTAGAGAAAGTTGCTGAACTTCAGCTTTTGTAGATGATGAATCAGTTTGTTCCTTAGCAATACCATATCTTGTATTTCTAGCAGGGAAATCAGTAGATTGTGACGGGTTTCATGTAAAACAATATTGCCTAAGGTCGTGAAAAGTTTAGAGATCATTGTATCACTCATAGCGTCTAAGAAGTAATGGAGACCACTGTATCACTCACAGCGTCTCAGAAGTAACAGAGACCATTAGTTTAAAATGGCTCAACTTTCGCTAGTTTAAGTGTTTCAGTGAATGAGTGAAATATTTCGCGTCTCACAAATGTACGAGTAAGTACATGATCGGGAAAATATGGTTGTGCCGTAATGCCCCAGAATAGAAATACGCAGATATATTATGTCCATAGTTTATATAAATCGATCGAAAGTATGTCGAATGTGTATATATTAATATCCTAATATGTTCGTGTAGCATAAACATACCAAGAAGTCACATAATCGTCTGGAGGATGGAAGGCACGGAGAGCGTAAGGCTATAACATATTTTTTTTGTAAAAGTGGTTATAGTTCAGGTCTCAATTAGACCCGTTTCTCTATAACTGTGGCTCAGATACCAATGTAACACCCAATTCGTGATACTGCGAATTCAAACTGGGTGTTACTTCATGGCACAACATGTATAATAATAGAAAACGAACTCTAATGGAGTCGTTTTAAAAGATTTATCATTCGATTTATATAAATATCAGAGTTTACAAAAATGAGGTCCCAGTAGTTTCGTGATTTATTAAATAAAGTTTCGAATGATAATAAAATTTATAGCCTTCTTGAGTATCCGTGCTCCTCCGTGCCAGCCTCGTTCATTATGGACCTGAGATAAACATGCTAAAAGTGTCAACACAAAGGTTGGTGAGTTCATAGAGTTTGTTGTAAATAAGTTGAAAAGTCTATAAAGAATGTTCACACAGCAAAGGCATTGTAAATCCACTCGCTTGCAAATCCCTACATACAAAACTTGCAACCTATGTGTTCACAACCCATTGCTAAAATATAATATGAGTAAGACAGTTGATTTCAATAGTTTCAAGTTTGAGTGAATATTTGTAATAAATACAAATATTGATAAAATAAGCAGTGGGTTTTGTTGTTATATACCCATAGTTCGTTTGTTTGCCCTAACCGGGTCAATCACAAAAGTAGTTCGTTTGTTTACCCTAACCGGGTCAATACAAAAGTAGTTCATTTGTTTACCCTAACCGGGTCAATACAAAAGTAGTTCGTTTGTTTACCCTAACCGGGTCAATGTTGAGTGAATTCATAGAGTTTATATAATAATCAGTTGAACACAAGTTTCAAGTTTGAGTAATAGTGGGCTACGTTAGTATACGCCCATAACAGAAATAGTGGGCCATGTTGTTAGCACCCATAGTCCAGTAGTTGCAGTACCGTATCATGATTACAGTACCGTATTATTGCTCTAAGTCTCATGAACGCAAACCTTAACAGGTGGACATCATAAAAATGATGTTAGTACGGACATCATAAGGATCTGTCTGCCGTAACAGTGCCTCGGCGGGAGCTTGCCATTCTCCCGTTTGTTCTCAAATATATCGCATTTGGTTACCTATCCGGCTAACACAAATGGGGCGTAAACTGCCAATAGATCTATTCACGATATTCGTGTTCACTCACAAGTGATTAATGGTTCATGATATGAGGGATTTTCAGTGGCAAAAGTGTGTCTTAGGCAATAACAATCAAGATAGCATACATAAAAATACTTGTGTTCGTGTTTGCAGCATAAACGCATAAAGCAGTAATATGTAAGAGTTTAAAGTACTTGTGAAAGTAAAATCAAGTAGTTGAGCATGTATCTCCTCCAAAAATAGAATAAAACGATTAAACAAGAGTTGGGGCTATGAACTCACCTTAGAGTGTAGTGACATAAGTAATGCAACGGTGTCAAGGAGTACGGCAGAACATTATAAAGAAGCATAGCACGACGATACAGAATCGGCATAACCTAATAGATATGAGCTTGTCTCATAATATGATACACGAATAGTAATCGATGCGTATGAGTTTCAAAAGATAATATGTTTTAGTTTTCGTGGAAGTTTCGTATCAACGTTTGTAAAATGTTTAGTTTCATCATTCGTGTGGTGGTATGAAATCATAGATTCGAAGTACAACTCATGGCAAAGCATAATATATATATATCTCATATATATTATGAAGTAAAAGAATAGACAAAATGTCTCAAGAAAACAAGTCACAAAGAGGAGTGAATTCTAGGCGAGAAGATAACGAGAAGAAAATATGTCAAGAAAGTAAGTCAATTGGGCTTTAGCCCGATAATAGTCCAACTTAAATCTAATTCTGTAACATATTGGATTTCACAAACACATTAAACCATAATCATATGAGGCGTTTAACAAGGTTTAGAGAGAGAAAGTTCTAGAGAGAGAAAGGGAAGAGAGTTAGGAACTATGTGAAACAAAGAAAAATGGTATTGAAGCTCCAACCCTCAGGGAGGTAGAGGGTATTTATAGTGTCTTACAAATAATCGCCACCTACGGGCTGTGGATCAGGCATACAGTGGGTAAAGACCCGTCCGTCCTCCACGGTGTTACTTAACAAACTACTTACTAACATATCATGACTACGACTACGAGCTTTCTATCGAATAAATATACTTGAGGTGACCAACTCTTTAACGACCGAATTTTCTAATTCCTAACAATCTCCCCCTAAGGGAGGTCACCTCAATTTACAATGAATACAAACAAATATTACATTAGATTGTTCTAGGATTCTTGATTAAGTTCATTGCTCAGAATCTCGTAGTCTGTGATTCTTCATGTTCCGCATGTTTGGATAATTTCAAGTGGTGGTCTTTAACTGATCCACGTGATGATGAGTTTTGAGCCAGCATTGAGATCATCAACTAACATAAATCTCTGACTCTTCCGTTGTGGTGTTGGTATTATGTGATGTTGTGACATTTGGACCGATATGCTCAAATTTTGGATCATGATATATTCTCATCAGAGTAGCGGAAGCTTTTGTTGATTCATGATATTGGTAGCAGCGTAGCAGAAGCATGGAGTGATAATATCAGAGTCGTTGAAGAACTTATCATGATTTCTTTTAGAGATGAATGTGTAGTGTGAGCATGCGGCTATGGATTGCCCGCTTCATTCGATCAGCGGAACGCAAGCGTCGGCGAGCACAAGCAAGATTAGAATAAAGTGCGAAAGTGTCTTTGATCACTTTCGTTGAATTGAGGTACACGGCCACGGTTCCGGTTGCTGATACAATCTTTGCGCCTCATCGTAAAATTCGAAGAACTTCCTTGACAGGTTTCAGCTGCTCTAGATGTTCTCAAACCGAACGCCTCAAAGAAGACAACAAATTGAGTGAACCAAATAATTGAGATTCACTGATTGATGAAAAAAGATTTGAAAAACAATTGAGTACTGCATAATAGAAATTGTTTTGGCAATACAACGAAGGTTTTAATGAAAATCAATTATCAATCATAAACACCTTTTATTTTGAAATATTAGTACACAGTTGATGATGCTAAAGAAAATAGTTTTTAAGCACAACGACTGGTTTTTCAAAGGTATTCATCAATCCATAACCTGAACCAGGATTGATTCAAAAAATTGAATCTCCCCATTATTTGTGTTCAGTTGTCACATGGTTGATCTATTGGATAGATCTCACATGCTACCCACCAGGAGCTTGTTTGATGTTGGCTCCAGAAGGCTTTCCATCTTCATTGTGAATATGTTTGCATATCACTCGGATGTTCTAGCAATACCACAAGGATAATGCGTAGGACTCATAAGATATAATTTCTCTTTCCACATTGTGTGAAGCAGAGAGTCTTCAATGACAGTGTCCTAAAGAGATTTATTTGATGATCTCGTGGCTCTAGACTCAATAGTGCATATTTGGATTCCTATATCTGAGACTAGGGGAGAGGGTCTCCTTCATCAATATCAACAAACTCTAAGAGAAAGTCGATAGATAATGTCGGTTCCCAGTGAGAATGAAACAAGTCCTTTTAAGAGGAACTTGAGTAGCTTGGGAAGTTGTAGTGCAGCGCGGCCACCGGGTCCATGACGTCTTGTCTTCAATACGATGTTACCTTGGTAACCACCCATTAGCTAGGGGTGGCGAAACCGCGACCGCAAACCCGCCAAAACCCACACCGCAAAACGAAACCGCAATAAAATCGGTGCGGATCCCGAAAATAAAATCCGCATTTTGCGGTGCGGTTTCGTTTCCACAAAAACCGCACACGCAATAACCGCATAAACCGAAAGTCATATTCAAATATATTTTATTTTTATTTTTAAATAAACCAACTAGATTTCATAATTTTTGTATGATTAAATACTTTTGTTTATATTTTCATAATTAGTTATTTCAAACGTATTTTATTAGTTAATTATTATATACTTTCTATCAATTTATCATCGAAATTTTAAAAATTTCTCATCTCATTTGACTTTTATTATTGTAGAGATTTAAAATTTCATACTAATACCCAACATTTTGTATATATATGTTTCTACTCATTATGTAACCTTATGATATATTTATTCTATAATAAATATATACCAAAAAATAGAATTTAAAAAAATCTTTAAAAACCGTAAAACCCTGTGAAAACCGCTGCTGCTTGTGGATTCTCATTTTAAAAACCGCAATGCGGATGTGGAAGCGGTTTTTACCAAAACCCGCACCAACCTGCACCATGCTCATCCCTACCAGTAGCATATGAATTGAACCCGGTTTCTGCCCTAAGGTTGAATAAATGGAGGGCTATTTCTTTTCACCCTTTTCTCATTTAATTCTTTTTCATTCTTCAACCCCTTCAGTGCTTACCGAGACTTCATAACTAGAACCTTGTTGGGTTTATTCAAGTACTTGCTCAGTCTCAGTCCACACTCTTCCCATAGCTCACTTTTCTCCTTTTTTCATCATACCTAAGGACTTCTACACTATCTAGTGGATTGTCCCTGGGTAGATCCCTCCGGTTCTGACGGATCATGGGAACAAATACCTAACCTTATTATCCTTATATCACCATGCATAAAGTTAATTTGGTCGGTCTATTTGGTATTATTCATTTGCCATTGGAACCAATCGAAAACCATTTTAAAATCAATCCCGATACTTGTGATATATTATCAAAGAATTTTGTACCTGAATTGTTTTAGATATTTTTAGAAAAAAGAGCTCCCCTCAACATGTGCATCATGTATTTGAAATCGTTTTAGCACACGGAGGCAAGAGGAAGAATTAACTTCTTTGATTACCATTTTCTAAAAGATATCATCATCACTTTCCCCGATTAAATCAAGTAGATAAAGCATATTGGAGAAGGATGAGGTTTTCAAAAGTTTGCTCCCCCTCAATATGTGCCTCTAGGTTTGAAGAGTTTTGCACATACTAGAGGGAACCTGCACTTAGAGACAAATCAATCACGTTTCAATTCTTAGTGGTTTAAAAAGATGCTCCCCCTCAACATGTGCATGGAAAATTTGAAATCGCTTGGCACATGTGGGGAGGAAAGCTTGCTAAACACTTATAAAACCAATTATCAAGTTATCGCTTAATCACAATTCTCCCCGATCACACTTTCCAAATCCTTTAAGAGTTGTGATCTCTATTGATTTAAATTAACTTTTGAAAGCTTTTTGAGGAGAATAGTGGCTTGCTTTTGAAAAGAACATTTTAACCTATAAGGATCGATTTTCTGGACTTTAAACTCCATTGTTTAAACATGCAAGAGTATCAGTTTCTTTTGAAAACATAACATTAGCAAAGGTTTTGAATCAATTGTATAAAGTATTGTTCCTTTTGATTTTCCAAGAATAACCCTTGCTCATTTACGTGCCAATTGTTTGTAAAATGACCTTTCAAAATAACCTTTTTAATTCGAATAAAATCATTCTCCCCCTCAATCAATAACCTTTTGACAGATGATAAGCACAAATGATTTACACTAATAATAGAGTACGAGGTATTTTCAAAGCAATTTAGTTTTCATTAGAATGGCAAATATTTTTCTAAGAATCATTAGACTAAAAATATTTGGAAAGAGAAACATTTGTCTTTTGATGAAAACATTTGTTTTAAGAATCGAGTATGAGATTTGAAAAATAAGTTAAAGCATGGCTCGTTTCTTTACTTTTAAAACGGTTAACGTCAAATGACAATAAACCACCATTTTTTCTCCGCTTCTTTTTAAACAAAACTATTTATATTCGAAGAACATCTAAAGACCCGTGACAATCTTTGAATGTCAACACAAAGTCCTGTGATGATATCGTAAGGAAAACATAACAATATTTTTGAATTTTTCAAGATTTTCTAATTTTTATGGATTTTTGAAAGTTTTATATTTTCTCTTTGCTTTTTGTTGGTTTTATAATTTTGTATTTTGGTTTTTGAATAAATATATAAAAGAGATGGATGAAGAAAGAGACTACTTCCTTTTCTTCCTCAAGACGCTTTTGTTTCCTATAGAAGACTCTTAGACCAAGTCGTGGAGGATAAACTCAAAACGTTTCTAAGAGCTTTGGTGAAGATGTTAATAACTGGTCTTCCTCACAAAATAAAGTTCCACCACACTATTTTCAACTTGCTCCCTGATGAAATGATGTCGAATGTCGATGTGCTTAGCTCTTGAGTGTTGTACATTGTTGCATGAGAGAGCAATATCACTTTTATAATCCAATACGTAGGATTTTGTTGAATTCAAAGCCATAGTCGATAATCGATCTCATCCATAGGATTTGAGCACAAGATGACATGGCTATGTATTCAAATTTATGTGAGGAAATAGTACCATTTGCTTCTTTGAAGCACTGTACCATAAGCTTATCACCCAAAACCGAAAGCACCTCCACGTATCGACGCAGGTATCTTGACATCCCGCATGATCATCCTGATAGGCAGTTAGTGACATACCGATGTCTTCGGTACCAAAGTCCCATATTGATGGTACCTTGGAGATACCGAAAGACCCGCTTAACCGCTTCAAGGTGCTTTTGTAGGCTAATTCGATATTAGCACACATGCAAACAACTAACGTAATGTCCGGTTCATGGCCGTGAGGTACATCGTGATCCAATCATACTACGATATTTCGCTTTGGTCTACCATGATCCCGAAGTGGTCCTCATCCGCTTTAGTACTTCTATCATGGGAGTGTCAACAGGTCACTAGAATCAAATCCAAATTTTTAAAATCATTTGCATACTTAGATTGATTTATAAACATGCCTCCGAGACTTTGTGAAATTTGTAATCCCAAGAAAATGACATTTGTCCCATCATTGACATTTGAAATTTGGAACCCATTTCATTTGAAAAATGATCACATTCATCGGGTGAGGCAAAAATAATATCATTAACATATATTTCAACGTAATTAAATGTTTGTCTCGACTTTTCAGAACAAAGGTCATCAATCAACCGCCTCCTGGTCAATCCAAGAGATAGAAGAAACTTTGATAGCAGATCATACCATGCCTCTGAGCTTGCTTCAAACCGTAAAGCTTTCTTTAAATGATAGACGTAGTAGGATGCTCTAGATTCACAAAGCCTTCGTGTTGGTCGACGATACAACCTCTTTCGCATCTCTAAGAAAGCCGCCTTACATCCATCCGACTACCATGTTCTTACTTTGCAATAAGTAGCCAAAAAATATTCTCATTGCCTCAATTTGTTAATGTGAGCAATGATTCTTCAAAGTCAATACCCTCCTCTTGACGGTATCCTTTGCAACCAATCGAGCCTTGTTCTTTAAAACATCACCATGCTCATCAAGTTTCACTTTGAAGATCCACTTTAGAGCAATGATCATAGCACAACTGGAGTGTACTAATTCCCATAAATCTAGTCGATCAAACTCATGAATTTCTTCTTGCATGGCATTGAACCAAACCTTCATTCAGCAGCTTTTAACATTTTTGGTTCGACCAGAGTACAGAGTCAGAAGCACCATAAGGCATCGGTTGCAAGTCAAGCTCGTGGATACCGGACGAGAGGGGTTTCCAAATGATGTTGTTCAAGCGGATGATCATGTCCATTTTCAAGGTGTTCGTGGTTATTGCTGAGAGAACCGGCAGCAGGTCGATTCACGATGAAGATGGTTCTGATGATGATTCAAGAGCAAATATGTTTTCAAATGGTGCATCTTCAGGAGTAGCAAAGGGATTCTCTCCATCAAGGGTGCCTAAACATTTCCATGATGTACACACGATGATTGATGATTGTTGATGACGAGTGATCATCGCTTCTGACTTAGGCCATAGAAACCGAAGGGTTAACTTCATTGATGGATAGTAGCGTTCTCGAGGATGGAATTGACAGCATCATTATCGCCGTTCATAGTGTTCATCAAACATTGGATCAAACAGCTTTCCAAGTCATCTTCCAAGGAGGTACATAAGAGCGTTAAGAATCGTAAACAAGAGAGAACTCGATGGGACTACTGAGGATGCGGGTCCACAACCTGGTCAGGCCGATCCATTAGATCCACCATCGAACGTAACGGAATTATTTCCATGATATTTCGGTTCTTTTTGTTGTAGATTTGTATCCCTTTTGTTTTGCGCATATCCTACAAATACTCCAATGTCCGCTTTAGCTTTAAGTTTTTGCCTAAGTTTGGCCCTCATTAGTTGGATAACACAATGCACCAAACACACGTAAGGAATGATTAAGTTTTCTATTGGGACAAGTTCATATGGAGTTTTTCCATGAGAAGTATGAATAAGGGATCGATTTTGAGTGTAGCATGCAACGGCAAACGCTTCGTTCGAGAAACATTGGAACCTTTTAAATCAACATTGTTCTCATGCTTCCACAAGAGTTCGATTTTGTCTTTCAACTACAACCGCTCGAGGAGTTCGTGGAACACTTCATTGATGATCGATTCCAAAACTTTCATAAACTCACTAAGTTGTTTATTAACAAACTCAGCCCATTGTCTGCTCGATGATTCGACAGCTTTGTTAAGTCGAACCTCGCAAATGCTCGATAAGTTTGATGATGATATACTGAGTTTCATCCTTTGTCCTTAAGAACTTAACCCAAAATGAGTAATCATCAACCACAACTAACACATATTTCTTTCCAAAGATATTCTCAGACTCACGGGTCCACATAAATCCATGTGAATCAGTATGAAGAACTTGTGTAACCGAAGTTTGTAGGTTCGGCTTGTGGGCATACTTCTTGCTTTTCTCAATTGGCATGTCAACAAAGATGATCATTTTCATACTTTAGTCTAGGTAAACCTACAACTAAGTCCTTCGAGAGATCATCGATGGTGCCAAGTTCAAGTGATTGGCCGAGCATGCCATAACCATGACTTTGTTTTCAAAGCCTTGACAACAAGCAAATTTGAGAAGACTTCATCATATCTTCGATAGAGATGGTGTATAGATTTGAACCACGTGTTCTCTTAATCAAGTCTCTCTAAACAAGTATCAAGGCCACTTCTAGATCGAATCACGTAATCAATCTACGAGAATAAGTTATACCAAGACCTTCTACGAATATATACCCGAGATAACACTATCACCGACAAACATAATCTCCATAACCCATAATTGCAATCAAATGATCATTCCCGAATTCATCAGCTCCGGCGAATTTACTCACGAAATTCATGAGCCAATCGTCTCCGGCCATATATGCAATGGAACACCGAGTCCGTCACCAATACGTAATTTCAACGATTCAGCTGAACAACACGCATACAAGAATGGATAATCGATAATTGGGATCCCCATGCAGGAATGGGTTCCATTTGGTTAGTAACGCGATTGGAAACCCACATCGAGGTAGAAACAATGGACTCATTTAGAAATAGATGCGCATTAGTGTCCGTATTGACCTATTCAAAGTATGTTCGCTTCTTGCGGAATAGTTCTACCTAGGGCATCCATTTTCTAGTGGGCATGATTTAGAAACTTTAGGGCAAAGCTCATTAATCTTAATGGGTATCCATTGATAACCTATATTACTAAATTTCCTTCCTGTGGGTTTCTACTATTTTCTAACTTTCTTTCGCCTTTGCCTTTTAGCCTTCTTAGCTTGAATTTTAACATTAACAGCTTTTATCGTATATTTGACAAGATAGACAAAACATTCACACCACATTCATGATTAGTAAATGTAAATCAAGCAAATCATCATTACATGGTTTACGAATAGTAGCGCAATTAAATAATTACATTACGCTTATAGCTAATACTAGAATCAATAATGACGCTTTATTCAACTCAAACTTAATATTCCTAGGGTGATCTTCTAATCTCTTCCAATGCACATTCTTAGCTTGCGAGGTCCTATCTTGCTTGGTATTGCCCGAAGGCTTTGACCCGCTTGCTTTTATGTCATGGATTACCGTAGAGGGAATTATGGGAACATTAGTTGGTTGATCTACTTTTGCATTCCTCGAACTAGACGCAGAATCAACTACTGAAGGTCCATTAGTGTTCACTTTCCTAACACTAGGCATAGAATGGTTTGTATGTTTGGCACTAGGCATAGAACAAGGCATCACAATTAAGCACCTAAGGATTTAGGACATGTTGCAATTAAACATTCTATAGCCCCGAGATCGTTGCCCTAATGCAAGCAAACCTAATTTTCTATCAAGAGGCTTATTTATGAAATCCTCTTCCACAATCTCATAGAGACATTCTAGACTATCCTTAAGGTGAGCACAATAGTTATGAAACACAAGTTCATTATTCCTAAGATGAGGGATGTATTTAACAATACAAGATATTTGCTCCAGGATGACTTTGATGCAACATTCTCATTAAAAACAAGTGGCACTTTCCTTTTCCCCACTCCTCGATTCTCAATTTCTTTTGTAAAGATTTTTCGTTTTTTTGGTCATGAGTGACTTTCATTGAATCATATAACTCTTTAAAGTGTCGCTTAACCTTTTCATTTTCTTCTAGAAAACTCCAATTCCTTTGTAAAGCATTAACCAAGTTTTGAAGATGAAAAGTTTGAGAACCGAGAATCTAAAGGAGGCATTTGGGAGCCACATTGTTCATTTCACCCTTTAATTGAGAGATTTAGGCTTTCAACTTTCTCGATCGTTACAATGAGCTCAATCGTCATCACGCTTGCTAATTTCAAAAATCACAAATTCGAGCATCCAAGGATGGCTTGATATTTGAGGTTTTAGCATTTTCTTTTAGATGTTGATATTTTAATTGCAAAGCAAGATGCTCAACTTCCATTTAGAAAACTGTTCACCAGTTATCATGATCATCATGTTCAACTTTATCATGCAGTTTAGAGTTAGTTTTTCAAGCTCAATGACACGATCATGGGAGACTTTCGCAGCGTCAGTAATTCATGAAATTGAGAAGCATTAATGGAATAATTGTGAAAGTAAAACACATCTTGAGAAATACATTCAGAAATAAGATTCTCATTCAAGGTATGCAAGTTCTTCCTCTCAATTCATTATATTTTAACCTCGCCATAGTCACTAACCTCAACTATCATTGCATCAAATTCTTTCCATTTCTTAATATCTCAATCCATCCCCTTTAAGACTCTCAAATTGATCTAAGTTGTTTAAAGAAAGGTATAACCTCGCTAAATAGCATTCTTTAGTTTGCTCAAAACCCTTTCCCTTCCAGCTATCCCGGTGTGATCCTTTCTACAAGTTTTCTCAAAATTAACAAATAATTAAAAAATAACATATTGACTGATTAAGGTCTTGCTTTTAGTGGCAATAGTTCTAGGAACTAAATGCATTGGTGTATTCGAGGATACACGTCACGTAAGGCATTTTCCTAAGGGAGGGTTTGTTACAACAACATTTCCTTTGCTTATCTAAATCCTTTTCCAACACTTGTTCGGGTGTTAATAACGTTTGAGGCTTAAACTTGTTCAAGGAAATCCAATTTTCCTTTTTGTAATCATGGGGTTTGATTGTTATGTTATTCTTTACATTCGTGATCTTCTAGCTTATTCATTTTCTCCCTAGATGCATCATCTAATTTTCTATCTTCCCTGCACTCAACACAACTAGTTTTCGTCTAGGTTTAAGAATCTCATTACCATCATAGATTACATTATGAGTGCTCTAGCCTTTTAACAACCTCGTGATTAGGTTCCACAACTGTGGGAATGCTATGCTTATCACTTAAGACTCTATGCTTAGTGATCAAGTGAGCAACCAATGGTATTCCCTGTACGCATAACTTATTTTCAAGCTTGTTTTTCAAAGTTTTTAGATTGGAAGAATCATTCAAAAGTTTTGATTCCTTAGCATTGAATTCTTGCTTAAGCATTTTAACATTTTCTTGAAGTTCTTGTTTTTGCTTAGCAGTTTTAGAAAGCTTTTCTTGTAAGGAGTTTAACTCTTGTTTTAATACTTTTTCACTAAAATTACTTTTTCTAATAATTGCGCGCATTTGGTCATCCATTTCGCCACGGTGGTCAACTCAAACTTAGCACGTTGTTCATAAATGGCAACTTGTTCTTTATAGGCATTCGCCGTAGATAACAGTAATCATCGTAAGTACATGCATGTATTCATCAAAAACATAGTCATTATTGACAATGAAGATGCATTACTTGGTACAACCTCACATTTACTTTGCATCACATATTGATCATATGGGACAATATTGCTATTACCCACATTATCAATATTTGATTCATAAGTTTCAAGAGATTGTACTTTATTATGCATCTTTTGCTCATCAACTTCATCATATAGTTTTAATACCTCTGAGATGATTGATTCTTTGGATACCAGCTTGTCGTGATGATGAGACCTTAGGAGAGACCATTGGAGAAATGCTAGCCATGAAAATTGTTTGCAGAGAGTTCATCATCGACGTAATCAGATGCATCACAACGTGACTTGAAAGGCATTCACGATGGTGACCTATTTCCTGAATTGGGTCGCCATCCACATCTCAGCATCATATGTCTCGGCATTGCCCTCAAGAAGAAACAACAACTCCCTCTTCATCCAAAGTCGCACCATTATCCCGAAGCTTGCACTGCAGCAACATCTTGTCTCTCAAGTATTCTGCATTCTCGTGGACGTTTGGAGATGTATGCTTCCTAGCAATGTGTCCCTCACCACCATTGCTTGTACCATTTGACCGCTTTGTTTGTCCTTGATTTGGATTCCTTCCACGATTCTGATTTGCTACATATCCTCTACCAACTCCACCTCTTCCCCTGCTCATACCGCTTCTTGAACTGGTTGCACCACAACCTTCCCATCTCCTCGATAGTAGCTTGATTGTGTGGATTGGATGTCGCTCGAGGTTATTGGTGGTGCTGTGGAGAGAGTTCATGTTCTGAATAACCATGAGAGACAGTTGATTGATGAAGTTTTCCATGAGTGTGTTTGAGTCGGAGGCTTATATAACGGATCATGGATGAGCTTGTAATTGGGTATGACTTGAGATGCTTTGGTGGTAATACCAACATTGGTGTAGAAAGTCAGAGAATCATTTGGTGAGTTTTTTCCCTGACATTTTTTAACTGACCCAATCCTTTTTTCAAACATAGCATGCCTCTCATTCAGAAGAAGGAAGGCATACAATTGCTCATAGTTTGTATTCTTTAGTCCTTTGGTTAGCTTCAAAGAGGTGACAAATTTGCCACTCGATTCATGTTGTTTACAAACTTTGAATTCAACTGAATGTTTGGCATGGTCATTTTGATGTTCCTCATATCATTCACAAGCTTATGGAATCTCAATGAGTACTCATAGACACTCTCATCCGGTTTCATCTTGAAAGGCTCAAACTCATCATACAGCTTGTGATTCTCTGCCTTCCTTGGTTAAGTCGAACCCCAGAAAAGCATCTTGACATTATCCCAAACCGCCTTGGCTTCAATGTTGTGATTGATAAGCTTGTAGATATCTTTTGGAAGACCCTAAAGTATAATGTTAGAGCCCTCAATATCGCATCGAATCTCTTTTTTCTCCTCCTGCTCATTGAGTTTATCATACGCCTTTGGTCTGTCTCAATCCATAGATCATTGTTCCATCTCGCACTGTATCAATTAAGTCCCTTGTAGTCTCAATCTAATACGGTCCTTCATCAATGGATTTGAGAATGTTGACCGAATTTTCCTTTCCAAGACAAGTACACTGATTCGCTTGAGCCCAAGAGTCGTAGTCGCCTGTCAAGTATGGGTGGACGAGTATCAACCACCGCCAACATCCTCAGCAACAAGAGATGAACGAGATACGCTGGTAGACATGTTAACAGATTACACGGGATTTTATAACTCTATGATTAAACCAATAAATAGATTCTTTCACGGGATTTTACTAAATCAAGAGAAAACCGTATACAAACGAAATCAACCAAGTCGCTACGAGTTATTGAACCAAGTCGCTAAGACAAAGTCGCTAGATACAAGTCGCTAAAGCACCAAGTCGCTACACAGTCAAGTCACTAAAGAGCAACTCGCTAAGGTCCAAGTCGCTAACACCAAGTCGCTAAGAATTATGACAAGAAGTCGCTAAGTCGCTAGACACAAGTAAGTTGCTAAAGAACAACTCGCTAAGATCCAAGTCGCTAGTATCAAGTCGCTAACAATTTGCACTACAACTCGCTAACAATTCCGGCAAGTCGCACCTCACCAAGTCGCAAGCCGTAGTGGAGAATCCACTAACTTGTACTATTTGTCGGCTTGTCTCAATAGACAAGTCGCTAGGCTCAAGTCGCTAACAACTAACACCAGACTCGCTAACTTTTATTAAAGCAAGTCGCTACGATGAAAATCACAACGAGAACCAAGTCGCTAGCAAGAAAAACTTCAAAAACACACTTTTCAATCCAAAACAAGCTCAACCACAGTGATTCAAGCTTACCAAATCAAAACCCAAGCACTTACAATGATTCTAAGCACAAAAGTACACCCAAAATTCAAACTTTAACACTAGAGATTATCCAAATGAGCAAAAACCACTAAACTTTCTCAAACTCAAAAACCAACTAAAACCACTAGAAATCCAAGGATATGTAAGAGAGATGATCAAACCATGTCTCTTGATACCGATTGTAACATATTGGATTTCACAAACACATTAAACCATAATCATATGAGGCTTTTGACAAGGTTTAGAGAGAGAAAGGGAAGAGAGTTGGAAACTATGTAACAAAAGAAAATGGTATCCCCTCTCTTGGGAGGTAGAGGGTATTTATAGTGTCTTACAATAATCGCCACCTACGGGCTGGATCGTGCATACGTGGGTAAAACTCGTCCGTCCTCCACGGTGTTACTTAACAAACTACTTACTAACATATCATGACTACGACTACGAGCTTTCTATCGAATACATATACTTGAGGTGACCGACTCTTTAACGACTGAATTTTCTAATTCCTAACAAATTCAAGCCCAATGTGTCCAATGTTGTTAGTCCGATATCTTAATCCATCACGAATCTAATAGGTTTTTCCAATAAGTAGTCAAGTCGCAATCTGTAAAATAAAATCCATTAAGTATATATTTATCCAATGTAGTCCAATACAAGTCCAAAATATAGTCCAATGTCCCTTATGAGTCCGAATCATAGTTTAACGTATACATTTCAATGTTTTAGTCAAATGTCCAATACTTGTCCAAATGATTCAAGTTATAATCCAATGTCTCAAGTTCGATCATTTTGATATCCGTGAGATAATTACTTTTACCCGTAAACGATTAATTGTATAGCATCACAAGTCAAATATTTAGTTTAAAAAACATACTACTTATTTAATAAATCTAAACCAAACATGCAATAGCAAAGCATTGCATGTTCCTATTAGTATTATGAATTTTATGTACAGCCACTCTACAACACGCTCACGAACTTGATCTCAACTACACTACGGCCTATGATGATATTTTAAATTAATACACAAAGGTTCAATTTCAAGTATTTGAGTCCCATTATCAACAACTAAGTAAGAGATGAAGTACTAGGAACCAAATATATGTGGTACTAGAATGAGCAACAAACTGATAAGCATTTTCAAATAAGCTAAACAAACACCAAACACCTCTTTGGTGTTACAGCTGACCGAGGATCAACCAAGGCAAACAAATACACCCTTTGTTGATCCCAGTTGAGCAAATGATCTAATATAGAAACTGACTTAGAATAAAAGCTTATTAAGTATTACGCGGAATTTAACACTTAATCTTAAGAAGAATAACAGTTAACATTCAACACCTCAATATTATTTATTAATACGAATACTCTTACAAGATAGGGTTTTTGCAACCTTGAAGTGTATCGACCTTAGATATAAAACTTACTTATCAAATCTAACCTAGGACCTCCTTTTATAGACTAAGGAGTCCTTTACATAATATAATACGTAACCTACAAGATAAATATCTTTACCATATTTATCTAATACAATAAACCTAAACCTACTATACAAACACTAGGTTACAATATATCATCCGTGGTTACACACTACTACTACTAGCGGGTTGTCTTCATCGTTGGTTACATTCTTCGTCCGGTTATATCAAACCGTCCGTGGTTCCATTTAAAGTAATTCATGATTCAAGGAACCAAAAACCCAACAATCTTCCCCTAAACTTGATACATTCCAACGTAATTCTCAAGTTTTAAGCTCAAAACATCTGAATTGGAGGATGTAGCCAAACACTTATGAGATTTAAGAATTGTTTTATATTTCTTCAACAAATCATAAGCTTGACCATCATAGGGTGTAAAGATCTTGATAATACCAAGTTTCAACATCGAGCAATAATTCCCCGATACTTATTCAACCGAGGATATTCACCTTCTACAAGCATATGAATAATCTTTCCGTAAAATGTTAAAACATGAACTCCACAAGTTTGATATAAAACCATCTTGTTACAGTACCATTGTAGAGTCCTTTCCACTCATGTTCATCATGAGTTGGTTCAAATAAAATCTTCAAATTATAATAGACCAGGCTCTCATGATAATCATTAGATGTACTTCACCAAACTTATTCTTGTAAAGTATCCATTCATCAAATCATCTCTTCAAAATATGAAGCATTTGTGAAAATTTATTATACTCATAAACTTTATTGTTGAGTCTTTGAATTTTCCAAACTCCTTCACTTCCATCATTAAGATAAAACTTATAAGAAACAATTTGATTAACATCTGCAACTTCTTTCAATCTTTTAGAATCGATGTCTCTTGAATCTCAGATTTTCTCTTTCTTTTAATTTGCATCCACTCATCATGCTTCTTAATCCACTCTTCATCCTTCTCGTAATTCATTGGACGTTAATAATCATGATTAATCTTCATACATCTTTCATAAATCTCAAGAATTCTTTCCAATGAACATTTACTAACATTTTCGTAAATGTGAATGCCTCAATTTTAATAATTTTCATTAGTACATTCCTCATCTGCGCCAAAGAGGTTTCTTTCTAATAACTTGCTTCCTTTCTTTACCAACCTTCCTTGCCCATTCACCCAAAAGCCTAGCTTTTTCCTTATCATCCAACAAATTCCATTCTTGTGCAATATATTCATCATGTATTTGTTGAGAAGCTTCAAGAAAGTTTTGTGATTCATACCATATAGCTAACATTCTCTGACTAGCTTCCTCTTCTTTCTGCTTTCTTTTCTCTAAAGCTTCTTGTTCTTCAGAACCATATTCTTTACATACTCATCATAAGCTTCTTGTTCTCGCTTTAGATTTAAACTTCAACTCGTACTAAACCCCTTTACCTTTTCCAGCATCAGATTGAACCACTTTCTTCTTCAAAGGTTCACCAATAACTAAACTTTGGATTTGGTTTAGTTGCAGTAGATTGAATAGATAAAATAGGTGCAATAATAGGTGTAGAAATAGATGAAGTTTTGCTTAGATTTATCAATGTACTAGCAGCTTCTTTCTCAACTTCTTTAGACTTAGGTGGTGATACGTAAAAGTTGTGACAACAGTTGAAGTGGTTATGATAGCATAATGGTATGATAGTGGTTATAGTTGCCATGTCCGATACCGCAGCAGTGGTTAGAAGAGTACTAACCGTGGTTTCGACATACCATTAGTGTTTGTGTTCTCACTACATCTTCTACAACTTTCTTCACATTTTCAAGAATCGCTCATTCCCATCTTTATCGATACCAAAAATCTTGATCTCCACTATTTTCTTTCATAGTTCCATCAGAACCTCCCTCAATTTATGCCTTCACTCCTCCCTTTTGGATACATCCTCCATATTCAGAGCTGAGAGAGTCCACCTTCTTTTTCTGCCTCCTAGCTTTTAAAGCAGCAAATCCCGTGCCTTTTCATCTTCTCCAAAACCAAAACCCCGTTTGCAAGCCTAATATCCTTTCCATGAAACACAGCCAACCTTGAGATTCGAGATCGCTCTCCATCTTGGTACATTTAGCCGTAAATTCATTTAATCGTTCAAGAATATCCTCCCCACTTCGACCTGTGTGAACCGGTCCGAGAGGTGGTTCATTGGAAAAGTCATCATGTACAAACTCGTAACCGCCATTCATGTGCATGTTCCAAACGATCCTCATCACTTGAAGCTGTGTTAATCGCCCGATAGGTGAATCCTTGGATATAGAAAACATAGCATCGACCGAGCCCCAACTATAACTCAGTATTAGCCAGTTGCTGGGATTCTCCACCTGTGTTAAGTTCCAAGGAATTCTCCACATTAGGAGTTGCCAAAGGTTGGTCTTATTTATGTTTCCACTACCTCCACCAAAGCATCGCATGAATCATGGAAGCCCTTCCAATCATGTCACCTTCACCACCTGTGACAACCTCATGAGCAACACTACTAGCACTAAAGGTAGCTCAGCTGCCCTTCGGTCTCCTAGTCAAAACAATAGGTGTATCAGTGGTTTGAGGTTGACTAGAAGTGGGTTGAGATACACTATCGTTTACGTATTCCGTCGTGGATTGAGATGCATCGTAGTGGTTTCAGTGTGTAATCCTCATCAAACTCATGATCAAGAGTAAAGCATATGAGGAAATAAAGGAACATCTATAATGTTTACATTTTTGTACTGATTCCTCATATGTGCAAAAACCTTAGAAAGCATATGATGTACTTCATACTCCTGAGTATGCTCAACAGGATCCTGTATTTGACTTTCCACAATCAGTTGAACAAACCTAGGATACAAATAGTATTTACCCTTCTTCCTAATGTTTTGAACTAGCCCCTCATAGATCATCTTAGAACAATTGAACTTTCTTCCATCAGACAAACAAATAATAGCAGTAGCAATTTTGGAAGGAAAGTCATTAAATCCTGTGGTCTTATTACTCATACACATCAATAAGTTGTGAATAAGAAACTTCCATTGTTTTGAAAACAAACTCTTAAAATACTCACCTTATCACCTCTGGGTATAACCCAACCATTCCAAACCAAAGAACAATCTCAACATCCAAAGATCAACACCATCAAAGATCATCAAATTTTAAAACATCCCTAATGATCTCCTCAGAAACAGAAATAGCATTCTCACCCACAACAGTGCTAAACACTTCAACTCCAGTCACCATATGGAACCCTAGTTGGAATAAACCAGAAGTTGTTGATCTAACATCCTCCTCATCCTCATCATCATCAAGTGAAGATACTAACCCATGGCGCTTTTACCTCCTCCACAAGAAACAAGACCAAGAAAATCCCCATTTCTTCCATCATCGAAGATGAGGTGTGTGGATCCAAGTGAGGCATCCGAGGACTCGATGACTCCGCAAAAGAGAACTTCAAACCACCAACCTTCATCATCCCAACCCCAACCAAGACCACGAGCAAGAAACCCACCCCAAACAATGAGAGGTGGTTCTGGTCTTCCAAAGACAAAGTTGTGGTGCTTCTTCACATATCGTAGTGGGGAATGGAAAAGGGAAATGGAATGATGCTTTTGGTGAAACCGTAGATGCAAGTATGAGATAACTATGTCCTTTGTGCTTCATCCACCGTGGTCATCGTCATCATCTTCGCCATCAATCCATCCTTCCCATTTTGATCCTTAGCTTTTCGTCGACGGTCATGCATATCACAAATGCATATCAAAGAATGGAAGGAACTACAGCAAGGATAGTAGTAGGAAATAATGTATAGAAGTAGTCTTTTAATTTGCACTTGAAGTTGAATTGTAAGTCGTAGTCGAAACCGTTGTTGAATGAACAATGAACTTCAAGACTCTTTAGCTTCTATAATGATATTTCTTGTATCTACAAAAGTGTTAGTGGAAAAACAGGACAACTAGCAGTGGTTTGAACCAAACTATCTGTGGTTAGAAACAAACTATCAGTGGTTAGAAACAAGAATAGCAAAACTAAGATTACATAATAATAGTCCAATACTTATACAAACTAGTACAAAACAATTTGAGAATTTAGAGATTAATCATTCCAATACTAACAACAAGATACTGAAACCTTCCCACATCAAAAGCTTTGGTGAGAAAGACAGAACATTGAAATCGGATGGATTTTTACCATTTGAATCAACCTTTTCACATTACAATCTCTAATAAAATGATGTCTTATCTCAATATGTTTAGTTCTAGAATGTAAAACAGGATTTTTAATGATGCATATTGTAATGTTATTATCAATGTAAATCTTAGTATGCATAAAATTGTACCCAAAATCTGCAATTCTCAATCCATAGAACTTGACCACAAAGAACTAGCAGCCACATATTCAGCTTCGTAGAATTTGCCACAATAGTTTGTTTTTACATTGCCATGAAATAAGTCCGCTTCCCCAAAATTGACATCCTCCAAGTAGACTTCCTATCCAAACTAGCACCAAAGATAGTCACTATCGTGTAGGCCAGAATCAAAAGGAGAATCTTTGGAGTACCAAAGGCCCAATTTAGGATGACCTTTAAGATACCTAAAGATCCTCTTTACAACATTCATGTGTGAGGGGTGTGACTTGGAATCTTGCACACACATACCGAGAACATAATATCTCGCCTAGATGCATGAGATACATCAAAGATCCAACCATGGACTGTATAACTTCGATCAACTCTAGTACTACCATCATAGCAATGGTTTCGAGTCTCCATTGGTGTACCAGCACTCTTCACATCCTAAAACCCAAACTTCTTCAAAACATCTGCTACATACTTATCTTGACTAATGAAGATACCATCACTCCTTTGTTGAACCTGTAGCCCCAAAAAGAAAGTGAGTTCTCCCATAGAACTCATCTGAAACTTATCATGCATAAGCTTCTCAAAATCTTTGCATAGCTCTTTATTGGTTGAGCCAAAGATGATGTCATCTACATAAACCAGAACCAATAAAATATCATCTTTGTGCTTCCTAATGAACAAAGTTTTATCTATCGCCTCTTTAAACTCATTGTCCATCAAGTAAGTGGAAAGGCACTCATACCATGCCCTAGGAGCTTGATGCAAACCATACATAGCCTTCCTCACCGTAGACCTTTTCGGATGATCGATCTTCAAAACCGTGAGGTTGACAAACATATACCTCCTCATCAATTGTGCCATACAAAAATGCACTTTTAACATCCATTTGATACACAACAAAATTTTTGAATGAAGCAAAAGCTAAAAACAATCTAATAGCCTCAATTCTTGCAACTGGAGCAAACACTTCATCATAATCCAAGCCTTCTGTTTGTGTGTATCCTTGAGCAACCAACCTTGACTTGTTCCTCACAACAATACCTCTTTCATCTCTTTTGTTTCTAAACACCCATTTTGTCCCAATTGCCCTCTTACCATTTGGAAGATCTACCAATGTCCAAACCTCTTGAAGTTTGAACTGAAGAAGCTCCTCTTGCATTGATTCTACCCATCCTTCTTCGATAATGATTCTTCAACTCTCTTGGGCTCCTTTTGAGACGAAAACAAGCAACAGGCAATTTTGCGATCTTTATGACTGCTTCTTTTGTGAAGTGATCTTGCAAAGAACCCATGTTCAGGAAAGGGTTTAGTGTTCTTAACCTTGCTTCTTGTTTGAACTCGAGTATTCAAGTTTCCAAGTATTTGTTCCTTGGGATGAATCTTGTGTATCCTTGTTGAGGTAATAGGACTTTCATGAATGACATGTTCCAAATTAGTTAAATGCAGAAGAAATCATCCATGTCTTCATCATCAGGGAGTATCAATTTCAATCAAAGCGCATATGATCATGCATGGATACCTCTTCACCATGTAATGGCTTTGCATGTGGTCCAAGAGTACTACTATCAAGACTTACAGCGAGATTTCACTTGTAAGGACAGTGGTAGAAGTTGTTGGCTTAGCAGTGGTTGTATTAACTCTATCCGTGCTTTATTTTGGCTTATCCGTTTATAGACTGTTTTCTTCTTTTCAAATTTCTACCAACACCGAGTTATCCTGCAACAGCTCATCCTTATCTTGATGATGAGCAACATTGCCTCCAGTATTCAAGACATCATGATCAGTGGGACCTTGCTTATCAATGATGGGTGAGACTGAACTAGCTTTCCATTTTTCAAACAAATAGAACTCTTTAGGAGAATCAACTTCCTTAGAAAGTGCTTCAGATCGAATCCTTTTGAGTACCTGCATCAACATTAGTGGAAGTCCCTGCAATGATAGGCTCATAATTCATAGATTTGGTTAGCATATCAATGTTAAACACCACCGTCCTTGGTCTCAACACAAGGAGTCTTTTCACTAAATTGAACATTTAAGTTCTCTTCAACAATTTTAGTCCTCCTATTGTATACTCTAAAGGCTTTACTATTTGAAGAGTAGCCTAAAAGTATCCATCATCAGCTTTTTCTTGAAACTTGCCTAGGTAGTCTATGGTATTTAAGATAGTAACATGACACCCAAAAGGTTTTAGGAATGCAATCATTGGCTTCCTATCATGTAACACTCATAGGAGGTCTTGTTATGAGGCTTCACTACCTTACTTCTTCGCACATAACATGTGCTCACAGCCTTCACCAAAAGGTAGTAGGTAACTTAGACTCGACAACATAGTCCTAGCAACCTCAATTAGTGTTCTATTTTTCCTTTCAGCCACACCATTTTGTTGTTGTGTTCTAGCAACACTAAACTGTCTTTCTATACCTTTATCTACACAAAAATGATTCATCACAACATTCTTAAACTCAGTTCCATTATCACATCTGATTATCTTTACTTTATGATTTACTAGATTTTCTATCTTAGTAATGAAACTCTTGAGAACTTCACTAGTTTCACTCTTAGCGCACCAAAAGTAAACCCAAGAAAATCTACTATAATCATCAGTGATAACTAGGCAATCCTGCTTATGGTTCAAACTCTTGACAAAAGTAGGTCCAAATAAGTCCATATGAAGCATAAACAAAGGTTGTGTAATGGTGTTGACAGTTTGGTCTTACAAGAAGCTCTATGTTGCTTTTTGACAGCCACACACACTTACACTCAAAACCTTAGAAGGTAACCCTCTCACTAAGTTGCCTTTTACCAGTTATTGATTGTTTTGTAATTGAGGTGACCTAATCTTCTATGCCATTACTTAGACTCATCCACAGATGCTTTAGCAAACAAACAAGTTAAGGACCTATTAGGAATTACATCTTTAAGATCAAAACAATATATATTTTCTTTCCTAGGTACCCTAAGTTGTATAAACTTCATCGTGCATCTTAAACTCGGAGACAACACCACACACCAGCCACCAAAAGTACCGAGTTTTTCTTATCACACATTTGAGAAACACTGAATAAATTGTACTTAAGTCCCAGTACCAAATAGACTTTTTCAAAGTCTAAATTCCTGCTTGATTGTTCCTCTTCCAAGTATCTTTCCTCCCATTGGATCATTGCCAAATGCCACATATCCTCCATCAAAAGCTTCAAAATCTTCCAGGTTTCCCATCCCAAGTGATGTGCCCAGAGCAACCACTATAAAAAAAACTCCTTTGTCTTTTAGCTCATCTTGTAGATTGCCCTACACATGAAATTAAACAAGTTAGTTCCTTTTGTGGACCCAAGCCAATATCGACTTGGGTCTCCGCCTTGCATCAATATAATCAAATTTGTTTAGGTTCATTGATGCACAAGCACATGATGTAAACCTTGGTCTTAGGTTTCCATTGCCAACTAATGAGGCCTTAACAAAGATAAAATGATTTCCAACCAATCGTATCGTTATCACCTTTGGAATTTTTAAAACTTCTTTGTTATCTCGTGGTGATTTTGGCTTATCGCTGGTTTGATTTTTTAGCCGTGTTTACACTTTTGCCAGGTTGGAACCCATTTAAAAGTGACAATTGATTTTGTATTCCCATTCCTCATTAACACTCTCTAGGAATCATTCTGGGATGAGGGTTTGTTTTCTTTGAAAATTTTTGATGATTTACCCTCCTCTAATGATTCCAAACTTGTGGTCTGTTTTTATAACAATTTCTCTGTAAGTGCTCAAAACTACCACACTTATAACAAGCTTTCTTGACATATTTAAACTCATTACCTAACCTATTAGATATTAGGCCATTAAATTTTCTCTCGATTGCCCCTAGTATATATCTTTTCATCTGCTTCTAGGTACTTCCTTGCACTCTACCACTTTCTTAGTAATTTGAGCTCCAAATCTAGGTACAAGGTTGGCTTGCTTAGTATCAACTTTCTTCAGAGTTTCTATCTTCTCAGTCGTGTTAATATGAACTATCTTCCTCATCTGATTCCCAGTTCAATGATGGGAGCATCAAATAACTTATCAGTACCTATCTTAGATGATTCATTCTTTTTAGTCTCACCTACATGCTTGTTGAAACTAAATTCACTGCTAAAGGAGAGCTCTTTTGGTGGTGGTGCATGTTGCATAAGTGGTATTGTAACCTAGGCCAGTTCCATCCTTGAACAATTTTTGACCTATGGTTTATTTATTTAGATCAAGCATACTCGTTTTAGCAACCCTAACAACATGTTTTTCTTTTTCTTTTAGGGCTTCTACCTTTACACTTTCAACTTGTTCTAGTTTCTCTTTAAGCATTTTAATCTCCCTATCCTTAAGATAAATTTCTCCACCTAGTATATTAATTTTATCAACATACTCAAACTCACATTTGATACAGTAATTAAGCTTCTCTTCCACACTTTCTAGACCAACTCTATAACCTAAGTTGTCCATAGACAGTCTTTCTACTTCTTTTCTTAAACCTCAAGGATAGCTTTTGAGATTCTAAGTTATCTTGACATGACTTAAAAGAACAAGTAGACTCATTAGATACCTCGAATCTGAACCGTAAGATGAAGCATAAGTCATAAGAGCAAAGTTATGCTCTTTTGAAGCTTCACTAGCAAGAAAAGCTGCATTGGGTCCTTCTTCAATTTCATCACTCCAGTCATAATCACCAAGACCATCTTAAGCAACCAATGTCAAAGGAGCAGACTCTTTAGTGATCTTCTTAACACCTTCAATCCTCTTAGGAGCTCGACATTCCCTTGCAAAGTGACCCTTTTTTGCGCTAAAGCACTCCATCTTGGTTTTGTCGAACCCAGCTCTTCTTTTAGCATCATACTTAACATATCTTCGTAAATTTCCTTGCTTGTAGAGTCAACATTGCCATTTGCCATTGAAGATTAATCTCCTCAAGATCATCAGAATCAATTTGATCTAGATCTTGATTCAATACATCAACACGGTGGTTAAATCACGAAAAGCACAAATTGCACCATCACTCGACAAGATCACTAACCATGGTATTGTTTGCAATAGCTGGTTATTCCATAGGCAGCATGGATACATCATGTGAACTTTTGTGATTAGTTGAAAAAAAGCAATGTTTTGATTAACGTAAGATGCACCAAGAATGTTATTCTCGACTCATAGACTTTCACGTTGTTATAGAGATTGTCCAGAGTCATCTTATCAAAGTCCACCTTATTTCTCCACACAATCGTATGAACACCCATTCTGGAGATAAACTTCTAATGAACTTCAAATTTATATCTTCTTGAATAACATTATAGTCCACTGACTTCAATTGGTCGACACCAAGCCCGTTGTAGTGCCATCAAGTTTTTCTACACTAAGAGCAGTGAAGTTTTCAAGTTGATGCTTAAGCATATTCTTCCTTGACTTCTTTGTGGCTTCATTACCAAAGAAACCTTGTCTCAAGAGCATCCAATAACTCTTTAGCAGACTCATATTGTTCAAAATCCAAAGCATATTCATTAGGTATTCCCATAGAGAGAATACTATGAGCTTTAATCTCCATCTTTCTCTTAGCCTTGTCAATTTCACTAACAATGGTAATTTCTTTGCCATCATCACCCTTCCTAGGAAGAGTATCACCTTTTTCCACAACATCCCAGAGAGCATAATCAATCATGCGAATATATTACCTTATTCGCATCCTCCAGATTTGGTACTCACCATGCTTGAGCATGGGCACCTTTGAAGCAAGAACTGTGTTTCCATCGACATCTTATCTTCCTAGAGCAAAACTTAACTTGACCTCTTCTTGATTACAGTTTCTAGATCACAAGCTCGGATACCACTTGTTGATCCCAGTTGAGCAAACAATCTAATATAGAAACTGACTTAGAATAAAAGCTTATTAAGTATTACGCGGAATTTAACACTTAATCTTAAGAAGAAGAATAGTTAACATTCAACACCTCAATATTATTTATTAATACGAATACTCTTACAGTATTATGGTTTTGCAACCTTGAAGTGTATCGACCTTAGATATAAAACTTACTTATCAAATCTAACCTAGGACCTCCTTTTATAGACTAAGGAGTCCTTTACATAATACAATACGTAACCTACAAGATAAATATCTTTACCATATTTATCTAATACAATAAACTAAACCGACTATACAAAACACTAGCAGTGGTTACAATATATCATCCGTGGTTACACACTACTACTAGCCGTGGTTGTCTTCATCAGCGTTACATTCTTCTCGTCGTGGTTATATCAAACTCGTCTGTGGTTCCAAGACTTAAAGTAATTCATGATTCAAGGAACCAAAACCCAACACCCTTTAGGGGCTGAAAATAAGCAAAACAAACACCCCTGGCCAGAAAATCAGAAGAACGCACCCTTTTTAGTGCAAAGAACGCAGCCTTTTGGTGCGAAAATTCAAGATCAAACGCACTTTTGTAAAATAAGCCACGAATCGCACCCTTTAGGGGTGAATTCAGCACCCAAATGCACCCATTGTGCAGAAAATAAACAAACAAAACGCACCATTTTGTGCAGAAAATAATCGACAAGCCACACTCATGTTGGGGCGGTTTAGCCAACAAACCCCCGATGTTAGGGTCAGCAGCAAGCAAACACCCCTTTTGGGTGGGCGCGACAAGACAACAAACACCCTTGAGGGCTATAACACGACGAATCAAACATCTCCTGTCGGGGCTAGTGTTGAACAGAAATAAGCAAACAAAACACACCCTTGGGTGGTTTTCTTTGACCGAGAACAAACCAAACCACCCGAGTGGGTCAGAGTGTGAACCGCGACAATAACGACACCATCAAACACAAACAAGCGTGACCGTGGGTTTTTTCTTCAAGACAACCCAAACCAAACACCCTTTGGTGTTTTTTTGTGAACCGCAAACAATAAACCAACGCACCCTCTTGTCGCGGATTCATACCAACCCAACACCATGTTTGGGTGATTTTTAGTTGAGTTGAGAATTAAACAAAACTAACGGCCTTAGTAGCTAGTGAGGCTGAGACTAACAATTCAACCACACTTGTCGGCGGGTACGCAGAAACAAACACATAAAGCGCACTCCTAGCTGTAATAAATCCAAACACACCTTAAGTTATTTTAACAACACATGACACACACCCTTGTGGTATTCTTGTTAGACCGAACCGACAAGCAAACACAATGGTTCGTGTGGTTTGGTGGGATAAACCCATGGCCTAACACCCGGTGTACGCGATCGGACTCAGATAAACAAACACCACCTTTGGTGGTTTTTTTCCATCGAGAATAGAATAGATAAACACACCCTACGCTTTCTTTTTAAAACCGAATCCAAACAAACCAACACCCTCATCAATAAACTAATAAGAACATGAGCTCAAAACAAAAACCACTGAAGTCGCACTCTTCCGGTCTTTGACCTCGAACCCAAACGGGTTCATACCCGACACCTAATCAATAACAAACAAACACCACTCTTTCAATTAGTCTTAACCACACACGATTAAGTTTTCAAAAACATTTTAATTCCGTTACAAGTCCACGAAAATCTTTATCGCTATTTATAATCGAATTTTCATTCGAATCAAAGAGGGAAACGATGAGAAAATAATTTTGAGCGCATTTCAAGCTTACCACGAGATGAGAAACGATTAGGAACGGATTAAGGCGCAGGTCTCAAACCCTCAACCAGACACCCAAACAAGCCAATCGTGACCCGAAGGTCACTAACCTTCCTCATGTCTTGATGTTGGTGATGGCGGCAGCGTGGTTGAGGGGCGGTGGAGAGTCG
>OU343219.1:193302648-193403680 GCA_910596185.1 Chrysanthemum makinoi | reverse complement strand
ATCAATAAATCTCATTATGACACTTTCATTGAAGACTCTCTGTTTCACACAATGTGAAAAGAGAGATTATATCTTATGAGTCCTACGCATTATCCTTGTGGTATTGCCAGAACATCTAAGTGATATGCATTCATATTCACGATGAAGATGGAAAGCCTTCTGGAGCCAACATCAAACAAGCTCCAGGTAGGTGGCATGTGAGATCTATCCAATAGATCAACCATGTGACAACTGGACAGAAACAATGGAGAGATTCAATCTTTTGAATCAATCCTGGTTCAGGTTATGGATTGACGGATACCTTTGAAAAACCGGTCGTTGTGCTTAAAACTCTTTTCTTTAGCACATCGACTGTGTACTTATTTCTCAATATAAAAGGTGTTTATGATTGATAATTTATTTTCTTTAAAACCTTCGTTGTATTGCAAAAAACAATTTCTATTGAGCAATACACGATTGTTTTTCAAATCTCTTTTTCATCAATCAGTGAATCTCGTCTCGCTGATTCACTCACTCCGTGTTGTCTTCTTTGAGACGTTCCGGTTTGAGAACGGATTGAACAACTGCGAAACCCTGTCAAGGAGATTCTTCAGAATTCTACCTGATCACAGGCAGTACTTGTACTGATCAACGGGGAACCGTAGGCCGTGTACCTCAATTCATCGAAAGTGATCAAAGACACTTTCGTGCACTGTATTGCTAACTGTTTTGCATGCGGTGAGACACCCCGACGCGTTGTAGCTGATCGATGGGCGGTCAATCCATAGCCGCATGCTCACACAACGGCATTCATATCGAAGAAATCATGATTAGTGCATCAATGACTCTGATATTTTCACTCCATGCTTCTGCTACGCTGCTGCCAATATCATGAATCAACGAAAGCTTCCGCTACTCTGATAAGAAGAAATCATGATCCAGAATGTGAGCATGTCGGTCCAAAAGTCACAACATCACCTAATACCAACACCACAAAGGAAATGTCTGAGATTTAATGTGGCTGATGATCTCAAAGCTAGCTCAAAACTCAGTATCATGTGGATCAGTTAAAGACCTCCACTCAGAATATCCAATAATGCAACAATGAAGATTCAAAGACTACGAGCTACAGAACAAAGAACATGGTCAAGAATGCAAGAACAATTTTTTAATGTAATATCTGTTTGTATTCAATGTAATTTCAGTATATGTTTGAGGTGACCTCCCTTAGGGGGGAGATTGTTAGGATTTATAAAATCCTGGTATTAAAGTGTCGGTCACCTCAAGTATATGTAATCGTTAGAAAGCTCGTAGTCTTAGTTATTTTATGTTAAGTAGTAGTTAGTTAAGTAACACCGTGGAGGACGGACGAGTTTTTACCCACTGTATGTTATCCACAGCCCAGGCGTTTTATTGTAAGACTATAAATACTCTCTACCTCCCAAGGTAGAGAGTTGGAGCTCATAACAAGAATTTTCTTTCTCTCACTAAAGTTCTCAAACCTCTAACTTTCTCTCTCTAAAACTCATCTCTTATACGCCTAAGTATGTTTGTGTTATGATGTGTATGTGAAATCTAATATGTTACACTCCCTACACTTATCCCTTATGTAAAATACCTTTATATGTAATTAAGACGAGGTTAAAGACAAAATAAAGCATTTTCACAAATTCAAACATGAGAACATTCAATAATGAAAAGATATATGACACACAAATAAAAATGAAAAACAAATTCACATGGGTTGCCTCCAAGAAGCGCTTGTTTTTGTTCGAGTCACGAGCTTGACTCTACCCTTATTTAACGGATAGAGGGGAAGTTTTTCCTACACTTAAGCTTAAGTGCGGGTGATAGTAGCGATACACACCCTTTGGGTGGTGATTTGCTACGTGAGGAGAGGGTGATGGGTGATTTATATGCTCAAAGGGGTGTGCTCCATTCATTCTAACCTTACCTAATTTTATGGGTGTAGCGGGTGAATCAAATTTCTCTCCTAAAAATGGATCATCTTTTATCAACTTCAAAAGATTCTTAGTTAAGGATCCATCTTGACCTAATAAACCCGGTTTAAACCCGTAATGTTTTTTGTTATCAACCATGAATGGGTGATATAAGTGTGTAAGGTCATGGGTTACTCCTATATTAGCTTTCACTCTACATGGCCTAGAGTCTACCACTTTTATCAAGCAACTACCCGGACTATTTATTTTGATGGGTGGATTGGGGCCTAATTCAATTCTAAGATTCACATCTAAAGACGGAAAATTGGGTAAGGTTTTTGGTTGAGGCTCCCGTTCATCAAAATTAGGAACTTCCCTAGGACTAAGAGAGAGGTCATGAAAACAAGCATCTAAACCTACATTCTCTAGTGGCGTTTGGTCCAAAGGTTCTATATCAATCGGGGTTCCTATAGTCTCTTCTACTTCTTCCGGGTAAGTTATAGGCGATGTGTGTTCCTCAAGTGATGGTAGGGCTTGTGGCCTTGGAGTTTCCACCTCATTCTTCATTATATCTAGATCTCCTAAATGTTCATCATGTGTTTTAGTATGATCTAACCCAAATACACTCCTAAGTATCTCAAATCCTTCTTTAGCCATTTCAAATTCTTGGTCCGATTCATAAGAATCATTCTCAAAAATTTGATCACTATGTTCTATTTGCCTAAAGGATTCCTTACGCGTGTCATATGTTTTGGTGAAATCTATCCCACGCATGCAACTAGGTAGTTCAACTATAACCATCTCACAATCTTGTTCGGGTTTAGGTTCCATGTTCTTAAAAACTAGGTCTTTTTTATCATGATGCCTAAGGTTGGATAAATCCAACTTATCCATTTCCTCAAGTTGTGACAACTGATGGTTTATGCTTAGGAGGCTTTTCTCAAAAAAATTTCCAGAGGGTCTCACTAAAAGGAGTTGATTCTAACAATGATCGTTGAATAAAAGCCACACAAGCACAAAATTTATCAAATCCATCTAACCTTACACCCGTCTCCTTTTGGATATTTCTAAGATCACTCACAAATTCATTAGAACAATAAAAAGCAATCCAATCTGTGAAATTCAATTGTTCCTCATTTGTTAATGATTCAAATGCATCTTCACTTGCCATAGCTTAATACAAATGAAAATGGTTTTACTAATAAAAACACAAAGAAGGGGGATAGACTACAAGGAAGCTAAAAATGAGAAAAAGCTTACTTGATAGGAATCAAGCAAGGGAACCTAAACGAGGTGGAAATCTAACTAGCTATTCTATTCCCCGGCAGAGGCGCCAAAAACTTGATACGCTTACACAACGCGTTCGGGGTCAAAGGAACTTCCTTTTCATCGAGCAAGTTTTTCAACACCCTAGGCAATGAACCTAATCGTTGTAGTGTAGTATTAGGGTAAGCCACGAGAATTGATATCGTTCTCTAGGGGAATAGGAATGCTAGTGAGAAATTACTACGCTAAGGTTGGGGTTGAGGAAGATTATTTTTTATCTTTTTATGTTTTTTAGGAAATGGAAAGGTACGAATCTCGGGGTTTGAATTTGGGGGGTTGGTATTTCTACCGATTACTCTACTTATCTAATTATCTAATTAACTAAGCTAGGGGTAGTCTATGTCTAATGTTGTGTGCTCGTATAATGATTAAAAATGTGTTTACTTAGGTTTTATTACTCCCTAGTTATCTCCTATTGATGGTTGAATTGTCACGTCCTTATTCTTAATGCGTTGTGTGTCTAAGTCGTAGGGTATGCGTTTATCCCTAACTCTTTGAAGCTACCAAAGGTTAATGACTACGCAATCTCTGTGGGATTCATAAACTTAACACTAAGGTATTCTGTGGATGTTTAGCCTACAATTCCACTAGTAACTATATGCTAAGGTTCAACAAAGATTAATCAAGCATTAATAGCACAACGAATGACCTATCGCAATACTAGGTCAATCACAATTAAGATAAGAGACAACCAATCAATATTCAATAAGTAGGTTTCATATTACCTAAGCAAACACACAAATAAATTAGCCGAACATGGAGAACATGCAAGCATACACACAATCAATTGAAGACATAATTGAATTACTGAAGTAAAACACTTATCTTGATGTAAGACAGGGTATGGAACCCTAAAATACTGTACAAGACAGCCTTGGTTCGGTTTAGGTTTTACTCCACAAAACTACACACTGAAACTAAAATTTGGTTTCTATATATAAGGTTACAATGCGACGGCGTGGCACCCTTTAGTTTGTGACGCCGTCGGTCGCCCATTAGGGTTTCGCTTGGCCACGTTAGCATTGGGACGGCGTCACCTTATGACTGTGATGCCGTCTCCTTCACTCGGCTGACGTCGTGGATCAAATCTAGGCCGTCTGAGCTGCGACGCCTACTCTTTAACACCTAATGTCGTCACTTGTAAATAAGCAATTTGGCTACTGAGTCATCACAAAATTTGTTCCGACGGCTTCACAAGTATAACCTGACGCCGTCCCCTTTCAATTCAGCAGCTTGAGTGTCTCGATTCTTGACTTTGGCAATTTTTTTCGTATAATCACGCCTTTTCGTCCGAATAAGTGTCATTCCAAAGAATTTGCCTTCAAGAGACCTAAAAAGTGAAAAGGAACAATATTAAGTAATAACGGATACAAAAGTGATCAAATAAGGGCTTAAATGACCCCTCAAAAAGGTACATTTTAAAACCTTATCAATAACATTGAGCTACGGAGTGTAGGTTTGATCCTGATAATTACTAATGTCAAGCTCTCAAGTTATGAAACTTAAAATCGGTTAACGTAAAAAATATAGTACTTACAAAGATGTTAAAACTTATCAGTATATTCCAACTACATATATTAGGCTCGTAATAATATGAGTAAACTAAGTTTAAAATTTATGCAGTAAAGACTTGTAACGTGAGCTTTTAGATCTTGTACTTTAGAGTTTGTAAAATATAATAAAACAAAGTTTGCATTGATGCATTAGAGGGTTGTACATTAGCTTTGAAGTATTGTACTTTAGTGTTTATGATTTAATTACATATAAATCATACTTATAATAAATTAAAGTTTCGTGAAACTCTATTAAATGGCAAATGTTTAGCTTGAACGTTCAGTAATCTTACGTTAACGAAATAACTTAACGTGGTAAATAAAAGTTGAAAATTTCTATACTTGACATATAAGGATGTTTATTTGTAATAAACATAAGGCAATGCTGGTGTCGGTGAGAACGTTTATTGGGAATGTGAGTTACATCACATTACTTGGTTGTTTTGATCAGATAAATTGATAACGTTTAATAAAAACAAATTGACGTGGAAAAATGGATAAGTATTCTTTCATTAGAATACACTATGGGATTCTGTATAAATCACATAAAGTATGAATCACACAGGATTATGTAATCACATGGGATTCTGTCACTAAAACTTATATTATTTTTAGGTACAACATGGTGTTTGTACCATTCACCAGTGTCGATAATCACAGAAAGTGTGTCACACTTGGTTCGGGAATGCTTTCAAAAGAAGACGTTGAATCATACACATGGCTACTAAAGGCATTCATGACTGATTTTTCTAAAGAACCAACGATGGTGGTAACAGATCAAGATGGAGCAACGAAGAGAGCCATTGAAGCCGTTTTCACTAAATCAAAACACATATTTTGCATGTGGCATATTCACCAAAAGATTCCAGCAAAGGTAATTTATCGTATGTTTTTATCTGAATCACATGGGATTCATCTCTAAATCTCATGGGATTCATCTCTGAATCACATGGGATTCATCTATGAATCCAATGTGATTTACATGTGTATATCATGTTATTTATTCTGAAAATAAGCTTCTAAAACTCTATTTATCAAAAACAGATTTGTAAGGAAATATACAATGAAACTGATTTCAAGAAGCGTTTAAACAAGATCGTTTGGAATATGTTCATGGAACAATCGGAATTTGAAGAGAAATCGGCTAAGTTGATTGAAGATTTTGGTTTGCAGAACCACAAATGGATGACCAAAATGTTTAAACTACGAGAAATGTGGATTCCAGCTTATTTTATCGACTCGCCTTTGTTTGGATTGATGAGAACCACATCAAGGTTTGAGAGTGAAAACTCGTTCTTCAAAAATTTCACAAGCCCAAGAGCAACGCTAGTTAGTTTCATGATGTCCTTTAAATCAGCAATGGAAAGACAAAGCAAGAACATTTGGACTTTAAAACACTAGATGCGGCTCCAAAATGTGAAACAAAGTTAGCAATTGAACGTCATGCGGCAACAATGTATACTAGGATAATATTTCTGCTTGTTCAAACGGAAATAAATGAAGCATGTTGGACTTGTATGATACATGATTTAAAAATAAAAGAAGGTTGTGAGATTTTCATGGTTAGAGACAAAATCTGGCAGCTTATAGAATCCTTAATAAGGAAGTTACAAACGAACAAGCAGAGGAAGGCGAAACAGTAGCAACAGAAAAATTTGTAGACTATAAGGTATGTTACTTGTTGGTATAAATTACTATAATATCACACGGGATTAATCAAATAATCCCATGGGATTCATATATGAATCACAATGGATTCATATATGAATCCCATGGGATTCATTATGAATCCCATGGGATTATTTATGAATCCCATCGGATTATCAAATGGGATTGGCTAATAATTATTGTGTTTTAAAAAGGTATTGCGTAATATAGAAGATGGGTCGGTGGTATGTAGTTGCAGACATTTTGTCTGATTCGGTTTTCTATGCCGACACATATTCTGTGTTTTCAAGAATAGTGATATTAACATCATTCCAAAACAATATATTTTGAGGTGTTGGACAAGGGATATAATACCACCTGAATTGAGTAGGAAAAGAAACAGATATAGGGAAACAAATGAAAAAAATGAAAGATTTACGAATGAGGCAACATTTCTGGTGGATGAATGTTTGTTTCGGTTGAGCTAAGATGTAGTGAAGATGGGTGCTTTTATAGAAAAGTTAAAGACATTGAAAACAGAAGTGGAGGCCGAGGTGCCAAATTCTCCTTCAAGAAATACAGGAGATGTGATTGGTGAACATTTTGCTATTTCTAAACCTGAGAATAAGATAGTTAACACTCCAACAAAAGCAAGAAACAAAGGGAATATTTCAGAAGCAGAACGCAATGAAAGGCGAAAGAGTGAAAGAGAAAAAGCACTTCAAGTTAAAAAGAAACAAATGAAGCCTTGTATTCATTGTGGAGATAAGACTAGCTTGCATACGAAAATAACTTGTCCGATAAACCCAAAGGCAAGGCAAAAGGCGAAACCAATTGATGTTTGAACAAATTTAAGTTACTTATATTCTTGTTTTTTGTTAGTTCTTTTTCTTCTTTACTTGAATATTTAGATGATTGAATATTTAAATGATTTTTAGATGATTTGCAAAGAAAATTTATTTTTGTTTGTTACTTATATTATGATTCAATAACTTGATCACATGGGTAATCTGTATGGATTACAAGGGAATCCCACAGATCTTGGATGAATCATATGTGATTCACTGTGAATCTCATGGGATTCTGTATAAATCACATAAAGATACTTGACAAGTAAAATCATAAAAAGACAGATTTTAAAAGAAACTACACAACAGTTACTTGACCAGTAAAATGATCCTTGGACAAACTGATCTACCATCAATTAAAAACTGTTTTATCATTCACAAGTTTTCAAAAGACTAGTTATAAATTGTTCTACCATTCTCAACAGACAATCTTTTTGAATTCTTAGTTGTGATCACGTGTATCCCTATTCCTATCTGCTTCAACAATTATAGTCATATTTTCTTGAGCAGGAAATTTATCAAACTCCTTTGCTAATTCAAACATCTTACCCGCATGCTCATTAAGCTCATGCAACAATATCTTTGTAGCAAACTTGAATCTCAATTGCCTCAACATGTCGGCCTGTGCTTCAGACTCGGCAACCAGCCCACAATCCCATTTCGTAGCAGCTTCACCGGTGTAACATTCCATATGTAACATAGTGAAAATACCGCAATCACAAAAAAATTTCTTGGTCCTCCACTTGAGCTTTGGGATTCTTGGTTTGATTTTAAGAACGTTATCATGTTTTTTGTGACCATGTTTTTTGGGATTGTCGGCAACCAGTTCACAATCCCATTTCGTAGCAGCTTCACCGGTGTAACATTCCATATGTAACATAGTGAAAATACCGCAATCACGGAAATTTTTCTTGGTCCTCCACTTGAGCTTTGGGATTCTTGGTTTGACTTTAAGAACGTTAGCATGTTTTTTGTGACCATACAGCTTCAGATGACGGGGAAACAACTTTTTCTACAAAATTATAAAATAAAGATCATAAATTACTAGAACTCTAGGAAAATGTCAACTAGGATTCAGCATGAATAACATGAGATTCACATGAGAATCTGTATGAATCATAAGGGATTCATCCAGAATCCCATGTGATTGTGTATGAATCCCATGAGTTTCATACAGAATCCCATGGGATTATGTATAAATCATAAGGGTTTCATCAAAGAATCACATGGGAATCTGTATGAATCACTTTACAAACAGAAAAGTAAATACTTACAAGAAGTTCACAGGATTGTTTATACTATGAATCATATGTTGCTCCCAAATCGTTGTTATCTAGTATCGTGATTGATATTGCTTTAGTAAGGCTAATGAAGATGACATTAAAATGGCCAACATTGCGAATTGGAAAGAAAGCCTGTTTTAACAAAACGAACATAATAAAAATGATAGAAAATTAAAACCACAAACAAAAATTTATAAAAAAAAAATTACCAAGTCAATGCCATTGAGAGCCAAGCCACCAACATTGTCTTTAAATTGAGCTAAAATTTCATTTTCAAAACTTTCAAATTTATAGTCCTGAGAAGCCAAGGTTCTATCAAATATAGATTATGTCTGTATATGCAATTTACAAGATGATGTTATGATTTGTATTGCTTTGGGGGTGTTTGGTAAGTCAGATAAACAGATAAGCAGTTTATTAAGAAAATAAGGAGTTTACTAAGCAAATAAAAAATAAATACTTACAATACATCCAGTTGGGAAAAAGTGTCGTGATGGAGAACCATGATCTTTAAATCTCTCTTCATAATTAAAAATTGCACTCCAACAGTCGACAACATTGGCATTGATCCACAAACCGGGTGCTAATGTTTCCATATTCAAACGAACGGAATACACCGTGAACTCTCGAGAATGTGCTTCAAAAACTCTTTCACTATATGAGTAAAAAAGAAAAAAAAATCAAATCATTTCAGAATTACATGGGACTATGTATGAATCCCATGGGATTCACTACAAATCCCATGGGATTCATTACGAATCCCATGAGATTCCCTTCACATTGAATCAGATGAATGAATTTTTATTAACTATGAAACTTATATAAAAAATACACATGTAAACTTACATCTTGTCGCCTTGCATCGCAAACAAACTATTTCCAAGAATAAACTCCAGCCTTGTAATTTTGGGTACAACCTTTGTCTTCTTGTTCATATATGGAGATAATAGGTAGGAAGACAGTTTCACCAAGCGCTTTTCAGGACTGGGACTTATATTTGAAGCACGAGTAGCTATTTTTTCAGGAGTAATGAGACCTGGATTCACAACATTCATTCCCTCCAAAGCTTCTTTGAGCAAGTCAAACTGAATAAAATAAAAAGATATAATTAAAAAGAAAAAAAATTAGGAAAAAAGAAGGAGAGCATTATTATGCAAGAATATTACATATGAGTACTCAACAACTAAACATTCAATCACCTCATCAACCAAATCTAAATTATTATCTAACCATTGCGTTAAAGACTCAGGTGTAATGGTGATCTCATACTCTTCTTCTTCACATGTTTCTTTATCAAATTGATCAACTTGCTTCTCGGGAATTGCATCATCTTCTTTTTTTTCAGATTGATCAACCATAGTTGAATCATCTCGCTTCTTGGTATATGGATCACCACCAGATGGTTCTTTGCCAAAATCTTTTAAAATTACCTTGTCATTGCTATCCTAATCATCGTCATCATCATCATCCCCATTACCCTCATCATTGTCATCCTCCCCATTACCATCATCATCATCCCAATTATTTCCATCACCTCCTACACTAACATATTCATCATTTAATGGCATTGGTTGCTTGAAAATTTGAGCATACTTTTCATGTAGTTCAAGGAGCTTTACATCACCAGGGTAATCTAAAATAGCTTTCCTCAAATAACCTTCAAGAGAAAGTCTTTCATTACAAATCACATCTAACTTTGCTTTAACGTTGTTAAACAAATCCTAGAGTAAACCACATTGTAATAGTCATAATAAAACACATTGTAATAGACACAAAAGATACTTGATCATAAGGGATTCATTGTGAATCGCATGAGATTTTGTCAAAATCCTATGAGATTCTAAATATGATCCCATGGGATTCATTGTGAATCCCATGGGATTTTGTTAAAATCCCATGAGATTCTAAACATGATCCCATGGGATTCTAAAATTATTAGATGTGATTAAATAAAAATAAATGAAAAACAAGAAACAAAAATTAAACGAACCTCTTTAAAGAAGTTTCAAAAGAACCACCACAAATAAAACCTTCAGCCTCTTGAACCTCAGATTCAATCCATTCTTCTTGAAGTTCTAGCACACCCATAACTTCTAATTTAAGTTCTAGTTCCTGTCTTTGTGACATTAAGTATGAAGACCAGATTCTGATAGCCAGACGTGTGCGAACAACAGAAATCCTATCGAACTTTATTGAATCTAAATACAAAAGCTGAAAAACAAAAAACAAAAAAGTGTAAAGAAAGTTACAACAAATCAGTCACATAAACACGTTTAAACATCAAACAAACATGAAAAAATGTAGAAACTTACAATGAGAAAGGTATATGGACTAGTGTATTGATTAGATAGAGTTGTCGGGAGTATACTGCGTTTAAGGCAGCTATGAATGTAGTCGCACCAATCAATATCACTGATTTTAGTTTCTTCACGAAGCCGTAAAACAACATCCAAACAGATATGTCCCTTCAATCCATCAACCATACCCATAATGTTAGTAAAAAGTGTAAAAAAGTTTAATTTAAAATAGAAATCGACTTGCTGAGACTGAATCAATTTGGAAGCAATATCATTCACCCGGATTTCCTTAACTGATTTAGGGAAAAACTGACTATCCCAATCCTTCACAAACTCATTATCAATTGATCTAGATTCTAAAGAAAAAAGAGAATAACTACCAATAGGAACACCTAACATATCATGAATTTTGGAAGGAGTAGCCTTGATTGACTTGCCATTATCTAAATTCAACTCGTAAGTTACTTCATTAAACTTTGAAACCACATACCTTCCCAACGTTGATGAAATGCGGTCTATGGTAACATTGTATAGTGAACTAAATCCTATCTCTGCCAGAAACTTCTACATATTAACCTTTGAGTCACGGATGGTAGAAGAAAGAGAAGTAGGTGTTGTCCTTGCATGAAGAATTGGAAATTTAGAAAGATACTTTTCATGTGCTTCTTCTTCAGGCGTCAACTGCTTTTCTTTCTTCTTACCTTTCTTCTTCGACTCTGATACAATATTTTCATCAGATTCTTCCATAATAAACGACGTATTCAACAGATTCTTTATAAGTTTCTTCATGAAACCCTTATTCATCGTAAGATGCTCAGCAGATAAAGAATCGAAACCTGAATTGTCCCTCTTTCTCTTCAACACACCCTTACTCTTCAAATTATTTTTCTTAAGATCAATTTCAGTATCTTTAAATTCATCGGCATCTACATAAAAAAAGACATAATATCAATAAACTGATCCTATAAAATCCCATGATCATATAAAATCCCATGATAAAATCCCATGGGATTCCATATGAAATCCCATGGGATCAAAAACACAGAAAATAGAATAAAAAGACAAATTTATGAGTAACTACACCTTTTTGAAGCTTGATCTTCTGTTTTTTATTACTTTCGTGTACTTTTGATAAAACTCTTTCCGCTTCGGTTTATCTTCTGCATGAACTGCTTCAACAGACTTTGTCTCTGCCTCGTTCGTCTTGGACTCAACTTGTGGCTTATCGTTGGACGTCAAAGTAGAAACCTTTCTCTCAACCTTAGATGACTTATCCTTGGTAACCTGTGGCTTCTCATTAACAACAGCAGGCACCTTAACCTGTGGCTTACCTTTCGTAAGATCACCCTTAACCTCTGAATTATAAGTAACAACACCAGTAGCCTTATCTTTAACGACATTAGGTGCCTGCTCCTTCTTCTTCTCGACATCAGTAGCCTTATCCTTTGACTTATCCTTTTCAACATCAGTAGCCTTATCCTTTTCAACATCAGGTGCCTGCCCCTTCTTTTCAACACCAGTTGCCTTGTCTTTAAAAACACCAGTAGCCTTATCTTTAACAACACCGGTAGCCTTATCCTTTTGAACAACCGGTGCCTTCTCCGACACCTTCTTCTTTTCAACAACCGTTGTCTTCTCTGGCCTCTTCTTATCCTTTTGAACAACCGATGCCTTCTCCGGAACCTTCTTATCTTTTTCAACAACCGGTGCCTTCTCCGCCACCTTCTTCTCCTTTTCAACCGGTGCCTTCTCCGGCACCTTCTTCTCCTTTTCAGTCGGTGCCTTCTCCTTTTCAACCGATGCCTTCTCCGACACCTTCTTCTCTAGCACCTTCTTCTCCTTTTCAACCGGTGCCTTCTCGTAAACAACATCAATTGCCGGATTAGACTGATTCAACGGCGTTGGGTTCAAAATATTATTTGCAGGTTTGACGACCCCTAACTGACACACATATGATTTTGTAACTCACTTCTTTCTTGGAGAACCACTAACAACATCTAACATACAAAAAAACATTAAAAAACATTAGTTATACAATAAAACGGCATTAAGAAGCCCATGAGATTCAGTATGAATCTCATGGGATTCAGAATAAATCACATGGGATTCAACATTAATCAGAAGAATCAAGTTATATGTTTACTAGCAATAACATTCTCGTTAACTAACATTCTCGTTAAATCAACATATTCTAACCTAGGAATATCACGCCGTCAATGTATCAAACATCAGTCAATGCTAACACAACAACAAACATCAAAGTACAAAACTCTGATGTCCGCAGCCTATGCACCAAAGTACAAAACATCAGTAAACGCTAACCTAGCAATATCACGCCATCAATGTATCAAACATCAGTAAACGCTAACACAACAACAAACATCAAACTACGAAACTCTGATGTAATTAGCCTACGCGCCAAATTAACAATAACTAACTCTATCTTCATGACGCCATCAAAGTACAAATTCACAAAATCATACACTTCAATCTACTGATTCCTATAAGCAAAATAATTAGCTGATCCATCATAAAATATTCAATCTACTGGAAAAAAAATAAGCTAATCCAAAAACTCATTCCATCACATATCTCAATGTACCGATTCATATAACTAATCAAAAAATAATAAAGAGTAAGCAATAAAATAAGCAATGAAGCAACATATACTGACTAATAGAACCAGATAAGCTAAAAATATACCAGAATCTTCATTTCGAAGTTTATTTTGATCGGAAACTATAGATGAATCGGATTTGGCCAATGAATCGACTTTAGATAGAGCTATTTCGTCTCGTATATCCATTTTAATTGAATGATTTTTCACAATTAGGGTTTCGCGGTAGTTTTGGGTGGTTTGGGGGTCGTTTGCTGGTGATTGTGGTTCGTTTAGAGGTGTTAGTAAAAAGAACGACTGTGTGTGTGTAACTTGTGTGTGTTTGGGGGTTTAGTAAAAAGAATGAAATAACTAAAATGGCCCTCAGTATAATTTCATTTTAAAATGTAAATTAATCTAATTCATTGTATTGAATGGGGATGGATGGTTTAGATCTTGTTATTTGTTCTTTAGATAAATGTTGTTCTGTATGAAACTTTACGTTTTATCGACTTTTTAATAAATAATTTAAATCGATATACAATCAAATCATATATTAAACTTAAAGGTGATCTATTGCTATTTATCATTATTACATTAAACTAATATACATTTATGAAAATTATAAACAAAATGATAAATTTAACTATCAATAAGTTTCAGAAAATAACTTATAGCGTATAGGAGTTTTAGGTCAAATGGCTAAAACCCATACACTTTACATAGGCCAAAGACGGCTTACGATAATCCAAATCATCCTGTTGTTATGCCACCCATAAAAATTCTTGAGGGAAACCTAATTTTTTTAACCCCCTCCATTTTCATAAAACATCTGATAGTGTTGGGGCCGACACTTTTTGGGATCATTGTGTTGGTGTGGCGGTTTCGACTTTTGACAACAAAGTTGCTTCGCCTTATTGTGTTTTAGAGAAGAAGGGCGACAGTAACCGCGAGATAGCATCTAATTTACAAGATTTGGTATTGAGACTTTCTGTGGTATGTTGGATTACCAAAGGACACATGGTATGTTACCAAAGTAGAAAAAAATTTGATAAACTTTCTAAGATGAAGAAACTTGAATTGGTTCCATATAAAATCCTGGTATCGCTAGTGTATAGCGGATCCATCAAATACGACCTAAGGTTGGCAAACCAATACATGGATAAAAAGTATATTGCTAGTAGAATGCTAGAGGACTATATTCATTATGTGAACAAATATGTTGAGACAGAGCTAAACAAATGAACATCATGTTGGAAAAGGCACAATACATATTTATACGGCTAAGTTTATGTGAGTCTATCGAGTTACATACAAATACACTTATATACTTTATGTGAAAAACTAAAAGGGAGGGTGAATAGATTTACTGATTTTTAAATTGATTAGTTTGAAAACTTATTGTGAGATCGAAAAAAATATATTAACAAATATATTTATAAGAAAGATGCAAGATAAAAAGTAAAGATAGAACCAATTAAACCACGACACAGAGAATTATAGTGGTTCGGCCTACAAGGATTTCATTTCCTTGCCCTACTCCAGTCCTCGAATATCCAACTTGATAGTATCCTTTCACTAGTCAGCAAGCTCCTTTATCCGGCAGAGAAAACCTTACACGTCGCTTATACAATATTTCCGACACTAAGCTAAATGTCGAGTTCTTTACCGAGTACAACCACTCTCGTCACACTATGTATTTTGAGGACTAAAATACTTACCGATCACTACATAAGGTTTATGGTGGTTTGATACAACAATAATGTATGATGTAGTGCAATGTACAATATATTATACAAATAAAGACTTGCAACAATTTCTTGAAGCTTGTAAGTTTTGAATGATAATGATGATCTTCGTGCTAATAAGAAGGTTAGTGTATACACACCAACATGAATATGTACGTAAGCGTATAATGATGACTATGAACTGATAATGAAAGAATGTACAAGTTTTATGATTGTAAGTGATAAATGAAATGGGAGAAATGGTCTGATATTTATAACCAAAACCTGTCAAGCTCTCACAGATCTCACGGATCTCACGGACCGATTCGAAGTGGTCTACCCTTTGTACAAAATGGGTCCCCCGCTTTTTGATGGAAAATCTCAAAGATTTTTGTAATCTTTCCAAAATCTTCAACATGATCTTAACAAAATATTTTGTGATCTTTTCAGATTTTGATGACACTATGCATGATGTAATGAGTCAATTTTGTTTTTATTTATATTATGAAAGTTAACTTGAAAAATAAAATGTCTAATTACATATATATGTATTTAGTCTTTGTAGAAGAAATGGTTTGTGAACTTGTGTTTATACAAAGACTATTTGTAAATGTAACTAGTTAATAAAATTCCTAAAACAATTATGTATGAATGTGACAACTGGCAATTTAGGGAGTATATTTTAGGTAACTGCATTACGTTAAACTAAACCGAGTTTTGCCTTTAACACTATTTTTATCAACCGTGACTTGATTTTATATCGTCTATTGGTTTTTATGGTTTATTTCACTATTGAACGAGTTATCGTGTGAGTTTTAACTCTTTTTTGTAGGCACTATTCGATTCGGCACTAGAAAAGCCTAAAACGAGAAATAATGTAACTTTTAGACCGTAACTCGAAAATTGACAAATAAATAGTCAAAACTCGTGGAAAAACATAAATAACCATATTAGAAAGTCGAATGAACGTTGTGGGACACTCGTAGGACAATATATGAGCTCGGGAATGGGTAAACGAGGTAGTTTATGAAAAATGGCAACCACGGCCCCTCCTTTTTCCTTATGTCGACCACCCCCCTCCTCCCATTTCATTTATTTATTAGTCCCTAGTCCCTAAATATATATACCCCTCCCCTCCCCATTTCATCCCTTTAACTCTCTCACTAAAAACACACACAACACACCTTTCTCTCTCTACTCTCTCTCTCCTCAAATAAATAAAACCCTAACCCTAATTTAACCACCACCCGCCGCCACCATTGTTCGGCCACCTCCGGCCACCCTTCGACGCTTGACCACCCACCTCCACCACCATCTTGAAGTAGTCTTTCTCCTTTTTCCAACCATATATTACACGCTCCATATAAACCTCCGTAACACCTTCAAATCTTAAGATTAAGATTCGTACTTTTAGGGTTTTCATCAAATGTTGTAGATCGGGCTTGAATAAGGTAAATGGAACATGGGTAACACTTGTTTGAGCTTTAATAAGCCACATATGGCTTAAATATGGTTCGACCATATTGCAATTTTTAGGGCTTTTGGTTTAAACGTGGGATTAAATCTAATTAACACCTAAATAAACATGTAGCTAGTGTTTGGGAATCATGTGGTGTATCATATTGTTGGGTTTTTGCATTTTAGGTCTACTTTCATGTTTTTGGTTAGAATAGATGTTGGGTTTGATGTTTGGTTGATAATTGGAGGTTGATTGATTGTATTTGGATGTTGTGGTATTGATTTGGGAGGTATTTGGATGTGAGCATAGGGCGTACGAGGCACCACACCCATGCTAGGTTGTGTTTGGGTGGCGTACGAGACCCATATGGACCATGGGTCCGGGTCGAGTTGTTTTGGTAGCTTGTTGGTTGATATTGTTGGTGTTTGGATGAGACGCGTGGAGCCAAAAAGCTTCTGGAGCTTGTTTGGTTCACGTGGTCTTAACCATGACCGTATCATGACCATTAGGGTCATAACATTGGTTTCGAGTATATTTGATTGGTTGGCGAGATTGTTTTGAGTTGATTTGGGATTGAATTGCGCTATTATGACTTTTAATTTGGACTTGATATATAAATTGTCAACTTTGAGCAACGTCGGTGTTACTTTGACTTTTTAGTCAATAGTTGACCCCGACAATGCTGTAACATGGACTTTAGTATAGTTTGGACTATTGATTGATTAAAAGCCGAGAAGTCATGACTCGTGCTTGTGGACTCGAAATGAATAACGATATAGAACTAATATTGGAATTTGACGAAATATATATATATATATATATATATATATATATATATATATGAAAATGCTAATAGACTATGAAACATAAATAATAAAAAGGTTTTCATATAAAAAATATCGATAACAAGACTTATCTTGTTATTTACGATTTTAAATAGAAACTAACGACTAAAAATAGAAATGTTTTATGATAAATAAGTGATTAGTGTTTCGAGTACACGTTTATCGATATATGCCAGTTATGGGCATTTAATACTAGTTTCAAGTATTTATTTCTTACGTTGTGTGCATGGGTTACGGATAACCTAACGTTAATAGTGTTGATCCACGTGGGTAGCGGACTTATTAGGTTGACGAATCTAATAAGAGCCCGCTAGGTACGTTGGGTAACCTTATTAATGGGTGAATTATCCTTATGACTCTTTAGGATGCGACTGATTTATGGGATAATAAGCGACACGAATAGATAATTGAGTTTATCAAGTTGACGAATTCGATAAGGTCTACTATTTATTCAGAAACTTATTGGACTATGGAGCTTATCGCTTAGATGTCTCATTGTGTTGCATTAAGTCACATATTGGTTGTTTGAGTGCATTCATGGCATCATATTGATTCGATACACCCACACGAGGATACCAAACACTAGGATTAAATGGTGAAACGAGACATTTTTGGAAATAACGAAATGGAATACATTGGGGTAGACAACGTCGATTTCGGGAAATATATATTAAAATTGGTTTACATTAATAGGTTGTGATGAGTCGATAGTTGATGTGCCGTGATTACCTATTATCTTCTGCTAGTGTTTATTCAATGACGTTGCTTGCCTGAAATGAGTTTCATAGCCCCACTTTTATCTACGTTTTTAACTAATTTGGGGTGAGAATCATGCTACTGTTTTTGGATCTTTAAAACTATTTGGATTTACTTATGTGCTTGACTGTTTAGATAGATGTGCAGTAGTTGTTGCCTTAGTCTAGGGTGTCGTTACCTAGCTAAGAATAGACCTCTACCTCGACCTAGTCTGGGGTTGGCAACTGTTCTAGAGGTTGCCACGACAGTGCTGGACTAGAGTCCCGGGTCTCGAGTAATCCCAGGATGCGGGATATGGTTGGTGATCCGGGTAGGATTGGTTTATGAACGGTGTTTATCTATCTTAGGTCTTGCATAGCAAATCAACTCCTACAGGTCCACTATGATTTTATTGAATTTAAACCTATGAACTCACCAGCGTAAGCTGACCTTTTAGCATGTATTCTCAGGTATTTGAATGATGTTTGGAATACGTGATCGGTGGAAGCTTGGCAAGAAGGCATGGTTAAAGGATCATATTCGAATCTGATAAATTATAGGGATCTATTTTATTAAATCATGTTTTGGGCCTAATATTTATACTTTTGGATTAATGTTTTGAATATTTAAATTTGGGATTGGTTTTGAATGAAAATGACTATCTTGTTTGCTATACTTGTGTGTGATACCAATCCAATCGTCCCCAAAACTTGATTAAGTCTTCCTGCACCGAGATTTTGGGGTGTTACAGATTGGTATCAGAGCTCAAGGTTATAGAGAACTAGGTATTTTGTAAACCCTAAACTATAACCACTCTTTAAGAAAATTGATCCTCGACCGATGCACGCCCGCTTTCCAAGCCGAAGCTTCTTAATTGATTATAGTATGAACTGCGATTTAACTTATGAGCTGATATGTTTTGGGATATGATTATTGATTAATTGATTTGAATTATCGATATGTTATGATTTGGAGATGTTGAACTCGATTGATTTGATATGGGATTATGTGATAGAACGGAACTAACATGTTTTATTTAAAGGCATATTTTGAGTAATGCGGTACCTCTACTTTTAAAGCTTTCATTATGTGATACATGTTGTTGGGTTTTTGGTTCCTTGAATCATGAATTACTTTAAGTACTGGAACCACGGACAGGTTTGATATAACCACGGACAAAAGAATGTAACCGCTGATGAAGACAACCACGGCTAGTAGTAGTGTGTAACCACGGATGATATATTGTAACCACTGCTAGTGTTTTGTATAGTCGGTTTAGTTTATTGTATTAGATAAATATGGTAAAGATATTTATCTTGTAGGTTACGTATTGTATTATGTAAAGGACTCCTTAGTCTATAAAAGGAGGTTCTAGGTTAGATTTGATATGAAAGTTTTATATCTAAGATCGATACACTTCAAGGTTGCAAAACCCTAATACTGTAAGAGTATTCGTATTAATAAATAATATTGAGGTGTTGAATGTTAATTGTTCTTCTTCTTAAGATTAAGTGTTAAATTCCGCGTAATACTTAATAAGCTTTTATTCTAAGTCAGTTTCTATATTAGATCGTTTGCTCAACTGGGATCAACAAGTGGTATCAGAGCTTGTGATCTAGAAACTGTAATCAAGAAGAGGTCAAGTTAAGTTTTGTTCAAGGAAGATAAGATGTCTGACGAAACACACATGGTTACTGCTTCAAAGGTGCCCATGCTCAAGCATGGTGAGTACCAAATCTGGAGGATGCGAATAAGGCAATATATTCGCATGATTGATTATGCTCTCTGGGATGTTGTGGAAAAAGGTGATACTCTTCCTAGGAAGGGTGATGATGGCAAAGAAATTACCATTGTTAGTGAAATTCACAAGGCTAAGAGAAAGATGGAGATTAAAGCTCAAAGTATTCTCTCTATGGGAATACCTAATGAATATGCTTTGGATTTTGAACAATATGAGTCTGCTAAAGAGTTACTGGATGCTCTTGAGACAAGGTTTGATGGTAATGAAGCCACAAAGAAGTCAAGGAAGAATATGCTTAAGCATCAACTTGAAAACTTCACTGCTCTTAGTGGAGAAAAACTTGATGGCACTAACAACAGGCTTCAAAAACTGATCAGCCAATTGAAGTCAGTGGACTATAATGTTATTCAAGAAGATATAAATTTGAAGTTCATTAGAAGTTTATCTCCAGAATGGGCTGTTCATACGATTGTGTGGAGAAATAAGGTGGACTTTGATAAGATGACTCTGGACAATCTCTATAACAACTTGAAAGTCTATGAGTCTAAGAATAACATTGCTGGTGCATCTTCTGCTAATCAGAACATTGCTTTTGTTTCAACTAATCACAAAAGTTCACATGATGTATCCACTGCTGCCTATGGAATAACCACAGCTATTGCAAACAATACCATGGTTAGTGATACTGTCAGTGATGGTGTAATTTGTGCTTTTCTGTCTTTAACCACCGTGTTGATGTATTGAATCAAGATCTAGATCAAATTGATCCTGATGATCTTGAGGAGATTAATTTTCAATGGCAAATGGTGATGTTGACTCTCCAAGCAAGGAAATTTCTAAAGAAGACTGGAAGATATGTTAAGTATGATGCTAAAAGAAGAGTTGGGTTCGACAAAAGCAAGATGGAGTGCTTTAACTGCAAGAAGAAGGGTCATTTTGCAAGGGAATGTCGAGCTCCTAAGAGGATTGAAGGTGTTAAGAAGATCATTGAAGAGTCTGCTCCTTCTTCAGCATTGGTGGCTCAAGATGGTCTTGATGATTATGACTGGAGTGATGAAATTGAAGAAGGACCCAATGCAGCTTTTCTTGCTAGTGAAGCTTCAAAAGAGCATAACTTTGCTCTTATGGTCTATGCTTCATCTTCTGTTCAGATTCCTGAGGTATCTAATGAGTCTACTTGTTCTTTTAAGTCATGTCAAGATAACTTAGAATCTCAAAAAGCTATCACTGAGAGTTTAAGAAAAGAAGTAGAAAGACTGTCTATGGACAACTTAGGTTATAGAGTTGGTCTAGAAAGTGTGGAAGAGAGGCTTAATTACTGTATCAAATGTGAGTTTAAGTATGTTGATAAAATTAATATACTAGGTGGAGAAATTTATCTTAAGGATAGGGAGATTAAAATGCTTAAAGAGAAACTAGAACAAGCTGAGAGTGTAAAGGTAGAAGCCCTAAAAGAAAAAGAAAAACATGTTGTTAGGGTTGCTAAAACACAGTATGCTTCTGATCTAGTAAATAAACCCATAGGTCAAAAATTGTTCAAGGATGGAACTGGCCTAGGATACAATGATATGCCACCACCTACCCTTATGCAACATGCACCACCACCAAAAGAGCTCTCCTTTAGTAGTGAATTTAGTTTCAAAAAGCTTGTAGGTGAGACTAAAAAGAATGAATAATCTAAGATAGGTACTGATAAGTTATCTGATGCTCCCATCATTAAAGACTGGGAATCGATCGAGGAAGATAGTTCTCAGATCAACACCCTGAGAAGATAGAAACTCTTAAGAAAGTTGACACTAAGCAAGCCAACCTTGTACCTAGATTTGGAGCTCAAATTACTAAGAAAGTGGTAGAATACAAGGAAGTACCTAGGGAACAAATGAAAAGATATATACCCAGGGGAAATCAGAGAAACTTTAATGGCCTAATATCTAATAGGTTAGGTAATGAGTTTCAATGTGTCAAGAAAGCTTGTTATAACTGTGGTAGTTTTGAGCACTTACAGAGAAATTGTTATAAAAACAGACCACAAGTGTGGAATCATTGGAAGAGGGTAAATCACCAAAACTTTTCAAAGAAAACAAACCCTCATCCTAACAGAAACATGATTCCTAGAGCAGTGTTAATGAGGAATGGGAATACAAAATCAATTGTCACTGCTTCTCCCAAATGGGTTCCAACCACTGCTAAGCAAAGTGTAAACACGGCTAAGCAAAATCAAACCACTGATAAGCCAAAAATCACCACAGATAACAAAGAAGTTTTAAAATTCCAAAGGTGATAACTGATACAGTGGTTGGAAATCATTTTATGCTGTTAAGGCCTCAGCTAGTTGGCAATGGAAACCTAAGACCACGGTTTTACATCATGTCAACTGTGCATCAATGGACCTAAACAAATTTGATTATATTGATGCACGAGGGCGACCCAAGTCAGTATTGGCTTGGGTCCACAAAAGGAACTAACTTGTTTAATTTCATGTGCAGGGCAATCTACAAGATGAGCTAAAATACAAAGGAGTTTTTGATAGTGGTTGCTCTGGGCACATGACTTGGGATGGGAGCAACCTGGAAGATTTTGAAGCTTTTGATGGAGGATATGTGGCATTTGGCAATGATCCAAAGGGAGGAAAGATACTTGGAAGAGGCACAATCAAAACAGGGAATTTAGACTTTGAAAAAGTCTATTTGGTACAGGGACTTAAGTACAATTTATTCAGTGTTTCTCAAATGTGTGATAAGAAAAACTGGGTACTTTTTGGTGAAACTGAGTGTGTGGTGTTGTCTCCTGAGTTTAAGATGCCTAATGAGAAGTTTATACAACTTAGGGTACCTAGGAAGGAAAATATATATTGTTTTGATCTTAAAGATGTAATTCCTAATAGGTCCTTAACTTGTTTGTTTGCTAAAGCATCTGTGGATGAGTCTAAGTTATGGCATAGAAGATTAGGTCACCTCAATTACAAAACAATCAATAAACTGGTAAAAGGCAACTTAGTGAGAGGGTTACCTTCTAAGGTTTTTGAGTGTAAGGAACTGTGTGTGGCCTGTCAAAAAGGAAAACAACATAGAGCTTCTTGTAAGACCAAAACTGTCAACACCATTACACAACCACTGTTTATGCTTCATATGGACTTATTTGGACCTAACTTTTTCAAGAGTTTGAACCATAAGCAGTATTGCCTAGTTATCACTGATGATTATAGTAGATTTTCTTGGGTTTACTTTTTGGCTGCTAAGAGTGAAACTAGTGAAGTTCTCAAGAGTTTCATTACTAAGATAGAAAATCTAGTAAATCATAAAGTAAAGATAATCAGATGTGATAATGGAACTGAGTTTAAGAATGTTGTGATGAATCAGTTTTGTGTAGATAAAGGTTTAGAGAGACAGTTTAGTGTTGCTAGAACACCACAACAAAATGGTGTAGCTGAAAGGAAAAATAGAACACTAATTGAGGCTGCTAGGACTATGTTGTCAGAGTCTAAGTTACCTACTACCTTTTGGGCTGAAGCTGTAGGTACTGCATGTTATGTGCAGAATAGAAGTAAGGTAGTGAAGCCTCATAACAAGACCCCCTATGAGCTGTTACATGATAGGAAGCCAATGATTGCATTCCTAAAACCTTTTGGGTGTCCTGTTACTATCTTAAATACCATAGAATACCTAGGCAAGTTTCAAGAAAAAGCAGATGATGGATACTTTTTAGGCTACTCTTCAAATAGTAAAGCCTTCAGAGTATACAATAGGAGGACTAAAATTGTTGAAGAGAACTTACATGTTCAATTTAGTGAAAAGACTCCTTGTGTTGAGACCAAAGGACCAGACTGGCTGTTTAACATTGATATGCTAACCAAATCTATGAATTATGAGCCTATCATTGTAGGAACTTCCACTAATGTTGATGCAGGTACTCAAAAGGATTCTGATGCAGAAGCACTTTCTAAGGAAGCTGATTCTCCTAAAGAGTTCTATTTGTTTGAAAAATGGAAAGCTAGTTCAGTCTCACCCATCATTGATAAGCAAGGTCCCACTGATGATGATGTCTTGAATACTGGAGGCAATGTTGCTCATCATCAAGATAAGGATGAGTTGTTGCAGGATAACTCAGTGTTGGTAGAAGAAATTGAAAAGAAGAAAAAGCAGTTTGCAAGCACGGATAAGCCAAAAATAAGCACGGATAGAGTTAATACAACCACTGCTAAGCCAACAACTTCTACCACTATCATTACAAGTGAAATCCTGGCTGTAAGTACTGATAGTAGTACTCTCTTTGGACTACATGCAAAGCCATTACATGGTGAAGAGGAGTATCCACATGATCCTGATATACCTGCTTTGATTGAAATTGATACTCCTACTGATGATGAAGACATGGATGATTTCTTCAATGCTGATTTAACTAATTTGGAACATGTCATTCATGAAAGTCCTATTACCTCAACAAGGATACACAAGATTCATCCCAAGGAACAAATATTTGGAAACTTGAATACTCCAGTTCAAACTAGAAGCAAGGTTAAGAACACTGAACCCTTTCCTGAACATGGGTTCTTTGCAAGATCACTTCACAAAAGAAATAGTCATAAAGATCTGCAAAATTGCCTGTTTGCTTGTTTTCTGTCTCAAAAGGAGCCCAAGAGAGTTGAAGAAGCATTATCTGAAGAAGGATGGGTAGAATATATGCAAGAGGAGCTTCACCAAACTTCAAGAGGTTTGGACATTGGTAGATCTTCCAAATGGTAAGAGGGCAATTGGGACAAAATGGGTGTTCCGAAACAAAAGAGATGAAAGAGGTATTGTTGTGAGGAACAAGTCAAGGTTGGTTGCTAAAGGATACACACAAAGGCTTGGATTATGATGAAGTGTTTGCTCCAGTTGCAAGAATTGAGGCTATTAGATTGTTTTTAGCTTATGCTTCATTCAAAAATTTTGTTGTGTATCAAATGGATGTTAAAAGTGCATTTTTGTATGGCACAATTGATGAGGAGGTTTATGTTTGTCAACCTCCTGGTTTTGAAGATCCCGACAAGGTCTACAGGGTGAGAAGGCTATGTATGGTTTGCATCAAGCTCCTAGGGCATGGTATGAGTGCCTGTCCACTTACTTGATGGACAATGAGTTTAAAAGAGGGATGATAGATAAAACTTTGTTCATTAGGAAGCACAAACATGATATTTTATTGGTTCAGGTTTATGTAGATGACATCATCTTAGGCTCAACCAATAAAGAGCTATGCAAAGATTTTGAGAAGCTTATGCATGATAAGTTTCAGATGAGTTCTATGGGAGAACTCACTTTCTTTTGGGGCTACAAGTTCAACAAAGGACTGATGGTATCTTCATTAGTCAAGATAAGTATGTAGCAGATGTTTTGAAGAAGTTTGGGTTTCAGGATGTGAAGAGTGCTAGTACACCAATGGAGACTCGAAACCATTTACTACCGATGATGGTAGTACCAGAGTTGATCGAAGTTGTACAGTCCATGGTTGGATCTTTGATGTATCTCACTGCATCTAGGCCGATATTATGTTCTCGATGTGTGTGTGCAAGATTCCAAGTCACACCCAATACCTCACACATGAATGTTGTAAAGAGGATCTTTAGGTATCTTAAAGGTCATCCTAAATTGGGCCTTTGGTACTCAAAGGATTCTCCTTTTGATTTGGTGGCCTACACAGATAGTGACTATGCTGGTGCTAGTTTGGATAGGAAGTCTACAACTGGAGGATGTCAGCTTTTGGGAAGCAGACTTATTTCATGGCAGTGTAAAAGCAAACTATTGTGGCAAATTCTACAACCTGAATATGTGGCTGCTGCTAGTTGCTGTGGTCAAGTTCTATGGATTCATAATCAATTGCTGGATTTTGGGTACAATTTTATGCATACTAAGATTTACATTGATAATAACAGTACAATATGCATCATTAAAAATCCTGTTCTACATTCTAGAACTAAACATATTGAGATAAGACATCATTTTATTAGAGATTGTAATGAGAAAAGGTTGATTCAAATGGTAAAAATCCATACTGATTTCAATGTTGCTGATCTTCTCACCAAAGCTTTTGATGTGGGGAGGTTTCAGTATCTTGTTGTTAGTATTGGAATGATTAATCTCTAAATTCTTAAATTGTTTTGTACTAGTTTGTATAAGTATTGGACTGTTATTATGTAATCTTAGTTTTGCTATTCTTGTTTCTAACCACTGATAGTTTATTTCTAACCACTGATAGTTTGTTTCTAACCACTGATAGTTTGGTTCAAACCACTGCTAGTTGTCCTATTTTTCCACTAACACTTTTGCAGATACAAGAAAGATCATTATAGAAGCTAAAGAAGTACTGAAGTTCATTGTTCATTCAACAAAATGTTTACTACTTACACTTACAATTCAACTTCAAGTGCAAATTAAAAGACTACTTCTATACATGATTTCCTACTACTATCCTTACTCACATAGTTCCTTCCAGTTGCTGGATATGCATTCATGATATGCATGACCAGTACGACGAAGAAGCTAAGGATCAAAATGGGAAGGATGGATTGATGAAAACGAAGATGATGACGATGACCACAGTAGATGAAGCACAAAGGACATAGTCATATCATACTTGCATCTACTGGTTTCAACAAAAAGCATCATTCCATTTTCCTTTTTCCCTTCCCCCTTACGATATGTGAAGAAGCACCACAACCTGGTGCTGGAAGACCAAGAACCACCTCTCTGTTGTTTGGGAGTGGTGGAAAGTCAAATCGAGGAGCCTGTTGAGCATACTCAGGAGTATGAAGTACATCATATGCTTTCTAAGGTTTTTGCACATATGAGGAATCAGCCACAAACTGTAAACATTATAGATGTTCCTTTATTTCCTCATATGCTTACTTTGCCTACTGATCATGAGTTGATGAGGATTCTGCACCAACCTGAAACCACTGCGATGCATCTCCAATCCTTGATAGAATACCTGTAAACACTGATAGTGTATCTCAACCCACTTCTAGTCAACCTCAAACCACTGATACACCTATTGTTTTCACTAGGAGACCGAAGGGGCATGAGTTACCTCAGGCTAGTGCTAGTAGTGTTGCTCAAGAGGCTGTCACAGGTGGTAAAGGTGACATGATTGGAAGGGCTTCCACTACTGATTCATGCTTTGATGCTGGTCAGGATAGTGGAAACATAAATAAGACCCAACCTTTGGCAACTTCTAATGTGGAGAGTTCCTTGGAACTTAACACAGGTGGAGGAAGCCCTAGCCACTTGGCTAATACAGGGTGCATAGTTGTTCAGGCTCGGTCTGATGCTATGTTTTCTATATCCAAGGATTCACCTATCGGAGCAGTTAACACAGCTCAAAGTGATGAGGATCGTTTGGAACATGCACATGAATTGACGGATTCCGAGTTTGTACATGATGACTTTTCCAATGAACCACCTCTCGGACCAGTTCCACAGGTCGGTGGGGAGGATATTCTTGAACGCTTAAATGATTTGACGGCTAAATGTACCAAGATGGAGGAGACGATCTCGAATCTCAAGGAGTTGGCTGTGTTTCATGGAAAGGATATTAGGCGCTTTAAGCAAGTGGTTTTGGTTTTGGAGAAGATGAAAAGGCCGGGATTGCTTTAAGGAAGCTACGAAGACAGAAAAGGGTGGACTCCTCTCCAGCTCTGAATATGGAGGATGTATCCAAACAGGGGAGGAGTGAAGGCATAAATTCAGGGGAGGTTGCTGATTGAACTATGGAAGAAAATAGTGGAGATCAAGATTTTTTGGTATCTGATAAAGATGGAAATGAGGCAGTTCTTGAAAATGTGAAGAAAGTTGTAGAAGATGTAGTACAGAACACAAACACTGATGGTATGTCTGAAACCACGGTTAGTACTCTTCTAACCACAGCTGCAGTATCAGACATGGCAATTATAACCACTACTATCATACCCACTGCTATCATAACCACTTCCACTGTTGTCACAACTCTCTCTGTATCACCACCTAAGTCTAAATAAGTTGAGAAAGAAGCTGCAAGTACATTAATAAATCTAAGCAAAACTTCATCTATTTCTACACCTATTATTGCACCTGTTTTATCTGTTCAATCTACTGCAACTAAACCCAAATCCAAAGGAAAAAGTTTAGTTATTGGTGAACCTCTGAAGAAGAAAGTGGTTCAATCTGATGTTGGCAAAGGTAAAGGGGTTGCAGTACCAGAGTTGAAGTTTAAATCTAAAGCAGAACAAGAAGCTTATGATGCAGAGTATGTAAAGAATATGGTTGTTGAAGAACAAGAAGCTTTAGAGAAAAGAAAGCAGAAAGAAGAGGAAGCTAGTCAGAGAATGTTAGCTATATGGTATGAATCACAAAACTTTCTTGAAGCTTCTCAACAAATACATGATGAATATACTGCACAAGAATAGAATTTGTTGGATGATAAGGAAAAAGCTAGGCTTTTGGGTGAATGGGCAAGGAAGGTTGGTAAAGAAAGGAAGCAAGTTATAAGAAAGAAACCTCTTTCAATGGCACAGATGAGGAATGTACTAATGAAAATTATTAAGAATTCTGGCATTCACATTTCTGAAAATCTTAGTAAATGTTCATTTGAAAGAATTCTTGAGATTTATGAAAGATGTATGAAGATTAATCATGATGATTACTGTCCAATGAATTCTAAGAAGGAAGAAGAGTGGATTAAGAAGCATGATGAGTGGATGCAAAGTAAAAGAAAGAGAAAATATGAGATTCAAGAGACATCTGATTCTAAAAGATTGAAAGAAGTTGCAGATGTTAATCAAATTGTTTCTTATAAGTTTTACCTTAATGGTGGAAGTGAAGGAGTTTGGAAAATTCAAAGACTCAACAATGAAGTTTATGAGTATAATAAATTTTCACAAATGCTTCAGTATTTTGAAAGAGATGATTTGATGAATCTTTGGATACTTTACAAGAATAAGTTTGGTGAAGTACATCCTAATGATTATCATGAGAGACTGGTCTATTATAATTTGAAGATTTTATTTGAACCAACTCATGATGAACCTGAGTGGAAAGGACTCTACAATGGTACTGTAACAAGAAGGTTTTTATATCAAACTTGTGGAGTTCATGTTTTAACTGTTTCTGGAAAGATTATTCATATGCTTGTAGAAGGTGAATATCCTCAGTTGAATAAGTATCCAGGAATTATTGCTCAGATGTTGAAACCTGGTATTATCAAGATGCTGTTACCCTATGATGGTCAAGCTTATGATTTGTTGAATTCTTAAATCTCATAAGTGTTTGGCTACATCCTCCAATTCAGATGTTTTGAGCTTAAAGGAAACTTGAGAATTCTGTTGGAATGTATCAAGTTTAGGGGAGGATTGTTGGGTTTTTGGTTCCTTGAATCATGAATTACTTTAAGTACTGGAACCACGGACAGGTTTGATATAACCACGGATAGAAGAATGTAACCGCTGATGAAGACAACCACGGCTAGTAGTAGTGTGTAACCACGGATGATATATTGTAACCACTGTTAGTGTTTTGTATAGTCGGTTTAGTTTATTGTATTAGATAAATATGGTAAAGATATTTATCTTGTAGGTTACGTATTGTATTATGTAAAGGACTCCTTAGTCTATAAAAGGAGGTTCTAGGTTAGATTTGATATGAAAGTTTTATATCTAAGGTCGATACACTTCAAGGTTGCAAAACCCTAATACTGTAAGAGTATTCGTATTAATAAATAATATTGAGGTGTTGAATGTTAACTGTTCTTCTTCTTAAGATTAAGTGTTAAATTCCACGTAATACTTTATAAGCTTTTATTCTAAGCCAGTTTCTATATTAGATCGTTTGCTCAACTAGGATCAACACATGTTTTGGTTGAGTTGATGCGCTTATTAAAACTAGTTGTTTTCGAACACTTATACCTACCCTATGCCATTGTCACAGACTATGCCTTCACTAGCTTTTGATGTATCTGAGAAGGTCCTTGCTGTTGCTAGTTACCCAGCATTGACTCTCATGACGGTTGCGAAGGGTGATCCCTATGAGATTACCCGTCACTCTAGTTCATCATCAGATCGCCCTAACTCATCTAGGCAGCTCATTTTACATCAGGTCTTAGCACGAGCCCAGATTCCTAGGCTTGCTCATAGTACTGCCAGCATGTCCGTGAGACCACCATCATCACCTATCCGTTTAGCTACCCACTCTCTTCTGTCATCACCACCAGCATCACCATGTCTTAGAAGACCTAGATCCCCTACTTTACCACCTCAGGATTCACCCGCACAGAGACTCTGACTCATGGACTCTCCTTCTATGGATGAGGGCGAGGAGGAGCATGAGGTAGAGGAGGAGCATGAGATTGAGGAGCAGTATGTAGATGAGGATGAGGATCCTCAGGAGGAGGATGATGAGGATATCCCGGAAGGGGGTACTCCTCCATTACAAAGTCCTGCACATTCTCCAGGACCAGGCTCTCTTTTGCCTGAGCCTGATTCCCCTAGACAGCCTTTTGGTTTTGATTCACCTTCACATTCACCTGAGATAGGTAGCCCGTTAGGATTTGAGATACCATCAGAGATTGCTTCAGAGCCCGAGGAGTATGGTGAGACGGGTCTGATGTGGGAGAGGATTACATCATAGGGTACTAAGCTTAGTAGGTTGACAGATCGGTTGGTTGGAGTATCGAGGGCTAGTATAGAGGATCTGAGAGCTGATATGGGTACTGTAGTCAGGAGGACTATGATTCTGCGTCAGGGTATGTCAGAGCTCCAGGAGCAGGTTGGGGACCTGTTAAGAGGGTTTGCGACAGCTCGAGATACAGATAGAGCGATTTGACGTAGGATTGGTGAGTTGGAGAGAGAGGTCGTAGATCTTAAGAGTGATCGCGACGCTCGACGTGTTGAGTTGGCATCTTTGTGGAGAGAGGTTGACGATGTTAGGAGATCAGTTAGTGGTATTCGTAGACGTGGCTAGATAGTGTTAGATTCATGGCTTTGTACCATCTTGAAACTAAGTAGTACTTGGTTTGAGATGTAGGTTTACCCTAGTTATCTTATTAGTATCGTTGTTAGGATCGTTTTTGATTTCCATGTATCCCTTCATGTATTCCACCTTGAAACCTATGAGTTATGGTTATTAGAAAGTTATCCTTGTTAACCTTGGATATGTATTCGAGCGTTATTTGGTGATCCTTAGAACCCAACTCTATCTTTAGAGCGTGAATTGTGAACTTATGAAACGGTTATTCTTGCCTTCAGAACGATGGCAACAAGACGAAACCCATCTAGGAACAACCGAACAGCCCCTGTTGTTGAGGTTGCCCCTGTCCGTCGAGGTCGTCATCCGGCCCCGACCACTCCACCTGTTGAGAACCTGAACACTGATAACCCAGCTGTAGGAAACTCAAATGTGAACGACCGTGCTGAGAATGGTCCTGTTCCACAAAACCCTCCACCTGTGAACCCAACCCACATTGACCAGCTAGTGACGCAGCGTGTCACTGAACTGCTAGCTGAGACTAACCTCTCTAACACCTCTGGTGGAACCTCAATGCTGAATCGAACTCGAGGTTGTACCTACAAGGAGTTCCGATTCTGTGGTCCCATCGAGTTTGGAGGAACTGAGGGAGTAGTTTACCTAACTAGGTGGTTGGAGAAAACTGAATCTGTGTTTGCCATTAGTAATTGTAGTGAGGATTGTAAGGTTAAGTATGCAACATTCACCTTAAAGGACGAAGCGTTGACCTGGTGGAACAACTATCACAGATCAGTAGGAAGTGATGTAGCTTATAGCATGACTAGGAATCAGGTTAAGACTCTCCTGATCAAGACTTACTGTCCTAGGAATGAAGTTAAGAAGTTATAGAATGAATTCTGGAACCATAAGATTAAGGGTACTGACATGACGACTTACAATCATCATTTCAAAGAATTATCATTCTTTTGCAATGATATGGTTCTCACTGACGACCTTAAGATTGAGAGGTATATTGATGGGTTGCCTTTAGCTACTCGAAATGATGTCATCGCTGCGAAGCCAGCTAATTTTCATAAGGCAATTACTGTGGCTCAGCGTTTGATGGACTATTATGTACTAGAAGTAAGAGACAAGGGTAAGAGCGATAGGAGTGATAAGAGAAAGAGGAACGAAGTTGTTATAGGGAATGGCAACAAACGACATGAGACGGCCAGGGTATTCGCCATAGGAAATGGAGAAAGGAAAGGTTATGAAGGTAGTAGACCCATGTGTGGTCGTTGCAACCGACACCACCATGGACTATGCCCGAATGTATGTAGGAAGTGCTCTAAGGTATGACACTTGGCCAAATACTGTAGGTCCCGACAACTTACTGCAGCTCAAACTGCACAAGGAGCGGACTGGAAGGCCACTGTCACCTGTTTTGGATGTGGAAAGAAGGAACATTTCAAGAATGAGTGTCGAGAGCCGTGGATGAGAGGAAATCCCGGTAATGTAGGAGGATTTGCTAACCGAGGTGTGGGAAATAATGGCTTAAATCCTGTGAAGCGTGAGGTTGTGGAGAACCAGGGAAACTATGGTGCTAGGAATCAACAGAGAGACATGGGAACAGCGCGTGTGTACGCTATTGGGAAGGAAGCTGGTGAGGACCCTAACGTAGTTACGGGTACGTTCCTTCTCAATAATCGCTATGCTTCCATACTGTTTGATACTGGTTCGGATATGAGTTTTGTATCCACCAATTTTATACCATTACTAGGAATCTCCCAAACACCTCTAGGGTTTAGTTACGATGTGGAATTAGCTAACGGAAATAGGGAGAATATAGACACCATAGTTCGAGGTTGTACCTTAAGTTTCTTAGACCGCCCGTTTAGCATAGACCTATTTCCAGTTACCTTGGGAAGTTTTGACGTCATTATTGGAATTGATTGGTTGTCAAAGAACGGTGCACACATCATCAGCGATGAGAAGATCGTGAGATCGGAGCGACCGTGGAAGTCCTTCCCGGTTGAGCATCATCTCTTGTATCAAGGCCCAGAAGTACATCGATAGAGGAGGTTGTCTTTTCTTGCCTCGAATTTCTAAAAAGAAAAGCGAGGAGAAGAGTGAAAGACACCTTAATGATGTACCCGTCGTTAGAGAATTTCCAGATGTGTTTCCCGACGATCTGCCAGGGATTCCACCTGTCCGACAAGTGGAATTCCAAATAGAGTTGATACCCGGTGCTGCACCCGTAGCCCGGGCACCCTATCGACTTGCTCCAAGAGAATTGGAGGAACTGTCTAAACAGTTGGCAGAATTGTCAGAGAAGGGATTCATTCGACCAAGTTCGTCACCATGGGGAGCACCGGTGTTGTTTGTAAAGAAGAAGGATGGATCGTTTCGGATGTGTATTGATTATAGAGAGTTGAATAAGTTGACGGTGAAGAACCGATATCCGTTACCTAGAATAGATGACCTATTCGACAAACTCCAAGGAGCTAGTGTCTTTTCTAAGATTGACTTACGATCTGGTTATCACCAGCTTAGAGTTCGAGAGGAGGATATCCCTAAGACGGCGTTTAGGACTCGTTATGGACACTATGAATTCCAAGTGATGTCGTTTGGTTTGACCAACGCGCCAGCGGTTTTCATGGATCTCATGAACCGAGTATGTAAGCCATATCTGGATAAGTTTGTGATAGTATTTATAGACGACATCTTGATATACTCCAAGAGTAGTGAGGAGCACGAAGAGCATTTGAGGCTCATTTTAGGTTTGTTGAGAGAGGAGAAGCTGTATGCCAAATTCTCTAAGTGTGAATTTTGGATTCCGTCCGTGCAATTCTTAGGTCACGTGATAGATAGTCGAGGTGTTCATGTAGACCCATCTAAGATTGAGGCCATCAAGGAATGGGCAGCTCCTAAGAACCCATCAGAAATTCGCCAGTTTCTAGGTTTAGCAGGCTATTATAAGAGATTCATTGAGGGATTTTCCAAGATAGCTAAGTCGCTGACCAAACTAACCCAGAAGGATGTTAAGTATGAATGGGGAGAAAAGGAAGAAGAAGCATTCCAACTTCTGAAGGAGAAGTTGTGTAGTGCGCCCATCCTAGCTTTTCCTGAAGGAAGCAAAGACTTTGTCGTGTACTGCGATGCTTCGCATAAAGGCTTAGGTGCTGTTTTGATGCAACGGGAGAAGGTGATTGCTTATGCATCCCGAAAACTTAAGAAGCATGAGAAAAACTACACCACCCATGACCTTGAGTTAGGTGCTGTAGTATTTGCCCTTAGGATTTGGAGACATTATCTGTATGGAACTAAGTGTGTAGTATTTACCGATCATAAGAGCTTAAAGCATATCTTAGATCAGAAGGAATTAAACATGAGACAACGTCGTTGGTTAGAATTGCTTAGTGATTATGACTGTGAGATTCGTTATCATCCTGGTAAGGCTAATGTTGTGGCTGATGCACTTAGTCGTAAGGAGAACATTCCACCATTATTCGTCCGATCCCTAGGAATGACCATTGTTTCGCCTCTACCATCTCAAATCTTAGCCGCCCAAGCTGAGGCATTGACGGAAGAGAACCGTCTTTACGAGAATCTTCATGGAATGGTAGAAAGTGAAAACGGCTTCTTGAAGCATTCTGATGGAACCTTATGCTTCAAAGACAGAAGATGGATACCATTTCATGGTGGAATCTATGAGTTGATTATACACGAGTCGCATAAATCAAAATACTCTATTCATCCCGGAGCCGATAAGATGTATCAGGACCTTAAGAAACTCTACTGGTGGCCTAACATGAAAGTCGATATAGCTCAGTATGTCAGTTGGTGCCTGACTTGTTCTAAGGTAAAGCCTGAACACCAGAAACCCTCAGGACTCTTAGTTCAACCCGAGCTCCCAGAATGGAAATGGGAGCGAATCTCCATGGACTTTATCACCAAATTACCAAGAATGGCTAGTGGCAATGACGCTATCTGGGTAATTGTTGATAGTTTAACTAAGTCTGCTCACTTCTTAGCCATTAGCGAGACCGATAGTCTCGATAAGCTTGCTCAACTGTACCTTAAGGAGATAGTATCGTGTCATTGAGTACCGATATCTATCATTTCCGATCGAGATAGCCATTTTACATCCCATTTTTGGAGATCCTTACAGTCAGCGTTAGGAACAAACTTGGATATGAGTACTGCTTATCACCCTCAAACCGATGGTCAAAGCGAGAGAACCATTCAGACCTTAGAGGACATGCTTAGAGCCTGTGTTATTGATTTCGGCAAAGGCTGGGAGAGACATCTTCCTTTGGCCGAATTCTCTTGCAACAATAGTTATCATTCTAGCATTAAGGCCGCTCCATTTGAGGCACTATATGGCCGAAAATGTCATTCTCCTGTTTGTTGGGCTGAAGTTGGCGAGAGTCAACTTACAGGTCCCGAACTTGTCCTAGAAACCACTGAGAAGATAGTTCAGATTCGTAATCATTTGCAAACCGCTCGTGATAGACAAAAGAGTTATGCTGATAGGAGACGCAAACCTTTAGAATTTTAGGTTGGAGATCGTGTTATGTTAAAGGTTTCTCCTTGGAAAGGAGTGATTCGTTTTGGAAAGCATGGAAAACTCAATCCCCGACATATTGGTCCCTTTCCAATCCTAGAAAGAATCAGACCGGTAGCATACCGCCTGGAGCTACCATCGGAATTGAGCAGTGTACACAATGTCTTTCATGTTAGTAATCTTAAGAAATGTCTTTCGAGGAAAACATAGTTGTGCCCTTAAGAGATATCCGTATTGATGAGAAATTAAATTTCGTTGAGGAACCGGTTGAGATCATAGATCGTGAGATTAAACGGCTGAAGAATAGCCGTATTCCGATTATCAAAGTTCGTTGGAACTCCCGACATGGACCAGAGTTCACTTGGGAACGTGAGGACGTTTTCCGGAGGAAGTATCCTAAACTTTTCATGACATCAAGCAACTCGGAGTGAAACCCGGGACGGGTTTCTTCTGAGGCTGGGAGGCTGTGACAACTGGCAATTTAGGGAGTCTATTTTAGGTAACCGCATTACGTTAAGCTAAACCGAGTTTTGCCTTTGAAACTATTTTTATCAACCGTGACTTGATTTTATATCGTCTATTGGTTTTTATGGTTTATTTCACTATTGAACGAGTTATCGTGTGAGTTTTAACTCTTTATGGTAGGCACTATTCGATTCGGCACTAGAAAAGCCTAAAACGAGAAATAATGTAACTTTTAGACCGTAACTCGAAAATTGAAAAATAAATAGTCAAAACTCGTGGAAAAACATAAATAACGATATTAGAAAGTCGAATGAACGTCGTGGGACACTTGTAGGACAATATATGAGCTCGGGAATGGGTAAATGGGGTAGTTTACAAAAAATGGCAACCACGGCCCCTCCTTTTTCCTTAGGCCGGCCACCCCCTCCTCCCATTTCATTTATTTATTAGTCCCTAGTCCCTAAATATATATACCCCTCCCCTCCCCATTTCATCCCTTTGACTCTCTCACTAAAAACACACACAAACACACCTTTCTCTCTCTACTCTCTCTCTCCTCAAATAAATAAAACCCTAACCTTAATTTAACCACCACCCATCGCCGCCACTGTCGGCCACCCTCCCGGCACGTAACCACCCACCTCCACCACCATCTTTGTAGGATCTTAAATATTATTGTGTTTGATGATTCGGGTGGCCTTGGATGATGATGATACAAGTATGCCATGTTTTAGAGAGAGAAAGAGTGAGAGGGTGTTCTTGGTAAAGAGTTGCTTTACAAATGAAATGTTAGATTGAATGAGAAGCACCACCCCTTCCATGGATGGAAGGGGTATTTATAGTTACAATGACTACGTACTCGTATCGGACTGTGGATCAGGCATACAGTGGGTAAAGACCCGTCCTTCCTCCACGGTGTTACACTAAACTAAAATACGCTACTAACTAACTAATTAACTACAAAACAACATAAATAACTACAAGTCTACGAGCTAACTTATGCTAGATAATATTTGGGGTGACCGACTCTTCACTATGGAATTTCTAATTCCTAACAATCTCCCCCTAAGGGAGGTCACCCCATGATTTACATTTTGAATACTAGCATTTTATTCTTGACTTTGTTCTTGAGCTCGTAGACTTCAATTCTTCAATTCCGCAATCTTTGTGCTTTAGTAGCGATTCTTCAAAGTCCGAATTGATTTGTACTTTTAGTGGAGGCCTTTAACTGATCCACATCTTTGATGATCTTCGAGCTTTCTTTGAGATCATCAGCCACAGTAAAATTCTGGATCACCCTTTATTGTGTTGCCATCATGTGAAGTTGTGACTTTTGGACCGACATGCTCACACTTTCAGGATCATGACATCTTTCCATCAGAGTAGCGGAAGCTTTACTTGCTCATGATATTTGCAGTAGCGTAGCGGAAACATAGTATAAAAATATCAGAGCCAGGTTCTGTAGTTATGCACAAGTCATGATTTCTTCAATTAAGTGTGGATGATGTGAGCATGCGGCTTTGGATTGACTCCTCAATTCTGATCAGCTGCAACCGTCCAAATGTACCTTCAAACAACAGTTAGCAATAAAGCGCACGAAAGTGTCTTTGATCACTTTCGTTGAATTGAGGTACATTGCCCACAGTTCCCCGTTGATCAGTACAAGTACTGCCTGTGATCAGGTAGAATTCCAAAGAATCTCCTTGACAGGGTTTCGCAGTTGTTCTAGCTGTTCTCAAACCGGAATGTCTCAAAGAAGACAACACGGAGTAAGTGAACCAGCGAATTGAGATTCACTGATTGATGAAAAATTGATTTGAAAACAATCGCGTATTGCTTAGAAGAAAGAGATTTGCAATACGACGAAGGTTTTATAAGAAAGATCAATTTTCAATCAAAAATACTTTTTGTATTTGAAAGGAGTACACATTCGATGTGCTAGAGAAAAGAAGATTTGCACATCGAACGGTTTTTCCAAAAGTATTTTTTCAATCAGAGATACCTTTTTGTGTTTGAAAACATGAACACACATTCGATGTGCTAGAGAAAAGAAGGTTTGCACATCGAACGGTTTTTCCAAAAGTATTCGTCAATTCATTACCTGGACCAAGGTTGATTCAAGAGTGAATCGCCCCATCGTTTCTATCCAGTTGTCACAAGTTTGATCTTTATAAAAGATCTCACATGTCACCCACCAAGAGCTTGTTTGATGTTGGCTCTAGAAGGATTTCCATCTTCATCGTGAATATTTACACATCACTCGGATGTTTTGACAATGCCACAAGGATAATGCGTAGGACTCTTAAAATATATTCTTAATTTCCACATTGTGTGAAACAGCAAGTCTTCAAGAATTTAGTGTCCTAATGAGATATTGTGGATGATCTCTTGGCTCTAGACTCAATTGTGCGCATTTGGTTCCTATGCCGGAGACTAGGGAGTGGGTCTCCTTCTTCAATATCAACAATCTCTAAGAGAAAGTCGATAGATTATGTAGGTTCCCCGTGAAAATGAAACAAGCCCTTTTAAGAGGAACTTGAGTAGCTTGGGAAGTTGTAGTGCAGTGCGTCACTGGTTCCATGACATCTTGTCTTCAATACTAGTGTTACCTTGGTAACAACCAGTAGCATATGTATTGAACCCGGTTTCTGCCCTAAGGTTGAATTATTGGAGGGCTATTTCTTTTCACCCTTTTCACATTCAATTCTTTTTCATTCTTCAACCCCTTCAGTGCTTACCGAGACATCATAACTAGAACCTTGTTGGGTTTATTCCAGTACTAGCTCAGTCTCAGTCCGCACTCTTCCCATATTCTCAATTTTCTCCTTTTTTCATCATACCTAAGGACTCCTACACTATCTAGTGGATTGTCCCTGGGTAGATCCCTCCGACTCTAGAGGGATCGTGGGAACTAATACCTAACCTTACCATCCTCATAACTCCATGCATAAAGTAAATTTGGTCGGTCTTTTGGTATTGTTCTTCTTCCATTGGAACCAATCGAAAACCTTTTGAAAATCAATCCAAGTACCTGTGATACACGATCAAAACATTTTGTACCTGAATTGTTTTTGATATTTTTAGAAAAAGCTCCCCCTCCACATGTGCATCAAATGTATTTGAAACGGTTTTAGCAAATGGAGGTAAGAGGACTTGAAACTTTCAGATTTGAGAATGAAAGATTTGATTCATTGATCGACAATTTCTAAAAGATATCACCATCACTTTCCCGATCGAAGTTAGTATTTTTCATACTTTGTTAAAGATATTTAATGGGAAAGGATGTGGTTTTCAAAAAGTTGCTCCCCCTCAACTTGTGCATGTGATTTTTGAAATTGTTTTGCACGAAGAGGAAAGAGTTCTTAATAGCACATTCACGATCATATAGCCATACTGAAACCATTAGAAAAACAATCAAGGTACTTTTTTATTGAAACTTAAGAAATTTTGTTTTGTACCTTGAAAGTTTGTTTTCTTCTGAAATGCTCCCCCTCAATATGTGCTTCGAGATTCGAAAGCGTTTAGCACATATGGGAGAGCAGTATGCACATTTGAACAAAAAAAATGATCATCTTTACTCAAGTTTCATTATTAAATCACAAATTCTCCCCCGATCAAAAATATCAATCCCTTTGAGATTTTGGATCCCAAGTGATTTAATAAGGTTTAGAAAAACGTATGAGAAAATGTGGCCAGGTTTAAATACTCATCTTGTTTTTGGATAAATGCTCCCCCTCAACATGTGCATTATGTATTAGAAATCGTTTGGCACATGGAGGCAGGAGTGCCCTTAAAGGACTAAAACCAATTCCATTTAAACAAATTTGAGATTTAAATCACGATCTCTACCCCGATCAAAAATTTCAAAACTTGTGAGATTTGTGATCCCAATTGATTTAAATCATGTAAAAGATTTTTGGGGAAAGACGTGGCTTGATTTAATTTTGAAAGATGATTGATACAGATCAATTTTAGACATTAAAGATTGTTAGTGTCAGGTATGATAGTTTTCAAGAGATCTTTAAGTAAAATAAAACAATTTCACAATCAAACAAGAACAGAAAAAAAATTCATTTTGTAAGATCTTTGAGTTTTAAAGAAAATCATACCACGACATAACATTAAATCTTTAGATCACCACTTATTATTGTACAAACCGGACTTTTATGAAGAAATATCGTTTGAAATTATTTAATTTGAAATCACTTATGATTTGACAAAATAAAGTCCGGTTGATTTCAAAACTTTGAATCTGATTTATTTTCAAAACAATATTTTTCCATTTTCAAAACAATATTATTCAAAAATTGTTTAAAAAAATGGCATCATCACTACTTGTCCTGCACAAAGATACGTTAGGTGGTTGAGAAGCTTTTGTTGTTGTTGCTGAGGGTTAGGAAGAAAACCATCTGCTGATGCAATGAGACTTCTTTGATTGCATTTTTTCATGCCAACGCTCCATAGAGGTCAAATTAAGCTCCGTTTCTTCATTTGACGATGAAGAAAACCATCTGCTGATGCAGTGAGACCTCTTACGTTTCATTTTATCATGCCAACTCTCCATAGAAGTCAAATTAAGCTCTGTTTCTTCATTTGTCAACCCAAGATATAGTTACTCTTTCCTTTCGGCATCCAATCATCTTCATATGTGGGATCCGGATCGGGAACATTCTTATATACCAATATACCTGCATACGTTAGTGAACACACATACAGATATATGGTGGTCGACATCACCCAAACAGCAATCGACTAATAAAAGTCAATGCGACATCTCAATCAGATCATGTAAAGGCATGAGAATAATGTGTTCATCAAACTCTAATCATCTAAACCTAGCAATCACATGCTAGGCACCTAGTCCTTCAACGTAGGTTAACATCATTTTTAATTAAGCATATAGGATAATTAAGAAAGCCCGTTAGAAGATATAGATTTGAAAACATTATCCCCCTCAATTAATGACACAATTTTTGAAAAGTTTAAAAGCACTGAAGTCATTGATTGAGATTACAAATTTTATAAAAACTCTGAATCTGATTGTTTTGAAAGCAACTCATTTTCCACCAATTTTTGAATACAACAAATATTTTTCTGAAGAATTTTAGATGGAAAAACATTTTTGTGGGAACAGCAGTCCTTCGACATACTTTCCTCATTTTGTTTTAGGATAAGTGCATGAAATATTTGAAAATTGGTTTAGCGCAGCACTTTCCTTTCAAGAAGAGCGGGTTGCTATCTGAAATCATAGCAAACCATGGTTAAAGCACGGGTTACAGTCTAAAGTAACTGCAAGCCATTTTTGAAGCGCGGGTTACAGTCTGAAATAACTGTAAGCCATTTTAGAAGCGCGGGTTACAGTCTGAAATAACTGTAAACCATATTTTTAGACATGTTTTGGAAAAAGAATATTTCCACCTCCTGCTCGAACTTCATCTATGGTCTCGTGCCATTATTGAATGACATTTCTAAGACCGTAGATGTTATCGATCTCAAAAGACATGTCTTGAGAAAAACATATTTTTGGTATTTTTAAATTTTCTGATTTTTATGGGTTTATGTTGATTTTATATTTTTCTATTTTGTTTTTCTTGGTTTTATATTTTTGTATTTTGCTTTTTGAAAAATATACACATATAGATTAGATGATATAGTTTAAGAAGATGATGATACGAGTACCGAGATAAGGATATCGAACAGCCCCGTTGCAGAAGATAGAAATCATCATCTCTTAAACATCCACCATCAAAGCTTCCGAGGCATCAGAATAGACGATAGAACATGAGCCTTTGAGAAACAGTGACTTTGGCAGCTTCCCCTCAAACCGAAAATCCTTTAGCTGAGCAGATTCAAAGCTTTCTTTCAAGCTTTCTTTCAAGCTTCCTTTAGCCAGGTGTACAAAGAAGCACACCATTATCATCGATCATGCTGCTCCTTTTAAGAATAATCACCGTGATTCTTCGTTCGAGGTTATATCATCCAATAGAACAACAACAACGTATCATCCCACATTTAAATAATCTTCTCAAATTCCTTTTCCACTGAAGTCTGAAGCGATCCATTCCAAAAGGTGTCAAGAGAACAATTCCCTCAAGTAGTTGAATTGATGAAGACAGTCTCTTTGTATAATGCTCAAAGACTCTCCCGAATACCCATCATGAGGGGAATGAAAACACCTCCCCAATGTTTACATTTTTCTTCCCTGATGATCGAGTATGAAGCTCAAGAACCCCAAGTACACCAATACCCAAGAACTCTCCCGAATACACATCATGAGGGGAATGAAAACACCTCCCCAATGTTCACAATTTTTTCTTCCCTGATGATCGTGTATGAAGCTCCAGAATCCGAAGTACACACATTCCCACCGAAAGAATAACTGATAACACCTCCCTCATGTTATACATTTATCTCCCCTGAGAATGTCATACTTGTGTACCTCTTTTATCTTCTGAAACTTTCTCTTACATCACTTCCCCCACGTAGTTGGAATAGTAACACTAAAATCCTTGATGAGTAAAACCTTGAGTTTCTCTGCGGTCATGACATTTTTCTTCCCGGGATATCTTCAATCACTTAGAAGAATTAAGTTCATAAAGTTTACTCACGTTTAGATGCTTGTCTCCTTCCCCCTTATTAGTTTTGACACTTCGTAATCAAGAACATAGTATAAGCCCAAATACTTGAAATCTTTATGAGAAGAACACTTGAACTCTTGTGAGAATCAACTTGCTGAAGACTCTCTCTGACTATTTTTATCAACCCTTATGTAGACAATTTGAAGTGACCACTGATGAAGAAAACCCTATATACCAAACTTGAAACTGAAGTAGAAATCCCCACATTTGTATCTTAATCTTGCACTAATGTTGGAAGAACGGTGTCGAGAATTTATGCTCCAAGCAAATCTCTTAAGTACTCACTACTCAATCAAAGTATGAGACATTAACACCTCTTGCGATTATCCACAACGTCATGTGCGTGTGTCACTGAGTAAAACAACGTAACTTCTAATAGTGATAGTTAACCAGGTCTTCAACCATCCACCCCGACAGCTGGTAACTAGATAAACCAAGACTTCAACTCAAATTCTTAAGCCCGAGAAAGTTATCAAATAAGAACACGCCTTTGTGAAAGTCAACTTCAATCTCAAATAAGTGATAAATGATTAACTCCGAAGTAATCAACTTATGTCAAATGCCCAACATGTGAATAAACATACAATCGGATGTACATTGATCCATCGAATGAACCGGAACAAATGATTCCTCAACATCAATGCCTTCTTCCTAAAGGTATTCATGTAGAGATGATCCGAAGATTCACCAATAATGTCTTCAAGCGGATGAGGTAGTCATTTTCCTTAATGTTCATGTGGTTGATTTACAGAGTGCACAATAATCCGTGAAGATTTGGTAAAGGAATACCAAAGAGCGGATCATTTTTCATGAACAATAATCCGTGAAGATTTGGCAAAGGAATACCAAAGAGCGGATTATTATTGAATAGTGCAACTGCAATATTACAATAGTCAATATCAACGCCTCGACGAATAACTGGAGATTGGGTTTCTCGAGGAATCACTGCTAAATAATATGAGCAAGTCTAATTGGGGATTGAATCTGTCTTATCACTATCCCCAAATTAGTGCTCTCCCATAAACCGACAATCTGTTTGATAAATGCCCAGATTAAGAAGAAGTCTTTAGATAATCAAATGCAACTCGTCTTTAGTCTTCTAACATGCATCAGAAAATGTAGAACAAACTGTAGACTCAACCTTCTTCAAGATTGTCCATTTGAGGAATAGATAGTTAACATCTTCATCACACCAAAAAGCATCCCAATTAACTTACCTCTTGCAAGTCCCTTTAACTAAAATCCCTCCCAATCAAACAAGAACAGAAAGATATTTAACAAGGAAATCAGCAATCAGCCCGCAACGAACACACTAAATGGTAACACCAAACTACCAATCACATCAAACAAGAACAGAGAGATTGTTCGAATCATCATGTTGATGTATACGTGTAGCATTAACCGGAAGCACTTTGTCGTTAATCATATCAGGTGTGAAGATGTCAACCCGCTCTTAGAAGATACTACATGTGAAGATGATCCGATAAGAAGAGTCTCGGTTCTTACATGAGTTAGGAGCCATTTGACCATATATTCTCAAATATCAATCAACTATGCAAAAAATTCACACTTCTTCTCCCCTCAAGAATTGCATACGGAGATGCCATTCTTGATTAAACAAGTGATTATCATCCAAATGTATTCTATTCACACTTCTCCCCTGCAAAATTAGCACATGATGTCGCATCTTCATTATATTGAGCAAGTGGAATAAGAGTAATTATCAGTAGTCCGGTTCACTTGATGACTGAAGCACATGGAAAAAGCATGAAGCATGTTGATGAGAATGGTCATAATAAGAAGATTTCTCTTCTTCCGAAGATAAAGCGCACTAAAACGTACACTTTTCTTTTCTTTAGAGAACGAGGCATGAACTGTTGTGATCATACGTCATAATCTCTCTCTTTTCAGCTCTCTTGGCAAAACTTGTAATCAACCCCATTATCATTCAGTAGGCTTTTTGTCATGATAGCTGATGGAGAAAACCCAATATGATGAATTTGAACCTGAAGTAAACTAACCCAAACTCATGACTTAAACTTGCACATATGTAACACAGAGCGGTGCCGAGAATTCATCCTCCATTGAATCTCTAAGTACTCTATACTCTTCATCCAACCAACCATCAAGTATAAGACATACATCACCTCTTGAAAATCTACAATTGAATGTGACACTGAGCACTACAACGTAACTCCTTAAAGTGATAGTTATTTTGTGGTGGTAAGAGCCCAATTCCCCCAAGTGGTAAAAGAAAAGGAAAAAGTTACCCAACAATAACTAGATTTCCAAGTCTTTGTTTTTGATAAAAATCTCGAACAAGGATCTGGAAGAATCTTCATCCAACCATCCCCGATACCTTCAGATACTAAGTACACTCGCCCGTGATATTTCACTTCAACATCAAATAAATAATAGTGAATTAACCCCGTTGTCACATCTTCTGGTTAAAAGCTCAAATCTAGCCTCCTTTGATGTTTAAAGTGAACTTTGATAATGGTTTGATCCCGACCATGGTAAAAGCACATAACCTCGTAAAACCATGTAATAACCAAACTACCATGACGAATATCCAAACACACATCCAATTCATGAAATACACCCTTTTTATCCCTTCTTCGAAGCAGAACTGTAGCACCAGCATCAAGTAAGATCCATAATTACACTTTCTCTTCTCCAAGATGGTTCCATCATTACGGGATTTTACAACTCTATGGTTTAAACCGAGAAATAGTTTCTTTCGCGGGATTTTACATAACCAAGAATAAACCATAAGATAGATCCGGAAATGCACTTTACCATTACCCGGATGTTTCCATTGTCACAGGATTTTACAAGTCTATGATTTAAACCGAGAAATAGTTTCTTTCGCGGGTTTTTACAAAATCAAGACAAAACCGTAAACAATGTTAGTTTGAATGTGTTATGACAACTTTGGTTTCGGTGAATGTCTGTTTTAGGAGAACATGCAGCGGTTCTTCAGCGGTTCATTATCCAACATCAACATTATCATCAACCATCCAGTAAACACTTTGGTAAACACATCATTCATGAATTTTTGTCAGAAATTGCAGTGACCCCTTGGTGAAGTAATCCCGATATACCAAACGTGATCATGAAGTAAAATTCCCCAGATTTGTTACTTAAGCTTGTACTTATCCTTGTGAAAAAGAAACGGTGTACCCACTGTACAAAACCTCTTGACATATCCTCAACTACGTGAGACACTGAAGTGATAGCTACGTTGTGGGTAAAGCGAGAAAGAATCACAACCATAACTAAATAGCCAAGTCTTTATCACATTCTATAAATGCCCAAACATGTCATCTTCGCGGAAGGGTAGAAAGACAGAAGACGAAATAAGTAAACGCGCCCGGAAAACCTCACTTCAAATCCAAATAAGAAATACCGTCCAAACAACCCCGTAGTCAACATTTTCAATAACAATTCAAGCCGTGACAGAATACCCTTCGAGAAAATGCATAAACCAAAGTATCAAACCTTATAGCACAATAAGTCTCATCTTAAAATCCCATTGATAAATCTCAAAATCAAGTCTCATGGCACACCAATCACATAGACATACAAAATGTACACCGGATCCAGTCTTAAGCACATATCAAAATCCATTCCAAAGATAGCTCACGACATAATGTCCAGTTCAGGAGTGAGACAGCCCATTATCCACAAACCAAATCTGATTAACGCCACTTCACTTTAAATATCACTACTTAAAATAACACCACGAGACCAAATATTCACATTGTTAAAATTCACTTGACATCATTAATGTTCACAAGACCAAATAACACTATGAGGCCCAAGCGTAGTTATCCTTTGTCCATTTTCTTTGGCCATCTTCTTTATCAAAATTAAAATTCGGAAAAATACATTTAGATGATCGAGATTTTGAAGATGCATCTCAATATCTCAAAAGAAACGAAATGAGAAGTCCGAATCACAAGCTCGGCAAGTCCAGTCCATTAATGAAATACTTGATCCAATGATGAGCCCAAATCCAATGTCACCAATTCCAGTTGGGTAAAAGACCCATTTCAAATTACAAATCTACTAAATAAGTTAATACAAATAGAGTGGTATATAACCGGTTAAAAGTAATTAACCCTAATATTACTCACATTGTCTAACCCTAACACATTCTCAGAGTATCCGCCCTCCTCCAACACCTTTAATATCCTCACTCCCAACACATCTCAACCCTAATGAATCTCATCCTCAAAAAAAATGCCTCCCTCTTTATCCTTAGAATCAAAATCAAATCTCATCAAGTACTTTTAATCTTTTTCATTTCAACAATAACAACAGATATTAAAACTCTTCGAGTTGGAATCAAGACGAACTTAGAAACACAAGCAAAGCCACAGGGATGGCATGATGTACATGATTCGAGTTAGCCACAGGGATGGCTTGGGATGATTAGGCTTCACGATTCATAAAGAACCACAGGTAGGTTGTAAATCATTTATCATTTACACGTGTAATAAAACGAATTTAAGAAAACGAAAAATAACACAATTGTTATAATTTCTTTTCTTGATGATTCGTATATTAACAACGAATATGCTTGCAAAGATGCGGATCAATGATGATTTCTAACTTCGTGTTTTAGACCTTTGGTTTTGATGAAGCTTTTGAGTTCCACGAGTTAAGAAAAACTGAGATCTAATAACATAGTTTGGATCTTTTCTTTCATTTTACATTCATGAACTAAATAAAAGAAACGAGATAACATGGTTGTTATACTCTTTCTTTGTCTTCGAATAATATCACAATAGGATCTATGATGATGAGTTTTCGTGAATAAGACTTTAGGCAGTCTTGATGTTTCAATTAAGTGCCACGAAAATATCTGAGATCTTTTACCATTTACCATTGATATCGTTTCTTGAAATATGTCATAAGATCTGTGATGTGTGAATCAAACACTTTTAAATTAGATAATCATTGGAATAAGGTTGAATGTGACTGAGATCTTGTGTCTTTATTATTAGCAATGAGTTATGATGTTGTTGGGTTCAGAGTTGTAGGACATGGTATCGTGGTTGTGGTATACATCTCCTTTGCTTTCCTTAAGATTTGTATTTCAATCTTGTTGATATACATGGACTGATGATGGGTTTAACTTGAAGCCATTTTGAGTCTTGTTGGTATTTGGTTTGTGGTCGTATGTTTAAGTCTTCTCATTCTTCATTTCTGTTCTTAGTATTTTCAAACAAGTCGCTACTATGCAATAATAGACAAGTCGCTATTTTGACACAAGTCAGTATAACATATTTCAATTTGACTCAAAAGTCAAACCGCCACCAAGTCGCTTCGTTTATCTTCTTCTTTATTTACTGACAAGTCGCTAATGTGTCATGAGTCAAGTCGCTAAACTTTTTTAAAACAAATCGCTAACTTGTTAAATAACAAGTCGCTACACTTGACAAGTCGCTATAACAGCTGTTGACTCAATAGTCATCAACTCGCCTCCTTTATAAAGGTTAAGTCGCCTTCTTTTAATTTCTATTAACAACTCACTATGAAGAATGACCCAGAAACTGTTTCTGTTTTTGAAGAAAAACTGCATAAAACTGCTTCTGTTTAGACCTCAAGAAACTGACCAGAAAAAACCCAGAAAAAAAATGCTAAAGGACATCCTTTTAGACCCGTTTTGACCACTGTTTGACCACCATATTACTCAGCTTTTGGTACAAAAAAATGTCCTAAGATACTACTGTTTGGACAAGTATTTGACACAAGATAGATATTAACACTGAATGAACAATATGACTTTTTTTGACCAAAAGAGGATACAAAAACTTGATAAGAACAGTTTACCCATAAAAATATTCCGACCACACAAATACACAAAACAGTTTCAAACAAGTATCAAAACCACAAAAAAATCATCAAAACACAACAACCTAGGCTCTGGTACCATTTGTAGGATCTTAAATATTATTGTGTTTGATGATTCGGGTGGCCTTGGATGATGATGATACAAGTATGCCATGTTTTTTAGAGAGAAAGAGTAAGAGGGTGTTCTTGGTAGAGAGTTGCTTTACAAATGAAATGTTAGATTGAATGAGAAGCACCACCCCTTCCATGGATGGAAGGGGTATTTATAGTTACAATGAATACGTCCTCCTATCGGACTGTGGATCAGGCATACAGTGGGTAAAGACCCGTCCTTCCTCCACGGTGTTACACTAAACTAAACTACGCTACTAACTAACTAATTAACTACAAAACAACGTAAATAACTACAAGTCTACGAGCTAACTTATGCTAGATAATATTTAGGGTGACCGACTCTTCACTATAGAATTTCTAATTCCTAACAATCTTGAAGCTCTCTTTCTCCTCTTTCCAACCATATATTACACGCTCCATATAGACCTCCATAACACCTTCAAATCTTTAGATTAAGATTCGTACTTTTAGGGTTTTCATCAAATGTTGTAGATTGGGCTTGAATAAGGTAAATGGAACATGGGTAACACTTGTTTGAGCTTTAATAAGCCACGTATGGCTTAAATATGGTTCGACCATATTGCAATTTTTAGGGCTTTTGGTTTAAACGTGGGATTAAATCTAATTAACACCTAAATAAACATGTAGCTAGTGTTTGGGAATCATGTGGTGTATCATATTGTTGGGTTTTTGCATTTTAGGTCTAGTTTCATGTTTTTGGTTAGAATAGATGTTGGGTTTGATGTTTGGTTGATGATTGGAGGTTGATTGATTGTATTTGGATGTTGTGGTATTGATTTAGGAGGTATTTGGATGTGAGCATGGGGCGTACGAGCCACCACACCCACGTTGGGTTGTGTTTGGGTGGCGTACGAGACCCATATGGACCATGGGTCCGGGTCGAGTTGTTTTGGTAGCTTGTTGGTTGATATTGTTGCTGTTTGGATGAGACGCGTGGAGTCGAAAAGCTTCTAGAGCTTGTTTGGTTCACGTGGTCTTAACCTTGACCATGTCATGACCATTAGGGTCATAACATTGGTTTCGGGTATATTTGATTGGTTGGCGAGATTGTTTTGAGTTGATTTGGGATTGAATTGCGTTATTATGACTTTTAGTTTGGACTTGATATATAAATTGTCAACTTTGAGCAACGTCGGTGTTACTTTGACTTTTTAGTCAATAGTTGACCCTGACAACGCCGTAACATGGACTTTAGTATAGTTTGGACTATTGATTGATTAAAATCCGAGAAGTCATGACTCGTGCTTATGGACTCGAAATGAATAACGATATGAAACTAATATTGGAATTTGACGATATATATATATATATATATATATATATATATATATATATATATATATGTATATATATATATATATATATATATATATATATATATATATATATGAAAATGCTAATAGACTATGACACATAAATAATAAAAAGGTTTTCATACCAAAAATATCGATAACAAGACTTATCTTGTTATTTACGATTTTAAATAGAAACTGACGACTAAAAATGGAAATGTTTTATGATAAATAAGTGATTAATGTTTCGAGTACACGTTTATCGATATATGCCAATTATGGGTATTTAATACTAGTTTCAAGTATTTATTTCTTACGTTGTGTGCATGGGTTACGGATAACCTAACGTTAATAGTGTTGATCCACGTGGGTAGCGGACTTATTAGGTTGACGAATCTAATAAGAGCCCACTAGATACGTTGGGTAACCTTATTAATGGGTGAATTATCCTTATGACTCTTTAGGATGCGACTGATTTATGGGATAATAAGCGACACGAATAGATAATTGAGTTTATCGAGTTGACGAATTCGATAAGGTCTACTATTTATTCCGAAACTTATTGGACTATGGAGCTTATCGCTTAGATGTCTCATTGTGTTGAATTAAGTCACATATTGGTTGTTTGAGTGCATTCATGGCATCATATTGAGTCGATACACCCACATGAGGATACTAAACACTAGGATTAAATGGTGAAACGAGACATTTTTGGAAATAACGAAATGGAATACATTGGGGTAGATAACGTCGATTTTGGGAAATATATATTAAAATTGGTTTACATTAATAGGTTGTGCCGAGTCGATAGTTGTTGTGTCATGATTACCTGTTATCTTCTGCTAGTGTTTATTCGTACGTTGCTTGCCTGAAATGAGTTTCATAGCCCCACTTTTATCTACGTTTTTAACTAATTTGGGGTGAGAATCATGCTAATGTTTTTGGATCTTTAAAACTATTTGGATTTGCTTATGTGCTTGACTGTTTAGATAGATGTGCGGTAGTTGTTGCCTTAGTCTAGGGTGCCGTTACCTAGCTAAGAATAGACCTCTACCTCGACCTAGTCTGGGGTTGGCAACTGTTCTAGAGGTTGCCACGACAGTGCTGGACTAGAGTCGCGGGGCCCGTGTAATCCCTGGATGCGGGATATGGTTGGTGATCCGGATAGGATTGGTTTGTGAACGGTGTTTATCTATCTTAGGTCTTGCATAGCAAATCAACACCTACAGGTCCACTATGATTTTATTGAATTTAAACCTATGAACTCACCAGCGTAAGCTGACCTTTTAGCATGTATTCTCAGGTATTTGAATGATGTTTGGAATACGTGATCGGTGGAAGCTTGGCAAGAAGGCATGGTTAAAGGATCATATTCGACTCTGATAAATTATGGGGACCTATTTTATTAAATAATGTTTTGGGCCTAATATTTATACTTTTGGATTAATGTTTTGAATATTTAAATTTGGGATTGGTTTTGAATGAAAATGACTATCTTGTTTGCTATACTTGTGTGAGATACCAATCCAATCGTAACACCCCGAAAACTTGATTAAGTCTTCCGCTGTACCGAGATTTGGGGGATGTTACAATGAAGTCTTAGTACAAGTAAAGAAAAAGTTTTCTTATTTGTGTTCATATAAAGACTATTTATTAGACTTAGACATTTTTTGAAATATGTATATTATACTATAACAATTGTTTTATGCAAAGTGTGTTCATTTAAAACAACATAGTATTTGGTATTCATTTACGCCTTAGTGATATAAAAGAAAAGTTGAAACTATATACATATGACTTGTTTATTTGTATATGTTGCGTAAATAAATACTTAGCGGAAATATTTTTTTAAAAACGCGTACGTTGTGCTTAGCGGAAACATTTTTTTGAGGAAGGGTTTTATGTAACGTTGCCCTTAGAATGTGGAACCGACTTGAGTGAATTAAGAGTCAAATTTTTTTAGAGCCGGTAGTTTAAGATATCTCAGGTTTAGCAGGAAAAGATATTAGTAATGAGAGAAAAAATATTTGAAACCATAAATACTACATTTAATACAATTTAGCCTGAATTAGTAACACTTATATCAATGTCATTGATCAGGTTATTTGACCGCCCTTCATACAAAATTCCAGACAACATTAAACGACTCATCAATAATGGAAAGATGATCTTCTTTATGTACAAGTTCGTAAATCTCAGCTTAGCTCAAAACGCATCGTAATTGATCTGAAACCATAATTGTTTGAATACTTTAGAACTAAACTGGAATTATAGCGACGTCCCTTTCACAACCTCTGCTTCTCTCTACGTATCCCCAACACGAACCTTATTGTCACATTTTTTTCATAGGTATCTCCATGTCCGAACTTACAGCAAACCTGAGGAGCTCTTGCACACCAAAGCAGTTGTTTCATGAAAACAATTGTGTTAAGACTAATTAACCTAATGACATCATTTCGTAAAAATAATTTAAATTGACAATATGATACTATTTTCTTAGTAATAAGATTAAAGTGAAGTAAAAATAACAAATACCTTGGTTAGAGCTATAGCAGATGCAGGTCTGCTACAGAGTCAAGATACGTTTCAGAACGCACGAAATCAAGAGATGTTGGAGTTTTGATACGTTAACCCCAAACTGGATAATTTCGAAAACAGTCGTGAACAAATATAGAAAAATAAAAGAACTTCAATAAAACATAAATACGGGTGTACATACATGCTCAAGCAGGTTGTCACCATCGATTTGGTGAAAGAACCTTTCGCTGTTTGCGAAACTTGTACCCACACAAGTTGTATTCTGTCAAGGATCTTTTTGTTTCGTATTTGAATAGCGTTACGTCATCGAGTCGAATCTTTCCAGTCGGAAGGATACCGCAATCGTCACCCGATGACGTTGACACGCGATGTTCAGGATAGTGACACCCGTCTAATCGCCACCTCAAATTCCTTTTGATGTGCCAAGAGCCTTTGCGCAAAAGTTTGCACCAGACAAATTGCTAGACCATTGTCGCAATGAAAGGAATTCGAGGGGAAGATGAGAATCGACCAATATCTTAAACATACCGAGTGGAAAGATTCCAATCGATAACATGACTATTTGGTTGCGTAAACAGTTTTTTTTGCTTTCGTACCTGAATATGGTTGCGTCATCGAGTGGAATCTTTCCACTCGCTAGCACATCTCAGAAGTCATTTCGTAATGTTGAGACGCGATGTTCAGGATAGTGAGACCGTGATGCAGACGCCTCGAATCCCTTTTGCTATTTCAACAGTCTTTTTGCAACTGTCTGCATGTTGCTAGACCGCTATAAGAACGAAAGGAATTCGAGCGGAAGATCAAAACGGGGTAGTATATTGAGCATCTCGTTTCAATATAACCAAATGAAATATGCAACATTCTACCGGGTGGAAAGATTCCAATCGATGACACGACGATCCAGTTGCATAAGATTCTCTTCCGTACCTCAATATTGTTGCGTCATCGACTAGTCTCTTTCCACTCGGGAGTGCACTTAAAGCGTCCGTCGCTAATGTTGAAACGTGATGTTCAGGATAGCGGTAGCCGTCTAGTCGCCCCATTTAATTCCTTTTGCCATTTCAACAGCTGTTGTGCAAATGCCTGCACCAGACGTATTGCTAGACCGTTTTAGGAACGAAAGGATTCCGAGGAGTGAATTAGAACAGGGCAATATCATAAACATCTCATATCAATATTAGCAAATGAGGCTTGAAATATTCTACCAGGTGGAAAGATCCCAATCAGGGACACAACAATTCGGTTAGATAAGATTCTACTCGAACTGACTACAAACGCATTGGCAATTCCAATCGCTCCCCTACTTTGCAGCAACCACCGATCACGAAGGTCATATAAGCGTATACACAATATCAGTATATCGGCATTCGAAATAGTCTTATTGCAGTGTTAGAATTTGAATCTACCAATATAGCGATACATAGACAGTAGTTTTCAGCCAGCATTAGTTTATACTCATTATTCATGCTTCCCGATGTAGCATAAAGTAGCAGCAATACATACTTGTTAAATACACGCACCAAATACTGTGCGAACCTACGTTTATTTATGATGTAATCCAAACTTTCGCTAACCCGTCACTATGACACAGCAAAAGGAATTCGAGAGATTATAGGCTCAAAACCAAACGGCTCAAATAAGGGATGCACTTTCACTAACACATCGTACATCATAGAAACACATGGATGTTGGCACCAAATGAGGCTTATATATGCGTATAGAATAGCGATACCAATCTACCAGCATGGCTGTAGCCATACACTCAATATGACTGTCGTGCCATGATGCGCGCAAAGGAAAGGTATGCGCCATGGTCAGCATATTATCATCATCACCTATAAAAAGGGAGAACACCAAAATTCATGTGCTCAAAACCAAACAGCCCAGATAGGCTCAAAACCAAACGGCACACATAGATTTTGACACCAAATGAGACTCACTATGCGTATACAATAGCGATCCCGGCCACCAACGTAGTTACAACCATACACTCGATATATGCCGTGCCACGATACATGTATACAGTGGCGATAGCAAGCGACCAACATGACTGTCCTGCCACGATGCGGCCCAAGGAAATGTATAGGCGTTGGTCACCATATTATCATCATCGCCTATAGATTGGTAGAACGTTAAAATAGCAAAAGCATTCAATACCACGTCAAACGATACCATAAGAACAACAAAGTAAAACAAAGAAAACCCAAATGCATGTCAAATCTCACCCACATACCAAATTTCCTCCCAGATGAGGTAAGGTATCTAAAATTCTAAAACGAAATGGAAAATGAAACTACTAATGACCACTATGTATACGTTACAATGAAAAGGCCGGATACACATGAGCCCAGCTTTATCAAAAGGAAGCCCAGGCCCCAAAATAAATACGACTAACATATTAGCAAGGTGCACCGACCCATTTTTCTTGTAAGTAATATTTATGCCCACTGACCATCTATTGATCTCGGAATATTTTAGTCTATCCAACATTCGCTGAAACTTATAAAAAAATTCGCCGACCATTGGAAAATATCTGTTAAACTAAAAAAATCAGAGGAAACAGGTGGTAGTATTAAAAAGTCCACTGGCCTTCCGTTTTAGTTTAAAGATACAATACACGCACCAAATACCGTGAGAACGTATGTTTGTTCCGCGGCACGGTCCACAGTTTCGATAACGCCGTCATAAGTCACGAAACACGTTCATGTGGACACCAAATGAGGCCGATATGTGTACACAATAGCGATACAGGGCTACTACCATGGCTACACCATACACCAATATGAACGCCTTGCCACGATCGCGCGAAAGAAAGTGTACGCTATGGTCAACATATTGTCATCATCACCGTTGATAATGAATCAACCATAAGATTCTACTGTTGTACACAATAGCGATACCAGGCTGTAGCCATACACTCGATATGACCGTCGTGCCATGATGCGCACAAAGAAAGTGTATGCGCTATGGTAAGCATATTGTCATGATCGCCTGTTGATAATGAATCAACCATAAGATTCTACTGCTACCTACTGATAATCCTAAAAAGAACAATGAAATTCAGATTGAAAATTAATACATGTATCCACAAGGACTGAAATGTTGCATGAAAGACTAGATGCTCTGGTGGATGCCTTATGGAAATCATAAGTGGTGATCAGTATTCGACCAAGAAAAAGCAATCCGAGTACCCGTAATAGGATTAGTTTTTCTTAGCCGAATACGGGTCACAACATCCATTTGCTGAATACTGATCAGGAAAAGTGGATACCGAAGAAATGCAAGACTTAGATCAGAGCGCTGGCCAAAACTTTTGGGCCCAACTAACAACCTACAGACATACAAAATAGATCGTTAAAGTATATATTATTAGCTATATTAGACAAACGCACATATGCAGGAAAAACATACAAGATACCATGACACATAAATTTTTTTACACAGCCTACCATGAAGTTGCCGTCTAAAAATGTGACCAGGAATCCTCGAATGCGTAGTTTTCTTATGGCTAGCAGTATCATCGTAACTAATGCTCAGATCTGTCGTGAGTATGACGACAACTCGTATGTATAAACAGTTTATACACAGCTAAAAAGGCACATGTCAAGAATCATTGACGTGATACTCAAAACCCTAGCGTAAACTAACCACGACATTTGTATTGAAATTAGTAACTCAATGCAACATTTTCAGAATTTCCTAATCGCCCTTAATTTCTTAATAATGATTAGCAACCTAAAATGGCAACGTGTTACACGCGCCATAATAATTTTTTTTAGCAAGACACAACGTCATTGAACTTAAAATACAACAGCCGCATTTACTTAAACACCATCAAAAAACACACGATTCCCATGGCTTATGTATTTTGGGTAATGTATAATAGGTAAACCCCATACTTCATTAGGCTCAGACTCGTAAACAACCGAATAAAGAGGATTGCTCCAACGTGGTACGCAAACTTTGTAAATGCCTCGCCAAATGAAGATGGTTGCAAACTTCAAAAGTTGTCCCCACCAACGGATGGAGAATCTCAACTTTGGTCAATCCATTGAACGCGTTCAAATTCTATCATCACAGCCTTTCAGTTACCCTATTAGGCATTACAAAAGTTAAAAGCTACAAAGTGCTTGATAACTTGTTCAGCCTACTAAAAACCAATTAAAAGTAAGAAGCCAATCAGCCCTCAAAAACTCAGATTGCTTCCCCCAAGGCCTCCATCGTGTAGTACAAGGAAGGCAACATTATATCTTTAAACTAAAACGGAAGGCCAATCATGCCTCAAAAACTCAGACTTTAACTATCTCTTCCGTCAAGACCTTCACCCTGTAATACAAGGAAGGCAACATTAAATTTACATACCTTATTGATTCTTCCAATTATATGTGAAAATGAATCAACCATAAAGCCAAAATCTACCTAAAAAAAACTGAAACCCTAACTCTTCTATTTCGATTAAACGTAACCATAAAAAATCTACACAAAAGTGGTTTCTCCGGTTAAGTGTAATTGAACATGAATCAACCATAAAGCAATATGTCAGGCCAAAAAGCCCAAAACCGAAACCCTAACTATCATATTTCGATTAAGCCCAACCGCAAATAAAAAGGTGGCTGCAAAGTGGTAATAAGAATCTTAGCACTATAAAAATCAGAGGAAACAGGTGGCGCTCATGCAAGAGCCCATATGGTGACACACCGTAAAGGATGAGGTGTAACGGATTATTTTAGTCCACCGACCATGCGGAAAATAGTATTAAAAAGTCCACCGGCCTCCCGTTTTAGTTTAAAGATATAATAACGCCAAAATAATTTATAAGTCATTTAGCGTATGTATTTGTTACATAACGTATTAATAAATAATGAGGTTAAATACTTATTAGTTATTTATCAATATTGTATTAATTTTAAATTAACAAATCAAAACTAGATAATCTATAATTTATCCCTATAGGGGATCGATCAAGGAGGGGAAACATGAAGTTATCCTTGGCTTGGTGATCAAGTTACGAATGATCTAGAACCCCTTGTGTTTAGTATAAATGCAAAGGCTTTATTTTTAATCCTCATAACTTAACACACAAACTAAACCTATCCTCCCTCATCTCCTCTAAAACCGATCGACCAAACATCCTCTTTAAGGTTTGTGTTTTCGTCTTTTATCTGATTCGATCTAAGGTGTAAAAGCATATACATTCGGGTGGTGTTAGAACTAGCTTACCAAAAGTATTGGTGAATGTGTAGTGTGGATCAACCGTAGAGAATAACCACATTGGTTATTGTTTCTTGATCATACCGAGCAAATAAGGTTGATAACTCTTATGTATTCACTTGAAATGGGTAAAAGTAAAAAATGACTAATGTACTTTTCGATTTGTGCTAATATGACCAACATACTTTCAAAAGGTCCACTATAACTATAATACTTTTAAATTATAACCAATAACTAACCACTTGACATGGTAATTAACCGTTAGTCCCCAATACATTAAACAATTGCACCGTTGATCCCCAATACATAAACTTAGTTACGTTTTCATCTATTTTTTTTTACGTTTTTGTCATTTTTTTCGTTTCGTCTGTTTTTTACGTTTTTGTCTGTTTATTTACGTTTTCAAACATTTTTTTTTACATTTTCGTCCGTTTTTAACGTTTCCATCCCTTTTTTATGTTTTCGTATGCTTTTTCAAGTTTTCGTTTGTTTTTTTACGTTTTCAACCCTTTTTTCGTTCACTTTTTTTACGTTTTCATCCGTTTTTTTACGTTTTCGTATGTTTTTTTACGTTTTCGTCCTTTTTTACGTTTTAGTCCTGATAAGGATTTAAAATGTACACTTTTGAGGGGTCATTTAAGCCCTTAATCGACCACTTTTATATCCGTTACTGCTTAATTTCGTTCCTTTTCACTTTTTAGGTTTCTTGAAGGCAAAATCCTGGAATGACACTTATTTAGACGAAAAGGCAAGAATATGTGAAGAAAATGGCTAAAGTCAATATCAAGACACTCAAGCTGCTGGAAACGCACCCGACGGCGTCACAGATAAAGGGTGACACCGTCCCTCTAATTGCTATTTTGTACTTGACGGCGTCAGGCTTTAAAGAGTAGAGCGTCACAACTCAGACGGCCTAGATCCATATTCAGACGGGTCGGAATGAATTTGGCCGAGCGGCGTCACAACCACACAACGCGCGTCACAAAGTTGACTTGGCCAAGATGAAACCCTAATGGCGGCGATCCGACGACGTCACAATTAAAGAAATGTTGCGCCGCTTGCTTGTAACTCTATATATAGAATTCGAATTTTCAGACTTTTAGAGAGGTAGAATTGTGAAGTAAAACCCAAAAATGATTTTGGTTGTCTTGGGCAGTATCTTAGGGTTCTCATACCCTATTGTACATCAAGATAAGTGATAAGGATTTAAAAGGTACCTTTTCGAGGGGTCATTTAAGACTTTAATTGATCACTTTTGTATCTGTTACTACTTAATTTCGTTCCTTTTCACTTTTTAGGTCTCTTGAAGGCAAATTGCGGGAATGACACTTATTCGGACGAAAAGGCGCGAATATACGAAGAAAATGGCTAAATTCAAGAATCGAGACACAAGTCAGCTGCTGGGCCGAAGGGGACGGTGTCGGCGTTTAATTGCGACGCGTCGCAACATGTTTTGTGACGACATTCGATGCCAAATTGCTTATTTACAAGTGACGGCATCGGGTTTTAAAAGAGTAGGCGTCGCGGCTCACGGCCTAGATTTGATCCAGACGGTCGAGAGGCGAAGCGTCCTATGCATAAGGTGGACATTGCAATCACAATGATAACGTGGCCAAGGCGAAAACCTAATGGCGACCGATGGCGTCACAATTAAAGAGTAATGGCCGTCGTAGCTTTGGAATCAAATTTTCAGTTTTAGGGAGAGGTAGTTTTGTGGAGTAAAAACCTAAACCGAACCAAGGCTGTCTTGTACAGTATTTTAGGGTTCCATGCCTTATTTTACATCAAGATAAGTGTTTTACTTCGTTGATTCAATTATGTCTTCAATTGATTGTGTGTATGCTTGCATGTTCTCCATGTCCGGCTAATTTACCTGTGTGTTTGCTTAGGTAATATGAAACTTAGTTATTGAATATTGATTGGTTGTCTCTTATCTTAATTGTGATTGACCTAGTATTGCGATAGGCCATTCGTTGTGTTATTAATGCTTGATTAATCTTTGTTAAACCTTAGCATATAGTTACTAGTGGAATTGTAGGCTAAACATCCAAAGAATACCTTAGTGTTAAGTTTATGAATCCTAGAGATTTCGTAGTCATTAACCTTTCGTAGCTTCAAAGAGTTAGGGATAAACGCATACCCTACGACCTTAGAAACACAACGTGTTAAGAATAAGGACGTGACAATTCAACCATCAATAGGAGATAACTAGGGAGTACTAAAACCAAAGTAAACACATTTTTAACTATCATACGAGCACACAACAATAGACATAGACTACCCCTAGCTTAGTTAATTAGATTAGATAAGTAAAGTAATCGGTAGAAATACCAAACCCCGAGATTCGTACCTTTCCATTTTCTAAAAAAATATAAAAAATATAAAAAATAATCTTCCTCAACCCCAACCTTAGCGTAGTAACTTCTCACTAGCATTCCTATTCCCCTAGAGAACGATATCAATACCCATGGCTTACCCTAATACTACACTACAACGATTAGGTTCACTGCCTAGTATAGGTGATGATGAATATAATAAACATAAATAAAATATATGCATTGAATCATCACCAACAACGGATCCATATTGCCATATGATCAATCAAATAAAACAAATATAAGGTTTATACCTTTGCGTGATTAGGTACTTGAGACACCAATGACCACCACGAATGGAATCAAGAAACCAAAAGACCAATTAGGTTGGCCTTTCCGATGTTGTGAAACACACTACACTGCGTCTAACAATCACCGCTGATGCTAGTCTTAACCTTTGAACCAATCCTTGCACAAACTACTCTTAGAATTATGAAGGAAGAATCAACCAAAACAAAAACACTATGTATGTGTGTGTTTTGGGCGTCAAAAGGGAGGGAGGAAAGAGCATTTAAGACCATTGCAACTTACCATTATCATTAATTCTCATCAATTAGTATTAATGCTAATGATGTCAAATCATAGATACACATTAGGCCCTTCAAAGACCAAATACTCCACTTTACCCCCTTATGTAACAAAGGTTATACATATGTAAATCGATAAATACATTATGACAATGGTGTCTAAGTGTATATGTAATGACCCCATAGGCTCACATATGACTAGCCATATAATTATTTATTATGACACGAGCATACTCCAAACTCCCACTGCGGCGTCATAATAGATAAGTAATTATACAAGCAATGGTTAGCGTCTAGCAACAAGCCAATGCCCCTAGTGATGTGAGGTCGGTTCTTAAACATTTCATTAAATGGTTTATATGTCATATATCCCTTTGTTTGAATACCATGTTGAATATTAGACATGGATCAAAAGTCATTCTAATTGTTCAACTATTATGTTCTCGATCTTGATATTGAACAAGATTACCAAGTGAATTAAGATTCATCTTAATCTCATTTGGGTACGGCCATACAAACATCTGTTCAAATCATCGAGGGGCCTAATAGTATCTAACTCCAAACCATGTGGAGGAACAAATCCTATTTTGGTTGCCGTGTCATTCATGTGTTCAAATTATTCGATAGTGGCCTTTATAACTACCTTGTTAGGAGCGTTTAACCATATCAAGAATGAAACTCACATTGCAAAACACCTTGCATCTCAAGTCTAAGGATAATAGACATAACCATTTTGAGATTCACCATTTGGCGCGATCCATCGCATTGAATACTCGTAGGTTGAATCAGTCCAATGCTCATCACCATGAACAACATGTGAGTTTGGCAAAATAGTCACCAACACACTCACAATTGCCTTAATTCGATGATACTCCCATATAAATCCACGGCAATGGACAATTTTAGAATAAATAAATTATTCATGGATTAAACATGCAAATATAGAACACATTAGTATGAATGAATACGATCATACCAGGTATTTCAATTCATTATATAATCTGTTGCTTAATGTTCCATTATCCAAATACTAAAAACAGATATTCATAAGACTACTTATAGGTCAGAAAACCTTTGTTCCACCATGATCAAATTATGTTGTACAAAACAACAAGTAGTCATCTGAGTAAACCTTGAGAATACTTGTTTCAAAATCCATGAAAGGTATGATGATTGTGCTTTTGTATGTGTGCATTCAAGTACAATACTAGTATTGCAACAATGCATTCCATAGGGTGTTTGAAGCTAGCAAGCACCTAGCTGAACATTTCTAAACAGTTCTCAAATCAAGTATTCTTCTTCTTTTAATGTATAATGCATTAATGCTCTCAATCGAGCACATCTAGTCAACAATGTCATCATTCATGATGATATGCTACCATGACTAGGTTTGAGCATCATTTCAGTTAAATAAGAATCAATGTATGCAAACGAGAGATCCTCAAATATCCGTAAATGTTGAACATATATATTGTCCTTTGCAAGGTCCATTAGAATGTTCGTTTAACAATTATCTAATGACATTCACTTAGATATTTGTTGTTATCAACTCATCTTGCATTCGTGCAAATGATATAATTAGTCTAATGCATAATATGATATACATAATGAATCCTTTAGTTAAACCGAAGGTTTCTATTCATGCTTTAATCTCATAGTAAGATTGATTAATGAGACTTCGCTCAATAATATTTCATATTGTTCAGGACTTAATAACAGCTTATGTTTATTTGAACAAACATATGTAACAAGGTTGCATGTTTTATTTTCTAAAACTCTCAAGAGAAAACTTCATTCCAAACTAAGGAATAAATTCTAGCTTAGATGGAATAATGTTTCTAATACGTTATCAACATATGATATTTAAGAAAATAAATCACATTGCTCCCACTTGCTCTTAGTGTACTTCGTATTGATCTTATTTTAATCAAAATCAAATTAATGATTTTATGGTAAACTAAAGATCTCAGCTCGAAGATGCATGATCTAATCCATACTTGGATTCTTGAATCTTGCAGACATAATAAAGATTATATAGATTCATAAACCCTTTTGAATACACATCGTCCTCACAAATGTATTCAATAAGAAAAGAGTTTTGAAATCCTATTATCATATTTCATTTACATGAAGACAAGTATGACAATTCATCATCTTTATACATTTAATATTTGCAGGTAGGAAGATTTAATCATAGTCAATATCTTGAGTATGAGTATCTCCTTTCACTACTAGTGAATTAAATGTGTGTACAAGTTTGTCCTTTTTGAGTCTTCTCATTGAGACTCATTTTTAACCTCACAGTCTAAGCGATTGGTAGAGATCAATCAAGCTTCATGAGTGATTGTCTTCCACGGACTGCATCTTATCATTCATAGTTTTGAGCCATTCATCAGTTCAGTGATAATCACGGCTCTATAGTTAGCAGTTCACAATGACCCTCTAACTTATATGCCTTAGCATTGATATAAAACTATATCATTGGTCAGAAGTATCCTTCCGGATCTATGAATGAGAGATATCATACTATTGTTTAACATATGCATGTTCAACCTTAGTGTGACAAACAAGAATGTACATAGAAGGTTGTGTATATTAGTTCTTGAACAACTTCAAGATCTAAAGGTGCTCAGCTTGCTTTGTACATAGAGATTAATCTCTAGATACACAGCATCTTGAGAAACAATAAATTGTTTTCATTGGGACATCAAAATACATTAGTAGTTCTTGACTCGGTTTGTTAATTACTTACTTTAAGGTATTTAACAAATTAAGAACTTCAATCAAGACATAATGGAATTCATCCCATTCCACAACACAATGGCGTCTTAATACCTTCGGATTGGAACCATATTGAGTGTACCCGGCACATTCAATTTTCTAACCTAATAGCTTTGGAGTAAGATAGTTTAAGTCATCAAAGATCAAACAATATCAATAGAGCTTGATTTTCCATGATGGACATACCATAATGATGTGGTATTCCATGAGGATTGATGTTGTGAGACTATCCACAACTCATTAGATGAACTTATACTCTTTGGCTTACGTTATGCAACCAAGTCAAACCGGATGGCATCAACAGTGTTTTCGGAATTGCATACTTAATTTATAAGTTTTTGACCAAGTCAATAACTTCATGTGCACGTTTTGACTAGAAAACATAAACATTTAATATTTTACTATACGTCATACGTCATTTACAATTTAATGACTTCATGTACATGTATTTAACAAGAATACATAACAAGTTAACGTCTTACTTTACGTTATATGTCTTTCAACAATTAGAGACTTGATGTTTAAGTCTTTACAAGAGACCTAAACATATTCAAGTAAAGCAATTTTGAGTGCCGGCTCTTGGCCTCAATAGTAATTTCAAGTTAATTTCATACTTCAAGATTATGAATTTACAATAATAATACATAATCATATTCTTGAACAATTCGGTGAATATGTTGAAGTAGCTTTTCATATTATCTTGACATTTGTTCTAATTAGGGCAACTTACATTTTATGTGAAGAAGTCCTAGTAGAATATTAGTTTTCTTACCTTGCAGTCAAGAAAAACTATTTGTTATATGTTTGTACCTTGCACACAATGAAGATTTCTCCCACTTGTATGGCTAACATAATCAGCGAAATATGATAGTGTCACAGATATGATTTTATACAAAATAAAAATATAGATATGTAGAACTTTATTGTTTTAATAATGAATCATGCATAACAATTTATTGATAACTTTTCAGGAAGCAACATCAGGGAGCGACAAGTTATCTAATAAAATTAATGCAATGGTTCTTATATAAACTATGATGCTTCACGTGTGGAAAGTAATGTGTTATTTCAAGACAATCGAAATAATATGGGACCCTGCAAGGTAATAAAGATTACGGCTCCCAGGGATTAGACAACATTACATGTGTTTGTCACCCGAATTAAAGTCACATAGCTCCCATTGGATTATACAACATTATAAATGTTATGTCACCATGGGCGAGTGTCGATTGGATACTTTCCTTCTTTCTTTGAACATCTACACATTATTGCTAATGTGAGTCACTTGGACTAGTAAACATGTACTTAGATATTCAATGAAGTGCATCAAGTTCTAACATATAGATGGCAGACTAGCCATCATTGATATTTTAACTTGAAAATAGTCATGCAATTCCTCCATAAGGTCTATTTTACCACAAGGGTGTATAGTACCTTATTAGGTTTATTGGGTTAAGATAATTGCTAGGTAATCATGCTAGTAGTTGTCTTTACCATTTTACTTGTTTATTGATATTTCCATCTTCTAATTATTAAAACTCATATTATTTTGGTAGCTATAGAAAGCGTGTTCTCTAGTTATCCAAATATCTTATCTTACTCAATGTTTGAAGCGGAACTAGGGTTATAAAACAAACTTGAAAGAATAAGATGTGCAACCATACTTAACCGTTTTGACTTTTGCAAGACATCACGATTTCTAGAGTAGGTGTTCTTTGAGTTTGATTAGATTTAGGACAATTCAAATATTCCTATTATTTCCTCATAAAGAAATGGATAGGAACAAGTCTCTTTCTTAAAGAAGTACTTAGTTTGTCTTTTTAACAAGAAAAGAACAAACTTTTGTTTGGGATGTGATGCATTATATCATTAATATGAATTTACAAAGTTCAATTTTTAGCATTTTCGATAATTATCCTTTTACAAATTAATTACCCCATGATTAAAACAATTAATTTCTGAAAAAAGGCTAAGATCCATTGTGCTTCTACTATCATCAGTTGATGCATAGTAAGATTCAATTGGTAGGCGACGATCACCAATTGCATTACATGTGCAACTCTTAGATCCTTATGTGACTCATGGCACTAGTGAACATCTAGTGTGTCAAGTAGGCATGTTTAGTCATCCATCCTTGCCTCAGTCAAGGTCACCGTTAACTCGATTAAGTCATCCAATTTGAGAGCGTCGAAAATCTAGGTCTGCATAGACAATAATCACCTTGGGTTACAATTCAACCTAGGTCCCATGCATAGGCAAAAAGTAATTGCAAGTGTTCTCAAGCGATTGGACGGCATGACTTAAATTTGTGAGGGTAAAATATTTTGATTTGAATCAAAAAGGTGTCTGAAGAAGCATGCATTCATTCTTGTGCACAAGTTAAAAACTCTTCTTAACTTAAGTCTAATCATTGTTTTAATTTATATGTGTCAAGTTGTCCATTTTCAAGTCTAATATAGAACCTAAGTGAATTATAATAGAGATTGGACAATACATAAATCGAATAACATACATAACAAGTTAAGTGTTATTTTTAAAACAATGATTTTAAGTTAAATCCGTATTTAAACTTAGTTAAACTAAATCATAATATTTAGTTTTAAAAAAATGGTTTGTGTTGCGCGTTTTAAGTTTTTAGAAAACAATATGCAAGTTATATACATTCACAACATACATAATAAGCAAACAACCAACACACAACCACAATATGCAAAGCCTCAACCGATGAAAGAACCTATGCTTGGTCACGTGAGCCATCACGAGAACCAAGAGTCATCTAGGGACATAAACCACAACCACCGCGAGGAGGACTCCTTGCTCCAAGACCAAGCTGGGACAAGTAGAAGCCCATTATGCACATGAAAGTGAATGCCGACCAATTTTCTGCATTGGAGGCCCAATGGTAGAAGGAGTCATCCCCGAGCTTAGCACCAAACTACAAAGTTGTGGGCCCATGAGTTGTCTACCTGCAAAAATTTGGTTAAAAATACGCCACCAATCATCCGAGCGCCGTTTTCTTTGCAGCTTGTAAGAGCAGCCATATTCGCGTTTTATGTCTTTTATGCTTCGCCATTCCATTCCAAGCATCGGTTACAATATATAGAATGTAAAATACAACTAATCTACTATCTATCTATTGTAGAATGCCCAAACAATGGCCAAAAACAAATTAAAATTCATACATAAAAGCCGAAACAATGGCAATCCCCAAATAACAAGAAATTAACGACAATCACATCATTCATAGCACAAGTGGTCTAGGTTTTCATCGGCTTTGCATATACACATAATAATACCATAAAATAATGAACATAACACGGTGTTGGCTAATCCCATGAGCAAACATGCATGTATTGCCATGGGAATTATAAATAACATGAAATAAAAGATTTAGCCAACGAATCGAAGAAATAATCAACAAGAATTAAAACCCCGATTAGTACGCGAGTAAAATGGATTTAGGTTCTCAAACCTACTGAAATTAGACCTTCTAAAAATCATTTTACCACAGAAAATTAAGCCTTAGGGGCTGTTTTCAAATCGTTTCAAGAATCGATTAAAACAACGTGATTAAAGCCATTTTAGCGTCCGAACACATTGTTTAATTAACAAATCTGAAACCAATGGCCATAGGACCAAAAATCACAGATGTTTATATTAATAATAACATTCTTAATCCATGAAAAATGGAGCCCTCGGGGCTGTTTTGAAAGTGGTTACATAAAACACTTAAAAACTTCGCGTTTTGACCATTTTTTTAGCATACAGATAATCATATGGCACATATGATGGCTCTGATACCACTATAGGTGATGATGAATATAATAAACATAAATAAAATATATAGCGCAGCGAATCATCACCAACAGCGGATCCATATTGCCATATGATCAATCAACTAAAACATAGTTAAGGTTTATACCTTTGTAGCGTGATTTCGTACTTGAGACACCAATGACCTCCACGAATGGAATCAAGAAACCAAAAAGACCAATTAGGTTGGCCTTTCCCGATGTGTGAAACACACTACACGTCTAACAATCACCCTTTGATGCTAGTCTTAACCTTTGAACCAATCCTTGCACAAGACTACTCTTAGAATTATGAAGGAAAGAATCAACAAAAACAAAAACACTATGTATGTGTGTGTTTTTGGGCGTCCCAAGAGGGAGGAAGAGCATGGAACAAATTGTAACCTACAATTATCATTAATTCTCATCAATTAGTATTAATGCTAATTGATGTCAAATCATAAGATACACATTAGGCCCTTCAAAGTCCAAATACTCCACTTTACCCCTTATGTAACAAAGGTTATACATAATGTAAATACGATAAATACATTATGACAATGGTGTCTAAGTGTATATGTGTGTGACCCCATAGGCTCACATATGACTAGCCATATAATTATTTATTATGACACGAGCATACTCCAACACCTAGGGTGTTGAAAAACTTGCTCGACGAAAAGGAAGTTCCTTTGACCCGACAGCGGCTAGCGTAAGCGTATCAAGTTTTTGGCGCCGCTACCGGGGAATAGTTATTGCTTAGGCTTGATTTCTATCTCGTTTAGGTCTACTCACAAGATTCCTATCAAGTGAGACTTTTTTTTATTAGCTTCCTTGTAGTATATCCCCACTTCTTTGTCTTTGTTAGGTAAAACTTGTCATTGACTCTTCGTTCACCATTATGGCAGCGAATCCATATATCGTGATTAGGTTTTTCATAAGGAATTATGATATTACTAAATCGGATTATTCAAGATGGTGGGAAGAAAGTAACCAAGTCCATAAACCTTTTGAGGGTTTCACATTTCCATCAACCACAAAAACCTCATCTAGTGAAACCTATGCTTCATATGAGCCTTCACCTAGGATAGACTTTTAAAACAACCTCCATGTTTAGAAACTATTTTTGTGAGGCCCTTAGGAGAACTGACCAAATCTGTGAAAATATTATGGTAAGCAACCAAGCATTAAACCATAAGTTGGATCAATTACTAGGTTTGGTTTTATCACGACCTAAGGAAATAATACATGACAAGCATATAGATGATGTAGATGTGATTGAGGATAAGGTGAAAAGTCTAGACCCACAAGGTACCACGCAAGTCCACCATCATTTAAGGCATACACACACATGCGTGACTTACTCGGGAGTAGTAGAAGAGACTTTACGAATCCCGATGGAGGTAGAACATTTAAACCAAGCCAAACTAGAGAATATAGGTTTGAATACTTGTAGTCTCAGTCTTACTCTTAGTTCTAGGGGATTTCTAGTGTTGTGAACGGAACCTCAATCTTTACTTCCATCCTTAGATATACATCTAGGAGACAAAAGAGGAACCGACCCACACATCAACCAATTTAGTCTGGGTAGTTTTAGGATGAAGGAAGCCATTCACACACCCCTTCACACCACGTGGAAATCGTCACCCTAAGGGTGTGGTATCCTACTATCACACCACTTAAACTTAAGTGTGGGAAAACTTCCTTTATCCGTTAAATAAGGGTAGAGTCGGGCTCGTGATTGAACAAAAACAAAAGCGCTTCTTGGGAGGCAACCCATGTGTATTTGTTGTTCATTTTTATTTGTGTGTCGTATATCCTTTATTGATTGTTTATTCTCATGTTTGAATTTGTAAAAATGCTTTATTTTGTCTTTAACCCGTCTTAGTACATATAAGGTATTTTACAAAGGGATAAGTGTAGGGAGGATTACACACGTTTCAAAAACGTGAACATGAGAATTGCGATTATTTGATAGATATACATGTGTGTTTGTTAAGTCAAATTCTTGTATCGAGTCATAATAAATGTTTTCGAGGAAATTTTCCGATTTTAAAGATAAAAATTTTCGAGAATTTTTTCGAAAATCATGAACCGATGAGATGTCGGTAGAAATACCAAACCACGAGATTCGTACCTTTACATTTTCTAAAAAAATATAAAAAAGATAAAAAATAATCTTCCTCAACCCCAACCTTAGCGTAGTAACTTCTCACTAGCATTCCTATTCCCCTAGAGAACGATATCAATACCCGTGGCTTACCCTAATACTACACTACAACGTTTAGGTTCACTGCCTAGGGTGTTGAAAAACTTGCTCGACGAAAAGAAAGTTCCTTTGACCCCGAAAGCGCTGCATAAGCGTATCAATAAGTAATTTACTTCATTGATTTCATTATGTCTTCGATTGTATGTGTGTATGCTTGTATGTTTACCATGTCCGGCTAATTTACTTGTGTGTTTGCCTAGATCTATGAAACCTAGTTATTGAATATTGATTGGTTGTCTCTACTCCTAATTGTAATTGGCTTAGGATTGCAATAGGCCATTGTTGTGTTTTTAATGCTTGAGTAATCTTTGTGAAAATTAGTTTATAATCGCTTAGAGTTATTGTAGGCTAAAATCCAAAGATAACCTTAGAGTTAGTTTATAAATCCTAGAGATTTTGTAGACAATAACCTTAAGGTATCCTCAAAGAGTTAGGGAGAAAAGTATACCCTACGACCTTAGAAGACACAACACGTTAAGAATAAGGACGTGACAATTCAACCATCAATAAAGATAACTAAGGTAATAACATCTAGGTAGACACATTTTATCATCATCACGAGCACACATCAATTAGACATAGACTACCCCTTAGCTTAATTAATTAGAATAGTAGAGTAATTGTAGAAATACACCCCCTCGAATACCCCAAGATTACGTTTTCAATTTTCTAAAAAATATAAAAAGATAAAAAATAATCTTCCTCAACCCCAACCTTAGGGTAGTAATTTCTTACTAGCATTCCTATTCCCTAGAGCGATATCAATCCGGGCTTACCCTTACTACACTACAACGATTAGGTTCAGGTGGTGAAAAACTATTGAAGAAAAGGAAGTTTCCTTTGACCCCGAACAGCGTTGTATGCAGTATATCAAGTTTTTGGCGCGCTGTAGAATAGAACATCTAATTAGATTTCCACCTCGTTTAGGTTTCCTTTCTTGATTCCTAGCAAGTAAGATTTTTTCTCAATTTTAGCTTCCTCGTAGTCTATCCCCCTTCTTCGTGACTGTGTTAGTAACCCCATCACTTTTCATCATGGAAGGTGATAACCCACTAAACAACAATCTACCACTTGATCCAACTTTTTTCAACCAACTCCGAGCTCGTATTGTTAGTGAAATTGGAAAGCTTAAGAAATTGAATAGGATAATTGAAAGTGCACTTGAGGAAGCTCTTACGGAATCTACTAGTACTTTAGATAGTAATTCGACCTTAAGTGATTCGGATGATGAGTTACAAGAAGGAGATTATAAGGTATTAGAAGTTATGGAAGGTAGTAAGGAGGAGGAGTAACTTAGGGAGTATTTAGATTCATACCTAATAGGAAGAAACCGTTATCACTATAACGTAGTTAACTTCCCGACCACCTTTCGAGCCTTAGTAAAGTGGTGACCCTAAAACATTAAAATACCGTGCATGATTGGATACTTATATAGAGATCACACTTACATTGACTATAAGGCACCCATGAACATAATGTCTAGGCTCTACTACAATTGAATCATGAAGCGAAGTTAGGACCTATGAGGGACCCCTTTCACCTAGGAAGAGTGAGTAACACTATGTTGGGAGGGTCAAAGGATTGCATGTCTTAGTAGGTAACTTCCGTATAGGTGTGATTTCATGATCTTGGAAGATGTTAAGGGCATCATTGATGGGTTTTTAGGAGATGTGATCCTTGGGGAACCATTTATTGAGAATCTAAGATGGTTTATGATCAAAAAGAAGGAATAGCCAAGTTCTCAAACGGGACCGAGTGTGTTAAATATATAATGCCCTAAAAAATAAGAAGTTTGAGAGTATTGATGATCTTGATGTGAACAACATTCTGGCCTTTGAAATAGATTAGGGGAGAACAGAGTTACTACACCGCTTGTCTAGAGTTAGGCCACAAATTGTATTCGTGATGAGAGAAAGGTTAAGGGAAATCGAATGGGCTTTTTAAAATAAAGGAAAGTAGGGGCACGACTTCGAGTCTGCTTCTGGAAACTCATAAATAAGAAAAGTAGCTTCGTAGAAGGTATTATGTTTAATTGTTTGCTTGTTTGTAATTGTCATATATCTTTTCATTGATTGTCTATTCTCATCAGAATTTGTGAAAATGCTTTATTTTGTCTTTAACCTCGTCTTAATTACATATAAAGGTATTTTACCAAAGGGATAAGTGTAGGAATATAACACACGTTTTAAAAGAACGTGAACATGAGAATTACAATTCTTGAAAAAGATATATATGTGTGTTTGTTAGAGTCAAATGCTTGTATCGAGTCATAATAGATGTTTTGCAGAATTTTTCAGTTCTAAAGATATAATTTTTCCGAAAAACGCAGGAGACCAATTTCCTCGGGGATAACCGACGGCGTCTAAGCTACCTGACGGCGTCAGGAGGAGCAAATAGCTTATCTTATTTTCTCGTTTTCGTGCTACTTATAAATTTTTGGAATTTCTCGGTCTTAATTTTCCGGAAAACTCGTAAACATCCATTCCACAAGCATTATATCCTAATATAGTTGAGTCATATATAGTTTTACCGTGATTTTGCGAAGGTTTCGTCTATTTTCTTAAGTGTGCATGTTTTATTTATCAAGAAGAAGAAACATAAGATTGGATGGAGCTTTTCACGCATACATTCTTCTTGAAGAAGAATTTAACCACTACTTCACACGGATCCTACCGAGCTAATCAGGGGAGTATTAGTTTCTTTCGCTTTTAATTACCTTCCATTATCACAACTTTGATACTTTCGGGGAACATTAGGGACAATGTTCAATTTAAGTGTAGGGAGGGAGAATAAAACGAGAACTTTGAAACTATGTTTATCCTTGATTATTTGTCTTGTCCAATTTCATTTGTGTAATAAACCATGAGAAATATCGGTTAGGGTAATTTTGGCACCAAATTTAAAATTTTCATGACATGTAGGAGTGGGTCATTAGTCTTAATAAAGCGTCTCATGGATAGGAAGTTATATACCTAGCACAAAACCCTTTACCACTCAAATTCCACCCCAAAAATATGAGGTTCGCCCCTAGATTTGTAGGAATTAAAGCATTCATCTTTAATGTTTCGAGAGTGTACCGGCAGTATAATAGATTCTAGAACTTGTTTTGTGATGCATCCCGAGATCGCTAGTGAGACTACACTTGTGTAGTTAGGAATAACTAAATGATAAGAGGCATTAGGATAACCCTTGTTTGATACCCGTATTATAATTACTTCTTCCACATCAGTTGAGTAATTCCCCTACAACCTTGCGTTGTACTCATCTTTAGTACACGATGCCCCTAGTTAACCCCTTAGATCCTATCCTTTTTGCGGTTCTCGTGATGTTTCGGTTTTCCAGAATATCAATGAAGAGCATTGTTTACAATCCACCCCCAAATGTACACCCACATCGCCTTAGCCTACCTTGTATGCACTCACTTTTAATGCATTATTGTTATCATACTAAACCCTTAGTTCAATTATCTAGTTACTTGCATAAGTTGCTAAGTCGATTCATATCCTTTGTACACACTTTTGGGACGATTGGGACTCATGGGAAAAGTTAAATTTTATAAAGTGATGGGAAAGAACGTTAAATTCAAATTCCCTTTATTTACGTAATAATGTACTCCAAGTGTTTTGATCTTTTCAATTCGGGTCAAATTAGTGTTAGAGTAATAAAAAATCAAGTGTAGGGATGTGCCTATAAATCCCTTATATTTTGATGTTATCGTAGAGGATGGTAGAGTAAAAGTGTATGAAAAAAAAATCGAAAAAAAAGAGTGAAAAAAAAATGGTGAAAAAACATACGGGCTACCATCCTACATCTATCTTTAAATTTATGTTTGTTTGTTTCAAAGTTATTTAGAGTTTAGAGTGTCGAGTCTTGGCTTAACAACGCCATTCTTCTCATGCTTGTAACATAAAGATTTTTGACTTGCCACCACTAAATTGCCTATCCAACCAAACCCTTTGTTTCCCTACCGTATGCCTAACGTTACAACCCTTTAAAAGACCTCTTAGATAGTTTTCCTAGGTGTTTACACCAAAGCGATGGAGGTTTGATCTAGTCTCAAGCCTATGGTAATCTATGTACTAGGACCGGTTAACGAGTGTTTATCTTCTATTTCCAATTTGATATATTTCATATACACCCGAGAGATGAGAGTATCCAAACACCACTTGTGAGGTGCTAGTATGTAATTTCCATGCTTGTTATGACTTTTGTGGGGCTTATACTTGTTGTGAATTGTTCTAAACCAATGCTTCATACCCCCTAACTTATAAATTAATTGGCCAAAAGCACATTTGCTTGAGGACAAGCAAATACCAAGTGTAGGGATATTTGATAAGGATTTAAAGGTACACTTTTGAGGGGTCATTTAAGCCCTTAATCGACCACTTTTATATCCGTTACTGCTTAATTTTGTTCATTTTCACTTTTTAGGCTCTTGAAGGCAAAATGCTGGAATGACACTTATTTTGACGAAAATGAGTGAATATGTGAAGAAAATGGCTAAAGTCAAGATCAAGACACTCAAGCTCTGGAAACGCAACGCTGCGGCGTCACAGATAAAGGGCGACGCCGTCCCTCTAATTGCGACGGCTCATAAGTGAAATTGCTATTTTGTACCACGGCGTCGAGCTTTAAAGAGTAGGGCGTCACAACCCGGCTAGATCCAGATTCGGGCGGCGTCGAAAGCGGCGGTGTCACAACAACAACGTGACGCCGTCACAAAGTTGACTTGTCAAGCACGAAACCTAATGGCGATCCGGCGTCACAATTAAAGAGTGACGCCGTAGCAGTTGTAACTCTATATATAGAATTCGAATTTTCAGACTTTTAGAGAGGTAGAATTGTGAAGTAAAACCCAAAAATGATTTTGGTTGTCTTGGGCAGTATTCTAGAGTTCTCATACCCTATTGTACATCAAGATAAGTAATTTACGTCATTGATTTCATTATGTCTTCGATTGTATGTGTGTATGCTTGCATGTTTACCATGTCCGGCTAATTTACTTGTGTGTTTGCCTATGAAACCTAATTATTGAATATTGATTGGTTGTCTCTTCTCCTAATTGTAATTGGCTTAGGATTGCAATAGGCCATCGTTGTGTTTTTAATGCTTGTGTAATCTTTGTGAAAATTAGTTTATAATCGCCTAGAGTTATTGTAGGCTAAAAATCCAAAGATAACCTTAGAGTTAGTTTATAAATCCTAGAGATTTTGTAGGCAATAACCTTAAGGTATCCTCAAAGAGTTAGGGAAAAAGCATACCCTATGACCTTAGAAGACACAACGCGTAAGAAAAGGATGTGACAATTCAACCATCAATAAAAGATAACTAGGAAGTAATAGCATCTAGGTAGACACATTTTTAATCATCATACACACACATCAATTAGCATAGACTACCCGTTAGATTAGATAATTAGAATAGTAGAGTAATCGGTAGAAATATCACCCCCCAAATCCAATACCCCGAGATTCGTACTTTCAGTTTTCTAAAAAATATAAAAAAGATAAAAAATAATCTTCCTCAACCTCAACCTTAGCTTAGTAATTTCTCACTAGCATTCCTATTCCCCTAAAGAACGATATCAATCCCGAGGCTTACCCCAATACTATACTACAACGATTAGGTTCACTGCCTAGGTGGTTGAAAAACTTGCTCGAAGACAAGGAAGTTTCCTTTGACCCCGAACGCGCGTGGTACGCGTATCAAGTCCGTTACGTTTTTGTTCGTTTTTTACGTTTTCGTCCGTTTTTTACGTTAACCAACCCGACAGAAATGGATCGGAAGTTGAGTATTTGACAAAGGGGCGCATTAGCGGCATAAGAGTGATTTATTTTTTACGTTTTCAACTGTTTTTTAATGTTTTCGTCTTTTTTTATACGTTTTCGTCCGTTTTGTTTTGCTTTCATCCGTTTTTTTACATTTTTATTCGTTTTTTACATTATCGTCTTTTTTTTAATGTTTTCGTCAGTTTTTTTACGTTTTTATGTAAGAAAATGGACAAAAACATAAATAACGGATCAAAACATATAAAAACAAATCGAAAATAAACGTAAAAATAAAATCGAACGAAAAATATCGAAACTCAAAAAATAAGTCCATGCAAATCAAATGTCAAAAAAATGCATCGAAAAAAAACAAAGAATGAACAAAAAATAAAAAAAATACGACGGATGAAAAAAAAAACGTGTAATCGAAAACATAAAAATCCTGAAACGTTAAAAAGCAAAACATCAGAAAACGTTAAAAAGGGTCACAAAACTTAAAAAATCGGAAAAACTTCGCTCTCAGTTAAAAATCATGCAAAATGTAAAATAAACGTAAAAAAAACTTACATAAAAATAATGACAAAGCCAATCGAAAACGTAAAAAACAAACGAAAATGTAATTGAGGCTATGTATTGGGGACCAATGGTGCAATTGTTTAATGTATTGAGGACTAACGGTTAATTACCATGGTTAAAATTTGAAAGTAGAATAGTTATAGTAGATCTTTTAAAAGTATGTTAGTGATATAAGCATAAATCGAAAAGCACATTAATCATTTTTTTACTTTTATCCTTATGTAAATCATATGATTTGAGGTAGTGTTTTATATGCTTCTGCTAACTTGATTTAATATATTTGATTGTCATATATGTTAACATATATATATATATATATATATATATATATATATATGTATGTATGTATGTATGTATATATATATAAATGTTTTATAAAACCTTTAAACACCAACACATCACCCTCGTGGAATTATGTTGGATATATATATATATGTTTTGGAAGGATTGAGATTCTCTAATGTTGAGTTCAACATGACTAGTAATGTTGTGTCACATAAAAATTTAGTAGGTCCCGTCATTTGAATTGAAATTGGATCATTTGTGGGGACCACTATCTCTTATGTGAGACAACATGACTAGTCATGTTGAACTCAACATTATAGGATCTCTATCCGTTTTGGAAATGTAACTTTTATTAGAATATTCATATACTTAGAAGTGTTGTTGGCTATGTAAACCTATTTATCATGTTTACATTATTTTTTATTTTTATTTCATAAGTTGAGTATGCATCATCATTTATTTTCGTAGTTTGTTCTCCTTTTATAGTTGTAAAGCATGATACTGAATAAATTAAAAGAGACACATGAGAGAAACTCCAGCAAAAAGTTGGTTTTTACTTTTTCTTAGGGTGCGTTTGGTATACTGTCATGAATCATAATGGCTATGAGTTTGATAGTAGTGGTGAGCCCTCCAACTATGAAAGATCCATATCCGACCTATTTAAGGTATATGAAGTATGAAATATTTCCATAATTCATTCCAATATTTAATAAATTTACCTCTTAAACAAACACTTGAATGGAATGAAAAATCATTTCCCTATTCTCATTCCCGGGTACCAAACGCACCCTTAAAGTAATCATTTAGAATCATAGAAATAGCCACCTACACACAGGCTAAACACAAGAAACATGTTTGGAACATAAGATATATCTTAGCTTTATTAGACAACATGTGTTTTGTGAAATACTAAGGCAGAGTGGGTAAAAATTTCGCAGTTAAGTGTGCTTATATGAAAGTACTACTGGTTTAAGTGACCATCTGAATTTTTTTCACATAAGGTCCACAAAAGAGAAGTCGTAAGTCAACAGGCAAAACGGTCAATGATGTTTTTTAAGTAAGTAGGATGTGACAAGTAAAAGGTGATGTATCAGAAAGGTAGTCATCCATACATCAGTTGACACGAGATGATTGAGATATATGCAACGAATTTTGTGGACAACTGCAAAATATCCTATCAGAAATTTGCAACTAAATTTGCTCAAGTGAAAGTAATACCGGTTGGTGAGTAGCTGGGAAATGCTCAAAAAAGGCCCATACAAGTAAAAGCCATGCGCTTGCGAGAAAATGGGACATTATTATGACTTGAGTATTCGGGATGTTACACATATGTTGGCAACAAAAGGACCCAATGAGATTTGTAGACAAAAGAGCAGATAAAGAGATTGGTGAGTGGTTGGGAAAATTGAGGTAGTTTTGGAACATGTATTGTTGGCGGTTGCTAAATGGTTTTGAGTAGTGGACAAAGATTTAGAATAATGTGAATATTATTGGTTTGAAGTGGTGATCGGTTACTAAACAATTTAGAATGATCAACGTTTATCAGTATTATAAAGTAATGAGAGCTAATTAAGGGTGCGTTTGATATATGACTTTCAAAGGGTTTGCATTGGTGAAAGTTTAATTTTTGATTGGTTAGCCTACTTTGAACTAAGAGGGGTGTGAATTTCAAAATCATAACCCCACTTCATCTATTAAGTTTTGAGTAACTAGTCAAATCAAATATCATATATAGTTTTCTTTCAGTTTTTTCTTCACAGTAAGTTTAACTTATTTTTTTCTTCTTTTTTCCTTTTTTTCTTTTAAATAACAAATATATCAATTAACTTAAGAAAACTATATATTTAGAATAATAATTACTATTTCTTTTTTTCATTTTTTTAGAACTTATACTATATTCAAATTTAAAGTCAAACTATATTCCAACCCAATTTTTTAACCAAACATGCCCTAAATGGTTTAGGTAACGATTGTTCACTAACAATTTTTTTTTTAATTAATTAATTTATTTATTTTTTGTTTTGAACAGCGGGTATTATAAAAACACTAACAAGAAGCTAGAAAAAACGATTACAAAGAGATAATACACCGACTAAACTAGCGACTTATGCCGAGATTTAAAATCATTCATAAGATATTCTTTCAAATATAAAGACCAACCCTCCAAAGTCCAAACTACTTAATAACCTATGGTGAACATTAACCCAAGTGATTGTAACATCGTACTTACATAAACCCTGTGCACTAAATTTTGAGTTATGTGGAAACCTTTCCACTATCTGTAAACAAACACACCTAAATTAAACTTGTCTCCTTTTTGATAATTTCATTTTAAAAGTCGATAAAAAAACAAGAGGGCACCTTTTAGAAAGTCATCCAACACCACTAGGTTCTAAAGTTTTTTAGTTATAAGAAGTAAATAAATATAAAAAATAAATATATATTCAGTCAAATTTTAGGAGAAACATTTTACTTTAAAATCTATCAAATCATCATACTTTTTAGTCAATTTTATTAATATTTTTCTTTCTTAAGTGATATTAAAAAACACAACGTTTTTTGTTTCACTTAATTTTCTTTACTTTTATTCCTTAAGTGATACCCGAAAACACAACGCATTTTGTTTACTTATTTTTTTTTCACTTTTTTCCTTTGGACCGTGTTTATCGGTTGAAGGATACAACTAGAAGCGGCAAAACGAGCAGGCCGGCTGGGCACGAGCCATGGTCTAAATGGGCTCGGACTCGAATGAGCATGAGCTCGGGCCAAACAGGCGCATGTTATACGAATCGCTTTAGAAAAGACCAAAAATAACGAAATAAATTTCTCAAACGTAACACCTTATATATATTTAAAATATTTAATATATTATATCTATAAGTTTTTCTTAAAAACAATTGTAATGTTCTTCAATTGAGAGAAACTATGAGTTTGTTAATGCCCGTTTAACTTTTAAATGAGCTATAAATGCCCATTAAAAAATGGGCAAAATGTGTCCAATTTTTTTACAAATTAGCCCTTTTTTAATTTTGGGCATAAATTACCACCTCTAAATCTAACTGATCAGAGATTATAAAGCAACAAATGTCAACCTTTATATTAAAAGAATACAAAAGAAAGAAAGAGAAAGAAACAATGGTCGTTTTGTGACTTACAAATCTTTGAGCCAACCTTGCCAGATGTCATAACGAAAGTGAATCAAAATAGTTTCTTTCTTTTTCTTATTCGTTTTAAGTTGATTTTTGATCCAACGGTATGTGAGTGACCCATCAATCTAGTTATGGGTACAAGTCTCGTTATAAAATTTGCGAAATAGATGGTTTAGTAACAAATTTGCCGTTCTAAGGAAAAAAAAGGTAACTAAATTAAATATAAACAAAATAATATTATCTGTCAAGTTGGATTTATAGATAAGTTTAAGATTAAGATTTGGATTTGAATTTAAATTTAAATTAGAATTTGAATTTTGATGGAAAAAATATATTTAACTAAAAGTATTATTTTATTATTAATAAAGGTTTTAAAATAAAAATCTATTATTATATACTCCTTCTGTTTTAAAATTATTGGCATGAGAGAGAAATAAAGTTTAATAAAAATGAGATCATTATATATCTCAACCATTTAAAGAGAATATTCTCATAATATATTCTCTAGTTTTTATCTAAAAAGTAAAGTAAACAATTATTTTAAAAAAATTTTAAAAAAAAATATGAAATATAATTTTAAGACAGAGAAAATATAAGATTGAATAAATAGATGCATCTCATCACATAACCAAAAATCAAAGCTAAAGTTATATCTTCAAAGAGGAGTGCTAGGCTCACTCACAATTTACAAAAAATTTCCCACACAATGAGGTGGGTGCTTACTTGGACTTGGTGACTAGGATCCCACTAATTCTCTCTCTTTCCTTTTTACTTTCTTTTTTTTCTTTTAGGGAATATGATGCCTGTTTCATAATACTCACCCACTTCAACCTCTAAACCTCATTAACAATCACATAATTCATTCCCTTTTTTTATCATGTTTTATCAATAAGGATTTCTATAACTTAAATGAAACCTTATATGTTAAATATAATGTTTTTTTTTGTGGATGAGGTAAAAAACTTGTTCTGAGATCGGATACAATGCTATATTAAGTTATAGTAAATGAGATTTAGTTCTTATTGTTTGATACTTTGTTTCGTTAATCATTAATCGATGAGTTGGATTAAACTTTAGATTAACTTAACATATAGGAAAGTGTAGCTTATAACTATCAAGAACTTGCTTTGCATGCAAATTGTACTACCATTTAAACATTTGAAATCGAAATACAGATTTTTAAACTTGTATATCAGTTGTTCTTCATTCTAAGAGTATTCTAAGTTTACAGTTTTACGAATGTTCAAAGAAGGCTTATGCCCTATTATAGGTTAACCGCCCGGTACTTGTGGTTCCATGATAATGTCAACATGTTCCCTACCCTATGCACCACTGTTAATGTTGGATATTTTAGTGTAATTGGATTAACTTGTTTGACCAATTTCATCATAATAAGACATCATTTAGATTGATCAACTGCAGCAAACTTATTGACCATGTTTTTGAAGATATCTGGTGTGCCAGATCAAGAGTTGTGAGATATTTACCTCCATGGGTGCACCTGTATGCAAATAAAACATTATAAGACACTGAAAATATAAAAAAAAAACTGGACAAAATGCACAAGTTTTTTTCAATGTGTGATATACTTTTTAATCCTCATGAAATCAGAAATCTATGATAACCATTATGCCCCATTAATATGCAGTTAACTCCCATATGTGTATGGAAACCACTGCTAGCTTGTGATCTTTGTTACACGACCAAACATGGAAACCACTGCTAGTTTTAATTCGTTTCCACTGCTAGGCTTCTCGAAACCACTGCTAGTGGTATCGGGTACCACTGTTAGGCTTCTCGAAAAAGCCAGAAAAAGAAATACTAGTTTGGTTACTTCTAGTTCTGAATATAGCACACAAAGCTGTTAAAAAATAGAATACAAAGTTGTTAAAAAATAGCGTATAAAAGCTGTTAACAAGAAAATATTTCAAGAATCCAAACACATATAAAAGTCATTAAAAACAACATACTAAGCTGTAAAATTTGTTTAAAACTGCATAGAAAGTCGTTAAAACAACATAGGGTGTTAAAAACAGCATATAAATATAACAAGCATATATTTCGGCAGTCAAACGGCACATAAAACTGTTAAAAATCAGCGAAAGTCGTTAAAAACAACATATAAAAAGCTATTAACAACACATATTTGAGCAATCCGAACAACATATAAAGCTGTTAAAATCAGCATTTATAAGGTGTACAAGTAGCATATAAACTTGTAACATAATCAAACAAAAAAAAAAAAAAAAGCGATTAATAAAAGCACAATTGCATTCATCTCAAAAATACACAAATGTATCCAACACTTCATCTTATCAAGCAACTACACAAAATCATAATTTGAGATAAATTGACAATGTGATTAACAAAAATAATAGACACCATCTACGCAGGATCAAGTGTCGTAGTTGGAGGGCTAACTGTTGTATGCGGGGAGTTCACTACTCCATTCAAAGAGTTGAGATATGATGATTGCTGCATTTGGACGTTTCTTAATACCTCTTCATCCTTCTTAGAACGTTTCTTCGTTGTTTCATTATCCTCGGCTCCAATATAATCAAAAATCTTGCAATTTCTACAAATCAATGAGCATAAAATGAAAAGGTCGACATATTCATTAACTTTTAGTGGAATAAATTGTTCAATGAGAATACCTTCTTCCTTCTCTTGTTTTTTGTAATCATATTCTCATATATGGACTTGATTCTACCCGTCGGACGACCTTTTCCATTTGCTTTTGCAGGATCACCAATCTTATCTTTATCCTTGGTAGAAGCACTCATACGTGGTGTACATCTAATGCTACTAGTGCTAGTTTTTTCACCCATAATTTCACTCTTTAAGTCGTTGACTTGATCAAGAACAAGACTACATTTTTCGTCTAGCTCAGATGCCAAGTCCGCAACTTCAGAAAAAGCATTACACATTTTGTCATAACGACGCCCAACATCAGAGACAACCCAATTACCATAACTTAATTTAACCTTAGTATGCCTTCTCTTAACATCTTTTCTCCATCTTCGTAAAATGTACTTATTTGGAACTAAATATATATTCTCATTGATGAGTACCGTAAGTGCATGCCTACATAACATTCCCCTAAACTCAAACAAACGACACATACATCTAATATCACATTCTTCAGGTGAATCACCCTTTTTGAACCAAACGACAAATTGCTTCTTTACTATATTTCCATTATCCATTATATCCTCTAAGACATCATATTCTAAATACTCATTTTGTGATTTTAAGGAACCAATCACACAATACATTTTTCCCGTCAACTCTTCCGTGAACTCTTTAAACTTAGCATTGGTTAAAACATTCTTCATTTGCTCTTCCATGGCATAACGGGTAATTAATGGGTACCACGAATTATAGGAATTAAAATCTTCTATGTTCTCCTATCGAATACTATCCTCAACGCATTTTCGTATTGTTCCACAAATTGCTTTAAGGTAGTTTTCTTATTTAAATATTTATCAAAAAATGAATTAATGCTCTCACTGCGTTGTGTAGTAGACATCCCTTGAAAATATCTTTCACAAAACAAGGTACCCATCGATGCCTTTCAACATACAAGTCTTTAAGCCATTTATTATTTTCGAGTTTATACGTTTCTAACATTATATTCCATGATTCATCAAATTCACCCAGTCAAAGAATCATAAACAACCTTTTTAAGCTTGTACTTGTTGACTTGTATTTTATGTTTACCAACTTTTCAGGCAACTTCTTCATGATATGCCACAAACACCACCTGAAATAATATTAAATAACACGCAAATAGTTTTCAAACTATGAAATTTCAATATTCAAGACTATGTAAATCTAGCTGTATAGCTTTAGACTATATAAGTGGGTTAGAAATTACCTATGACGTGCATCCGGAAAAACTATCTCAATTGCATTTTTCATAGCTTGGTCTTGGTCCGTGATAATGGCATCGGGAGCACGCCCGACATACATGTAAGCCATGACTTATGTACCATGAATGTCTTGGTATCTTCATTTGAAATCAATCCACAACCAAGTAATACTGATTGTCCATGATGATTTACTCCTAAAAAGGAGCCATGGCATCTCATCTGATTTGTCAAATATGTTGTATCAAATGTGATGACATCTCCAAATTCCTCATAAGCGGCCTTACACCTTGCATCGCCCAAACAAACTCTTTAGTCTATTTTCCTCGTCCAATTCCATGCATAAAAAATTCGATCACGTAGACCGAACCTTCATGAAATAACCTTGAATTGCTTCAGCATCACCTTCTCCAAACTTTAACCGTTTAACTTTATCAACATAGTTACGACAATCTTTTTCCGTAAATTGTATATTTTCATACCCCCACTCTTACACACAAACGTATTATAACTCTTATTCATTCTTACTCCCGCTCTTTGATGGATTTCAAGTCGTCTTTTCACGCGGCTATTTACTAACCGATGACAACGATAAAATCGTCCTTCTTGGGACTAAAAGGTGATTATGTTCGAGATTAACTTTCGACACATGCCACTTTTATCAGCCAAGAACCACACAAACTCTAGCGCCACAATTAGTTTTTGTAATGGGACGAGGGTTTAAGGTATTTTTTGATTTTGAAATCGACTTCGAGCCCGATTACATGCAACAATAACATACTTTGTTATTTCATCATTTAAAGACTTTGGGAAGATCTTTTAACACTCCAAATCCCATTTTCTTTCCATACATTGCATAAAAATTAGTAAGCTCTTCAATAGTGTCAAAAGTCATGCCAATTTTGGGTTCTTCAACTCCTTCATCATGATTTACATTCATGTTATAGTTATGTTGAGCATACACTTCTTTATGACATTCTCCCTTTTCTTCATTCAATTTTTCGCAATTAGCATCATTTTCCAAGTCAACACAACAATTCCTACAATTACGGGATAACAGATTATGATTTAAAAAAAATAATAAAAAATAAAAAAAATAAAAATACTCATTCAATTTGGTATAATCAATCAAAAATGTGATTTAATAGGTTTATCTATTTCTAATAAGTTTTCTCCTATTTACCTAAAAAAATAAATAAACAAATAAACTAAATCACTTTTCGTAACTAATGAAAACATAGAAAATTTGAGTAGTAGTTAAAGACTTACTTGGTTGTTTTGGACAAATCATCATCACCATCATCATGTAAATGAGAAGAAATGTACGATGATTCATCTGATTGATATGAAGAAATATTTGGTGCTTTTGACATCGATGATTCATCTAAGATGGAGAAGATGATTGTTGCAGATTTTGATGGATTATAAAGGATTAGAGAGAGAGAAAATTATTACGTTTTAAAGAAAAAAATGAGAGTGAGTAACTTGAAAGTAAACAAGATTAGATTTGGTTGTGTGGTTTTTTTTGTGTCCAAGTCAACAGTCCAAGCAAGCATGCTATCTCATTGTGTGTTTTTTCTTTGTAAATTGTGAGTGGTTGTAGCATTCTCCATCTTCAAAACCCAAGCAAACGGACCCTAAAAGATTTGAGGAAAAAAAAAAACTAGACACCTTTTCTCTAAAGCTAGTAACCAAACACCCGTTATAAACGCCCAAAACCCCTTTTGTAACATAAACCTTCTTTCAGCCACCCTCACTCAGCCACGCTTCCTAATTCATTTCTGGTATTCAACATCTTATTACTGATTATTACTTATTTATTTATATTGTTACAAGTATTTATTTCATATCTCAAATTATCACACTTCATTTTCTGTTATAATTTCGAAACCCTAATTTGTAAATTCAATTCAATTAATATTTATATTTATTCATATGCACTGTAAGTGTTTGATTATATGCGCCAATGAGTAAATAGTTTATTTTATTGACAGGAAGATATAAGTAAGTAAGGTAGAAAAATGAATAAGAAGGAAGTGTTTAAGTTAGCGAAAGGTTTTAGAGGAAGAGCAAAGAATTGTATCAGGATAGCTAGAGAGAGAGTTGAGAAGGCGCTTCAGTATTCGTATCGTGATCGGAGGAATAAGAAGAGGGATATGCGTGGTCTTTGGATTGAGCGTATTAATGCTGGCACTCGCCAACACGGTGTATGTTACTTATCTGTCTCGCTTATCTATATGGTTTTAGTATTGTTCACATATTGTGTGTTTACGTTTCTATATTATGCTATTTGGTTTCCATATCTATAAGTGGCTAGGTTCACAATTTGTTTACGATAATACAATGGACTAACAAAACACATGACACAATTTGGGACGAGGTTCATTTCAGAAAAATTGGGAACCACCGGGAACCCCCTTGGGTCTGCCCCTGTTGATAGGTAGATAAGATTGAAAAGATAAATGGATGAGGTTTTTCCCTGTTTAGGTTAACCGGGGAAGGGAGTCTTTGACTCAGAAGTACGGCCTAACCGGGGTATCCCCGTGACTGATTCCAACCCTTTCCTGGCGATCCTCAAATGTGTACCTAGTGAGGTTTGAACCCTTGACCTCTTGTGAGGAGGTCAAGTGCCTTACCACTAGGCCACTTGGTGGTGGTTAATGAAAAGATAATCTAGTTTTATTGCCGTGTTATAATTTTAAGGTGTAAACTGAAAATATGTTGCATGATATAATACAAGGGGATATCGTAGCTACAATTAAAATAGCTAAATGGCTACAATCCTTCACCAAAATTACACAAGAAATGATTCAGAGACCCACAAAAATGACTCAAGGACCCACAAAAGGACTCAGGGACCCACAAATTGTAGCACAAAATTGTAGGGAGTTGGCTACATAAAATTTTAGCTAATATAATTTTTTTTGGGGTTGCAACTGGATATACAATTGCAACCTTTGTTAGTATGATTATGATTTGCATAGTTTGGTTACTTTCATTGCAACTTTAAAACTTTTGGTTATAGTAAAGCACAGTTCGAGTATAACTACTATTGGGACATGTTAGGTAAAAAGGGTTTTGCTGGTATATAATAACATTCGAGATCATTGAAATACTTTTTTACCGTATCCTAGATTTGACCAACTGCAATAGCTCTCCGTGGTTGTTGCTATCATGTCATTCTCTTACTCCTTTACTGACTTTGATATGGAAATCTAGTTATGTATATAGAGATTCAATTGTGTAAGTTTTATAGCTTTGAACTAGACATAAGTTGATACAAGAAATACTCTATATTACCAAAAAAAAAAAAAAAAAAAAAACTATAATGTTTTTGTGTTAAAGATTAAAGTTTGGTTCAAATGTACTTATAGTTTTAATCTCTAAATACCCAAATGTGTTGATTTTACAAAAGTGCAATACCGATAAAAGGGTAACTCAATGGCATGATGGCATTAGTTGCGGGGGACAACCACACTTGGGTCAAAAGATGGGAATCTGGAAATAAGTATTTTAAGTATTCCGAATTTTCTCATGTATCCATTGCTTTACGTTTAGCATGAGTTTTTGCCGTTCCTCTACTGAAATCGGTCTCATTTCTTTATCGTAGTGAAAAACATACTCGGTAATATTGACAGTGACTGAGAAGTGAGAATAGACACCTAACTTGTTTGCTCTCTTCGCAAGTTCTTTTTTGTTGTTGTTTTCACAATTACAAGCCTGGTGACTGTATACAACACAGACAAGTATATGATGGTTTCATGATTGAGTCACGTCTATTAGAATGAAAAGATATTCTAGCTTTATTATCGTGTTATATCTATAGCGTGCAAGGTTAAAATATGTGACATGATATAATACATCAATGTATTAAGGGGTTACAATTCGACAAGCAATCACAACCCTGGTTAGCATGATGAATTCATCATTCACGTACTTTGGTGACTTTCCTTGCACCTTTAACAGCTATGGTAATATAAATACTATTTGTGTTTACCAAGTATTTAGATGGGCATGGTTATCATTGGCTAGACAGTAGACATGTGTTAAAGAAAAACATAAGGGTTGTTCTTGTGGGTATATGATGACATTCAGAATTATTGAAATATATATATATATTTTTACCATATTCTAGATTTCGACCAAGTGTGGTACTCTTCATAGTTGTTACTCTCATGCCATTCTCCTACTCTTTGTTGATTTTTCTAACAAATTTGTTTATGTATATATAGCAATTCAGCTTGTCATTGTATACACTTGAACCAGACATAAGTCTTTTTTTATACAAAAAGCTCTTTTTTACAAAAATAGTAATAATGTTTTTGTAACAAGATGTTATGTCTGGTTCAAGTGTTTATACTTACAGATTTAATTTCTTTATAAACACACATATTGTTTGCAATTTCAAGTGCAACACCTATAAAAGAGTAACCCAATTGGCATTTGAAGATGAACTATGAGTCTGTGACGTCCAACTCATTTGGGTCAAAAGACGTGAATTGGAAAAGAAGTATCTTACGGATCTTGATTTTTATCATGTATCAGTTGCTTTACATGTGTCATGGGTCCTTACACCATGCTTACCAAGGCTGTGAGTGTGCAGTCATTGGCAATCCAAAATTCCAAATAAGTTGATGGATCCTTACATCATGCTTTACAAACTGCTTATAAACATTTCTCTTCTCTGCTATTTGGTTTCCATAGGTTTGTTTAGTGTTTGTCTCCTTACATATAAAATATTCAGTTATAGATTTCTAAAATCCACATGTTTGTGTTGACCTTTAAACAGTGTTGAAGTTAAAGAGTTTAAAATTAACTGCATATTGGACTGCAAAATCAGAACTTGTCTTCGCGGCTCGTGTTTCAATCTTTTAGATGATGAGTAAACATGACTTCAGAGGTGATATCTCTTTAAGTGGTCTACTGTGTTTTGTATTAGTTTAGATTAACCAAATGGTAAAGGTGTGAATGTTTGGAGAACTAACGTACACCTCTATATGTCATATGCATCAACTGTCACCGGCTGATTGCTGACAGGATTACAAGCTGCTCAATTTTGTTTAGGCATCACAAGATGTACCATATTAGAGTTTATATACTTGACAGTTAAAAGGGAACTTCGCATAAACTATGTTATTAGGATGACAGCTCCACAATTCGCGTTAAGTAATTTTAACTCTTAGTCTTCTACTTCCACTGTTTATTTTTCTACGGGGTACCTATTGCCAACAGATCATTTTGAAGACCCTTAATACAGTTTCAACTTTCAAGTCAGATATTACTAGAGAGCGACTATTTTGATTGACTAATTCACCTAAATTCGCTTTCTTTAGTACTGGTTTTATACTCATATTCATCAATGCTACATATCGATTTGTCATAATGGCAATAGTTTCCTTAAAGTATTGCATAATGTCTGGCAGTTTGAGCAAATTAGGAACATGAAAAACTGCAATGTACGGATGGAGTTTTCTTCCTGTGTCTTGGAGATTTATTAAGAAATGTTTATAGGAGTTTTAATATTGTCCATACGCATTTGATAGGTGTGTAATTTACCCATTCATAGATCTAACTCAAAATATCTATGTGGTTTAACAGATTTTGTACATCTATAGTCACTAGGATTCCTATCATGCAACTCTTGGTTTCATGCTTTCATACCACCTTAAAAGACAACGATTCTTATTCCTTCTGTCATGGGAAGTTCAGTCATACAAAAATGGTATTTCTGACTGTCACGGTAACCTTGTTCTGATTGATGTCTGATATGCAAGCTGGCTCCAGTGTCCAGTTAACGCACGTTTTCCAAATCAATCTTTAAAGAGAAACAAATGGAAAAATAGCTATTTTAGTATGTACTTTCAACTTTTATTTGTCATACGTTCTATGAACCATACTGAGTCTTTGAATTCTAATTTGCTCCTTCAACTTTGACTTTTATTAAGTGATGGCATGGCTTACTAGTGAACTACTCAAACAAGAGGGTACAAAGGGGTGTGGGCTGGTAAAAATGGGTTTGGGTCAAAACCAGTCACTATTAATTGCAGGTCAAAATGGGTCGAGCTTGGTTGATATTATCTTTTGAACTTTGTGAATAGTATGTGCACAAATATGGTTACAAAAATACTGTAATAATCGTTTTTTACATCAAACGATTTAGGAGGTTGTTAGCATTTGAATCAGTCTTGAGCACCGTCAACCTGTTAAACCCTGTCAACACATTTCCTTTAAGCTATGTTTTTTACCCGTTTTGCCAGTGACCTATTTTTCATTTAAATGGGTTGGAATCTGGTGCCATAACTCAGATCTTTGGGGATGTTTCAAATAATCAAGTGAGCTTTTTGGTGTTCTTAATACATTCAACATTACATCCAGGACCTCTCTATACGGAACATTTTACTAAATATGAACTAATACATCTGGAATCTCAGGCTCCAATAACTACTCATGTACCCAATCTTTAATAAGGTTAAGTAAATACCTGATAGTGTAATATTACATTTATGAATATCCAAACAAGGATCTTGTAACTTCCATATCCTAGTTGATAACTACACGTGGTAGTTCATTGACTAATTGTTCTTTTTTCAACTTTTAAATTAGGTCAACTATGGTAACTTTATGCATGGACTGCTGAAAGAAAACATCCAACTAAACAGGAAGGTTCTATCAGAATTGTCGATGCATGAACCCTATAGTTTCAAGGCTCTTGTTGATGTTTCACGCACTGCTTTCCCTGGGAACAAGAAGTTGCCACCGGCTCCAAAGAAGGAAGGTCTAGCCATGTTGGTTTGAGTACAACTCTTTCGTTTTAGTCTTACCTTAAAAACCTTCTTTAGATAGTGTTTTAAGAGTATTGTGACTACTTCGTGCCACAATATACTAAAAATAATTCTCTTGAATTAACTTCTTGAAAAGCATAATATTCTGCAGCCTAAAAACTTGTTCAGAAACCTAGTTAAGTTTCTGAAGGATTGATCATACTCTGGTGTTGCAAGCTTCTGACACTGTTTGCAAAAAAAAACTATCTTCCCTTAGTAGTAAAGGTCTGTTTGTTGATTGCGTCTTGGTTCTGTTTTCCTAAGAGACAATGGATCAATATTAATAAATTGATATTTAGAACTTAGAAGCAATAGTTTATGAACCGGAAGTTATAGTTAGATACTTACCACGTAATGGCAAAGAGCCCCTTCTCTGGTTTAGGCCTATGATGAAAGTAGAGGTTATTGGAATATCTTTATCTGTATATGCATTGTTTATGCATTCTATGCGTGTCTCTGAAAATTCTCAAACACATCTAAAGTAATTTCGTGAGCAGTTCTTGAGTGACATATATGATATAACCAGTCGCTTTGTTGAGTGTTTGACATGTAATTCAAGAAACAAATATAAAAATGAAAATACTGGTGCGGATGAGGTTAATGGCTATGTTTTTAATTTATTCATGTGAAAGTTTAAGTCTAAAATGTCGCTGTTTGTTCCATATATGGATGACATGTTGACAACCCCTCACACCTGCAAGTAGCTGCCTCCACTACTTACCCAGTTACCCCTGCTCTACACCCACCTCATATGATGTTATGATGTATGTTTTGGGTTTCATATTTTGCATGGTTGCAAAAAGCGCTAGGCGCTAGTCGGGTGGTCGACCACCGCCTAGCGCCCACCTAGGTGGATTGAACTTGTCTATATATAAATTTTAAACTTATGTATATTGATACATTTTAGCATAAAAAAATAAGTAGGTCTAAAAAAAGATTGAATGTTGGACTTTAAATGTAATTTAGGGCTAACTTAGTTAAATTAAGGTTTTTTTAAGTAAAGCCTCATTTTTCTTTTTCCTTTTTAGCGATCATCTCATGCTCTCATCTTATCTTGTAATTTTTGTCATCTACAACAATTACATCACAAAGTTCATTTTTACACATCATTTTAAAACAAGATCAAACCAATTGAAAGAAAAAACCTAATTTAAATTTTAAAAACTGTGTTGACTGTCGTTAACCGTCAACAGTCATTGACCGCTTTTTTGGCCCCTTAGCGTAAAATCGAGGCGGCTGGTGGCCGCCTAGCGTGTAGGCGGGCTTTTCTACAACACTAATTTTTTGCTTGCATTTCCATTTCCTCCTTTGTTTTGATTTTATATGATAAGCTCATTATGAATTAGGGGTGTTCATGGGTTGGGTAATATCCGTATAAACCGAAAACCGAAACCGAACCGAACCGAAAATAACTGAACCAAACTCGTAACCAAACCGAAGTTGCCAAAACCGAACCGAACCGAATTAAATATTCGGTTTTCGGTTCGGTTATGAGTTGCTATCCAATCGAAACAATTCAAATAAATTTATATATTTTTATATATATTTATATATAAAAAAAATATTAAAACTCTTTTATACTATATATATAAAACATTTTTTGAGCCTGAAAAAAAAAATTTGCTAAAAATATATATAAATAAATGGATAAATAATTAAATTTATGTAATTCGGGTAATTCGGTTCGGTTTTCGGTTATGGGTGTTCGGTTTTCGGTTATTCGGTTCGATTTAATCAATTTAAGTTCGGTTCGGTTCGGTTCTCGGTTATACCCAGAAAAAAAAATTAACCGAACAAACCGAATAACCCGATAACCGAACCGATGAACACCCCTACTATGAATGGTTATTTGATAAATTTTGAGAATACGACACATAGTGGCTATGTTTGGCAAAGTAAAGCGTGAAGATATGATGGCTGATAGCATTGAGCAATGGCGATGGCTGATGAGCCGTAGCCACATTTCCCTATTTCGCCATTATGACTTAAGCATTGGAAAAATGAGCTTTCCTAAAAATAGCAAAGCTTGCATTCCTTCGCCAACATACACTAAAAATAAAAATTCACTCCTCACCGCTCATCGCCTAAAAAGCTCTAAAAGCTTCCTGGCGGCATGCCAGGTGATGAAAGGATATAGGGGGGTTTTGAAAGATAATTGGTTATTTATAAGGTTTTCTGTAAGAAAAATGATTTTAATGTCTAAAAGCTAAACCTAAAGATGTGATTGATGCATTTTGAAAATTGATTGGTGGGAAAGAATAAAAGAGAAAAAGTGTATCACATTTGTCAAAAACATGAATGGAGTAGGTCTATTGTTAGGTCTAATTGTGAGACTTATATATCAACACTCTTTGAGTAATCCATTTGGTTTTATGGATGGATGGAGCTCATCCAGGAATGTAGTCGTGAAATGGAATGTGCGTGTTATGTATGCTCACCAAGTTTAAATGTGTCTAGACTCTAGATTAGAATAGTCGCAGTCACATGTGGGTACGTGACATGTGATGATCAGGAGCAAAACAAAAAGTCCGAAACTATAGTAGAAACTAAAAATTATTATTTGTAAGAACAATTGCAGAATATGAAATATATTTAGAATAAATAGGCCCTAAAAAAGAACCTTCATTTCCTGGAATGTAATAAACATGAATAAATCATTACAGCCAATACCAGAGGCACTTTATTTTGCTTACTTAAAAATCAATGCTTATCAAGGGATAAATCCTCACCATCCATCTAGTATAATCTAATGGTGTGGATTAACCTAAGATTTAATACTTAAACCTAAGTCCATGTTTTTTTATTGTCTTTTTGTCATTCTTTTTTATTAGAGGCACTTTATTTTGCATACTAAAAAATCCTTACATACTAAGAGATAAATCTTCACATTTCATCTAGATTGATCTAATGGTGGATATTAACCTAAGAATTAATATGTCTAAACCTAAGTCCATGTTTTTTTTCTTGTCTTTTTCTTTTCTTTTTATATTTCTTATTTATTTTCTCATTATTTGTGTTTTTTTTAATCACCTTTTTTAATTTCACCTTTTTTTTTTAATTTTTTACTTTTTCCGTTCATCAATTTCATCGGTTTTGTCAGGTTTTCCGCTTTTTATCGTTTTCATCCGTTTTCATCGTTCGTCCGTTTTCTTCGTTCGTCGTTTCTTCTGGCTTTCGTCCAGCTTCTAACGTTTCCGTGGATTTCTTCGTTTAAATCGTTTTCTTCGTTTCGTCCGTTTCATCTCGTCTTGTTACGTTTTAGTCCGTTTTCTTACGTTTTCGTCCGCTTTTTCAAACGTTCGTCCGTTTTCTTACGTTTTTGTCGTTTTCAAGTTTTCGCTGCAATTTTACATTTTCTTATGTTTTTTGTGTTCATTGCACGCTTTGTTCTTTCATCCGTTTCCATTTCATCCGTTCCATTTTTTCATACGTTTCCGTTTTCATTCCATTTCATCCATTTCCATTTTCATTCGTTCCATTCCTTTCCATTCCATTTCTTCCATTTCCATTTTCATCCTTTTCTTCCATTTCCGGTTTTCACATTTTCTTCTGTTTTATTCCTTCCATTTTAACGCCTTTATACGCTTTCCATTTTTATTCTTCCAGCTTTCTCAAATCCATTTCCTCCAGATTTCACCCATTTCATTAAATTCGACATTTTCAGCTTTTCAAACATTTTTATCACGCCATTCGTTTTTATACGTTTTCTCCGTTTTCATCGTTTTCTGGCAGTTTTTTGCGGTTTTTATTTGTTTTATTGTTTTCATCAGTTTTTAAGCATTATTAAACTTTATTATATTACATGTATAATATCAATTGTGATATTTTATTAAAAAAAGTTAATGTCTAATATCACTTGTGATATTTTATAACAAAAGTATGTTTTTAACCTTTTAATATCAATGATATATTTCATTGCTCTGTATATTTTTATATATTATCACCTATGTGTTTTTTAATACTTTTATAATTTTCGATTCAGATAGTTTTTGTGCCTTTAATCGCAATTGACAAGCGCATATTTTTTTTAATGCAACCAATATTATCTATTACTTGTGATATTATACCCTTAGTTGACATAAAAGGGTTAAAGTCTCTTTAGGTGTATTTTATTTTGTTAAAAAAAAATGCTAATTTAATGCAACACTCGTTTGATTTTGAGAATATGTCAAGTCTCTATTTTCATAGTTTGCTTCATTTTTATTCATTTTGATATTTTTAAGTGACATTTATTTATCTCTTGTGATATAACATCATAAGAAAGATGAAGAGTATTACACTCTTCATCATGTATGTGTTATCAATTGTGATCTCACTAAGAATGTGAAATATTAAATTCATACCAAATGTGATAAAAATTTAGTATTTTACCAAGTATATATGAAAGAAATGATAATAAACATCATTCTTATATTATTGTGATGATTCTTCATTTTTCTTATTGTGTTTTTGAAAATATTTAATAAGATTTTGTGTTTTATGATAATATGAAATATTAAAAAGGTGTTTAATCTAACAAAGAGATGTTATGAAACTTTGTTAGAACTTGGTGGATTTTAAAAAGGTGTTTAATATGAAATATTAAAATGTGTTTAAGCAAAAAAAAGATGTTAGCAAACTAAAGAAGCTATGGTTGAAGAAAGCACATCTTTATAAACAACCGAGTAGGCACAACAAACTATGATCACCCGTGGATATCATTGGTGATATCACAAGTGATATAAACTATGATATCACACATGCTATCACCGGTAATAACACACATGATATCACGGTGATATCACCGTGTTATCACACATGATATCGTGTGATATCATCAGGGTAGTGATATCAACGTGATATCACAGTGTTTATTCCTTGGTTTGTTTATTAAGATGTGTCTTATCTTCAACCATACTTATTTAGTTTGATAACTATAGATATTTTTAAATCCCGCTTATAAAACCTTTCAAACATGCACAATGTATCCATTAAATAGAAAAATCCACCACAAGTCTAACAAAAGTATCATAACATCTTTTGTTTTCAGTTGAACAACTTTTCTAATATTTCATAATATCATAAAACATAAAAATCTTCCTAAATATTTTCAAAAACACAACCATCATATTCTTAGTTGAGTATCACAATGATAACACATACATGATGAAGACTGTAATACTTTTAAATCTTCCTTACGATTGTTATATCATGAAAGAGATAAATAAGTATAAACTATAAATATCAAAACGTAACGCTCCACTCTTTCCATCGTTCAAATCAGATCTCAGATCGCCCATCTCATCTTTGAAACACTCTTTTAAATCGAACATGATAAACCTCAAATAAAACAGATAAAACGTCGAAATAATCATGAGGTAAAAATCAAACTCGGAAAACGCGAAAACATGAAAACGGATCTGTCGAAATGTTTCGAAACAGAAAACTGGAACGCGAAAACGATGAAAAAAACGAACGAAAAACAGATCGAGAACGTCAAAAACAGATCAAAACGTAAATCCACGTTTTGACGAATTCAAACGTTTCATCGGCATGAAAACCAAGAAAAATGAAGGGAAACGTGAACAGGTTTAAAGGTCTTGGGTTTAATACGAAGATTAGATCAGTAGATGGATGGTGAGGATTTGAAACGCTGATAAGAATAAAAAAATAAAATTAGCGTTTGAAAATTCTCTTTTTATTAACCTTTTTCCTTTTTTGTCTTTTTTATTAATTCCGTTTTTTATCGTTAAAATTTTTTTTTTTTTCAATTCATTATTCCGCGTTGTTTTCGGCGTTTAAAATATCGTTTTCATCGTTTACTCTCGTTATTACGATTTCGTCTGCGTTTTTTGATTTTAAAAATCGTTTATTACCATTTTAAGTCAGATTTTCTTACATTTTCATTCGTTTTCATCGTTTTAAAGTCAGTTATTATCGTTTATAAATAAAGTTACCAGATCGTTTTTATCGTTTTTATTCGACTTCCCTTTTAGGCGTTATTAAGCCCGGGATTTTTATCACGTTTCGCCGTTCATAAATTCCTCGTTCAATCCGTTTTCTTAAGTTTTCATTTTGTTTTCATCTTTCGTCCGTTTTCCTTCACGTTTTCGTCCATTTTCTCTTTTCGCCCATTTTTCGTTTTCGTTTTTCACGTTCATGTACTCATCCGTTTATCGTTTTTCAGGCGTTTTCGTCCGGCTATGCGTTTTCATCGGTTTTCATAGGTTTATATACGTTTCGTCCGTTTTTCGTTCGTCCATTTTTAAACGCTTTCGTCTGTTCCGAACGTTCGTCGTTTTTCATCATTTTATCGTTTTATACATTTGATCCGTTTTAATACGTTTTGTTAGTTTTATCGCTTTTCATTTTCCTTTTTATCACGTTTTTAAAGTTTTCAGACGTTTTCGTGTCCGGATTTCATACGTTTTACGTCCGTTTTTGTGAGTTTTTTTACTCGTTTAGTCTATTTTCATACGTTTTCATGCTTATTATTAAACTCTATTATATTACATGTCTAATATCAATTGTTATATTTTATAAAAAAGTTTAATATCTAATATCACTTGTAATATTTCATAAACAAAAACATGTTTTTAACCTTTAATATTACAGATATTTCATTTGTATATTTTTATATATCACCTATGTGTTTTTCTAATATTTTATAATTTTCGCCATTCTGATAGTTTTTGTACCTTTTACGCCTTGACAAACAATATATTTTTTAAATGCAACGGTGTCTATCACTTGTGATATTATACTCTTAGTAGAAATAAAATGGTTAAAGTCTCTTTAGGTGAATTCTTATTTTGTTCAAAAAATGCTAATTTAATGCAACACTTGTTTGATTTTGAAAATATTTCAAATCTCTATTTTCATAGTTTCTTCATTTTTTATTCATTTTGATATTTTTAAGTAACACTTATTTATCTCTTGTGATATAAACGTAGGAAGATGAAGAGTGTTACATTCTTCATCATGTATGTGTTATCAATTTTGATACTCAACTAAGAATGTGAAATATTACATTCTTACCAAATGTGATAAGAATTTAGTATTTTACCAAGTATATATGAAAGAAATAATTATAAACATCACTTATTATATACTGTGATGATTACGTTCATTTTTATTTGTGTTTTGAAAATATTTAGGAAGATTTTTGTGTTTTATGATAATATGAAATAAGAGAAAAGGTGTTTAGCGAAAACAAGAGATGTTATGATACTTTTAGTTTAGACTTGTGGTAGCATTGCTTAATATATCATTGTGCATGTTTTCGATGAGGTTTTATGGAGGGATTTAAAAATATCTATCGTTGAATCAACAAACTAAAGAAGCTATGGTTGAAGAAAGCACAACAAACTAAGCAAGCTCAAACACCGTATATCCGTGTTGATATCACCTCGCTTTTGATATCACAAGTGATATCACTGGTGATATCACAAGTGATATAACTATGATATCACACATACTACCACCGGTGATATCACACATGATATCACAGGTGATATCACCTGTGTTATCACACATGATATCACGTGTGATATCATGTGATATAACAAGTGAGGTGATATCACATATGATATCATGTGTCATATCACATGTATTTGAGCTTCCGGTTTGTTTATAAAGATGTTGCTTTCTTCAACCCCGACCATAGCAGCTTAACACCAGTTGATCCACCCGTAAATATTTCAAATCTACGATAAGCTTTTTATCAGCATCTTCTAAATAGAAAAAATCCCGTATAAATGTAAAAAAAAGTATCATCAAACATCTAACCTGACACATACATGATGGCACTGTATTTTATCTTATCATAAAACACAAGAAAAATAAGTTCACTAAAATATTTTCAAAAACAAACATATTAAATGATCGAGAATCATGTCGCGTGCCCCAGATAATATCTCGGAAAAATGCCTAAATACATGATAAAGAATGCGTAATTCTTCATCTTTCGCATGCAGGTGTTATACATGAAGATAAATAGATGTCATTTAAATATCAAAATAAAACGTCAAGCCTAAACTATCCATCCATATGATAATCCACTCTGTAAAAGCGGCTGTTTGGAAGAAACCTATCCGCCGAGATGGCGTGAAAACGAAAGCGATGAAATGAAAAAGCGGTAAGAAATGGAGGCGGATGAAAACGGATGACATCACGCAATGTAAATGAAAATGAAACATATGAGATCGCGTTCATTTATCGCGGGGATTAACAAAATAATAAAATGAAATAAAAAAAGGTGAATAAAAAGGAAACAAAAAAAACATGCTTTAAGTAGCTAATCCTTAAGTTTTAAGTGGATAATTCAATACAAAAATAAAAATGGAAGGAAAAGAAAATTCCTCCCAATACCATATACATTCTCCACATAACAATTTTAACGCACTTCGTATGCCTTTTAACGAATTTTAGCATGGGGAAAACAATTAAAGTTTCGGATTTTGTAAATTGTTTGGTGTTATACAAATGTGTTATATTGATTACAAGTAATTTTTCACAACAAAAAAATACCTAATATAAATTCAAGGACATTACAATCACTCCAAAAAAGTAAAATAATTCAAAGGTAGGCAAAAGTTCAATATAGAACCAAAATTTATGCAGATCCAATCAACCAATAATAATATTCATTTTTATTATGATAAAGTTTCACTTTTTAAAAATTAAATATCTCCAAACCGTTAATCGTTCTGTAATAAAAATTATACCATCGTGCGGCGAGAATTAAATTATCTTTATATATACACTACTATATATTTTTACAACTTTTTTTCAAAATTTCGGTCAACAAAAATCATATATGATTTGTGAAAATCAAATATGATTCGATTTTTTCTGAATCATATATGATTTTTGAGAATCATATATGATTGTAAAATCATATATGATTCAGAAAATCGAATCATACATGATTTTTAAAATCATATATGATTATTAAAAATCATATATGATTTTTTCGACGGAATTTTTGAAAAAAATGTTTGTCGAAAAATATGTAAAAGTCATATCTATAGAAAGATAATTTAATTCTCGTCACGATGGTGTATTTTTTTATATTTTGAAGATTTACCGTTTGTAAGATATGTTTTTAAAAAGGTGGAAAATGATTTTGTATTAATTTAGATAAAAAATGGAGGGTTATGATTGGTTCATTTGTTCTATGACAAATATGAGTTCTATATTGATCTCAACTCTTCAAAGGTATTATGCGAAAGTATTCTATGTTGGTTTTGTTGATCAATAAGGGCCTCTTTGGTTTGTTACTTTTATAAAAAAAATGTAATGAAATTAAAATAATTGCAATTGTTTGGTTTGATGGAATAAGGTAGGTAGGGCTTATTTGAATCCATTCCATAAAGGTTTCACGAAAGATGGCTAGCTGGGTGACTTTTGTTAGTTTTGACGGTCTCACTTATTATCTCTTTTTATATTATAATAATAATTTAATTTAAAAATAAAACCAATATTAGTATACAAAACAAACAACTTTATAAATCATTTATTTATCTCTCTCTTTTATTTTTTTCAAACCAATACGAAATCCAAATCTTATTCCAAGCCTACTAACAAACTAAACAGGCCTTAAATTTCGCTGAATTAGTAAATCACTTCTTAATTTTGTTATTAGGCTTGCCAACAAAGGAATAAGCATGGATTACTATATGGGTTAGGTTATTTGTGAACCCCTTTTCTACAAGTGATGCCTCCCTTTTTTTCTAGTTTTTAATTTTTTGTTTTATTTTTATAATTTTATTTATATTAAAAAATTATAAAACTGAAAATATGGAACAGAAACTATAAAATTTAATATGTCAAAATTATTAAACCCGCATATCTGAGAACAAAAGCGTCCTCGTCGAGCAGTCGAGCGATGCAATTTGGTCGTATCGAGCTTGGAAAATTTTTATTTGGTATAAAATGCTATATTAAAAACGGCTAGAAAATAAAATTTCCAAAGATTTTGCCCGTTAATTTACTATTTCGTTGTTAATTAATTGCAATGGATTACAACTTGCTTTAGCGGTTTATCGGTCATATATTCCATAACTGCCCGGTTTCATAACTTAAAAACATATTCTCGCTTTCTAAATGAAGTTTTATCCTATTTAAGATTTCGTAAAACCAAAATACTAATCTGAAGTGTTTACGACTACCAATGTTGATCCCTTTCACAATGATTTCTCAATATATCTTTTGTTGAAAGTGTCGATGTACTATTTAAGATTATCACCATTAAGGGACTACATGATTAGAAAATTATACTGAGATGTTTTGTATTTGATGAATATCGAAGAAACTTGGACTGGTTTTGGGGTGCCAAACGCTAGCATGTTACTATTTGCCATGCCACTAATCAAAATTCCATAAACAAATACATAAGAGTACTTAATAGTCAATACTACTACAAGTTATTCTCTCCTACCTCTCTCTAAATCTCCTACCTCTCTCTAAAAACTCATCCACCGAAATCCAATCATTTCTCCGTGGGTTTCGGCCGGCCGTGGATCTTTTCTTGTACTTTATTTTCCCACAATAAAGCCCCACCATTCGCGGTCATGTCATCTGCCGTGCCGTTGTTGTCATCTGTCCACGCCTACTCACCTGCTTTCCGGTATATTTGTGGTTTGCCATCGATAGCTTGCTGCAGACTTGGGTTTTGATTCAGATCTTGGTTTTGTTCTAGCTCCTTTTTTAGGATGCTTAGTTTATCTTCTATGTATGTTTTCTCTGCTTTGTGTACTTTGTCAAGCTACATCTTTGTATGGTTGTGTCTCGTAAGCTCACTTTGGTGATTCCCCCACCTTGTATGGTGTTGCCGTGGTCTCATCACAACTATTAGGGTTATATGCTTTCTTTTGAAACTTAACTTTTGCCTCGTGGTATTTTGTTTGGCAAGTCGGCTTCGATTTTGCCCTTTATGTTCGATGTAACTTGTTGTGTTCAAATTACCTCCGTTTGTGAGGAGCGAAATGAAATGTAATCTTTGTTCAAAAAAAAATACATAAGAGTACTTGTGCCTTGCATTCTTTTAAGTATGTCGCAGGGTTGAGATATACTAAATTTGGCTGGAACCCAAGTGTTTCATGACTAATATTGAAGCATATGGTCTGGATAAAGAGGCATTGTTCCTTATTTGCCTCTTACACGATCACATTGACAAAAAACGACACAAAGAAACAATTCACGAATAAAT
>OU343219.1:193233649-193302548 GCA_910596185.1 Chrysanthemum makinoi | reverse complement strand
ACTACATCCTTACACACAAGTATATTCAAGAATTACTGAATGAAAATCATAACATAACACAAGTAGTAACAAGGTAATTCAAATAATTCAATAGAATAGAGATTCATGACAAAGTTCAATAGAATACCTAAGCTTTGGATTACAAGAATTAGAAAATTGTGGAATATAGCAACCACACGCCTCCAATCGTCTTAGCCTAACCGTACAATTCCAAATGATTACACAATGGTTGAGAATTTGTCTCACCACTCTCTGGCGTTTCACTATAGGACTTTTGGGATGAATAATAAGGGTTGGTAATAGCTTTGGCGTAAACTATTACTCTTTTGAATGTGTCACACTAGACTACTAAGTCTAGGTGCATTATATAGCTAGGAACCCTTTACTATCAAGCTAAAAACGTCCTCAATAAGTTATTAACTGGAAATGATCGGCCTCATGATAATAAAAGTTAAGGCATCAATAAATGAGCAAAGTGTTACTGAGTGTTCGGATTGGTTTGGACTGGCCGAACAGTTTCATTTTGACCATTCTCACCCGATTCGTTGGGCTCGACCGATCGGTCAGGCCTTCCACACCAAATCTTGACTTGCTTTGACTTTTCTCGATTCGTGCCTTTTTCTTTGCTTTTGATGCTGATTTCCAAGACGAAACTTGATATTTATTTGATGTGGTCATTTATAAATCCTTGTGCTTCCTAATCATTGAGTCCATGAGCTTCCTCACTTGTCTTTCTTCCTCGGGAATTATCCAAATGTGCATGAAATCTTCATTTCTTCACCTTTTACAATACCTGGCTACATTCACATACAAATACGCTTTTTTTGCACTTTTGCAACAATTATGAGTACATATAGCCAATTATCATACACAAAACCAACAATAACGCTACTAAAAACATGCTCATTTTGAGCGTTATCAAATTCCCTCATACTTAAGTTCTACTCGCCCTCAAGTAGGTCTAGCATTTATGAAAATCGATTTCAATGGTCTCGACACCGTGGTTCCAAAAATCTAACAATCACCTCAAGAGAAATAATTGTTAATTTGCTTTTAATATGTGAAATTTTTAAAAGTGAACCAAAGGACTTTAGATAACATAACTAAACACCTCACGAATGATTTTAAGAATTCACCCAACACTCATATATTGGTGGGTATATGTAAATCACTCAATGCCTAGTCATGATTAATGCTTTTTACCATAAGCTTGTACAAGTGTCAAGACAAATAAAATAAATTCATCAAAGAGGACTTTTATTCGGGTTATAATGTTAAGGCTTTGGGTTTATAAAATGGTATGGATAAGGCATGGGATAGTTTATGAAATTGGTTGTAAAAGAAAAATAAAGTCAAGTTTAAACCTCCATGTTGCTAGTCATCAAACAAACCACACTCCCGAAAATGATTATAATTTCCTCTTCTTCACATATCGATCTCCAAACATATATAACTCAATTTAGCTCATTGGCTAATCAATATACTCAATATAGCACATTAGCTATAACCATAATCTTTTTTTTTCATCTCCCCCACAGTTATGACATCATACCGCAACAATCCAACACACAAATGCAAGTAACATAACAGCAAAATAACTAAACTAATAGACATTGACATAGGTTGGCAAAGGTTTAAGGTGTAAAATATTTTTGTATTTTTCTGGATTTAACAAAAACGAAAAGATTGGCTCGGAGGGTGTAACTAAGGGTATCTAGTGCTGAAAATGAGCACTAACAAATGGGTCCATATAAAGTGGTTAACTAACCGATGTGGTTAGCAAAAACATTAGATGTAAAATAAAGGCCATTGGTTTAAATCCTACGATGCCTCTTATCATTTGAACATATTTTTATCACTTGAGAGTGATTTTAACCGTAATGGATAACAAGTACAAGTTCTAGAATCGACATAATCACCGGCACACTCATAGCAAAATATAAAACAAAAATATATGTTTTATACAAAAAGAATCCTCACAATTTAGTGGAAAAAGGCTATAATGCGCGCTAGTAAATGTTATCGAATAAAAAATGAATTACTTTCGTAATTTGGTTCAAATCAAAAAATTTCAAAAATATCTTTTTACCATTGAAATACCCAAGTTGTTTTTAAATATATCTTAATAACGTGCGAAAACAACTAGACAATCAAGGGCGATTTTCTACTAGCTACTTGAATCAAAAAACTCTACCTAAAAATAAAAAATAAGACTAAAAACTAAAAAATTTAAAAATTGTATCATTTTTCAGATTTTCTTCCTCCCCATACCAGTTTTGCATTGTCCTCAATGTGATAAAATGAACTTCAAAGTAAAGAAAATGGGAAAAGAAATAGTCAAAAGATACCCTGGATAGAATATGCATTCGCATAGTAGGTCATAGGCACGTGAGTTATCCAACTCCAATATGACCAACATAAGCTTCGTCATATCCATCCAGAAGACAAACTGCAAAATATCACACAAACACAAAACAAACAAACAAAACTACAAACAATCCAAACGCTACTTAAAAATAAAATAAACAAGGATGATAATAATCCAAAGAAATAGTAAGAGAGAGAGATGAGAAATATTGTTCGACACACATAAGCATTGTTTTTTTTAAATCACAATCCAAAGAATGATCCACGATCATCATCATCCGCTCATCTCATCACCCGTCATCATCATCTTCGTCATCACTTCGACTCATAGGTGCTCGTCCACAAACTCGACGAACTCTCTCTTCTTCTTCTTTCCTCCCGCTCCCGATGAAGATCCTCCAACATCATAGCTAGATCCTCCAATCTCGGGTAATCTACCACGCAGCCATGGGTCGAAATGGTGCATAGCGCTGATACGTGTACAATTATGTCCAGATACGGGTGTAGGGAAAGGATATGGTGGAATATTAGGTGGATTGAAGGGAGGCAACTCATAATTGGCTTCTTAAGCCATGTGTTGAAAGAACGAGATCGAATAAAGTTAGGATCCAAATAATATGGTGTTGATGATTCGGGTGGTCTTGGATGATCAAAATACATGTTAAACATTTTAGAGAGAGAAAGTAGAGAGAGAGGGTGTTCTTGCTAGAGGTTTACACAAAGGAAAGGTTAGATTGAAATGAAGCACCACCCCTTCCATGGATGGAAGGGGTATTTATAGTTACAGAAATACGACCTCTATCGGCGCTGGATCGTATACAAGTGGGTAAAGACCCGTACTTCCTCCACGGTGTTACACTATGCTAAACTAAACTAATAACTAACTAATAAACTGATAAATAACGTAATTAACGACAAGTCTACGAGCTAACTTATGCTAGATAATATTTGGGGTGACCGACACTTCACTATGGAATTTTCTAATTCCTAAGAATCTCCCCCCAAGGGAGGTCACCCCATGTTTTACATTTTGAATCCTAGCATTCTATTCTTGACTTTGTTCTAAGCTCAGACTTCAATTCTTCAAGTTCCGTAATCTTTGTGCTTTTGTAGCGATTCTTCAAAGTCCGCATATTTTGTACTTTTAGTGGAGGCCTTTAATCGATCCACATCTTGATGATCTTGAGCTTTATTTGAGATCATCGCCACGTAAATCTGGATCACCCTTTATTGTGTTGCCATCAAGTGAAGTTGTGACTTTTGGACCGACATGCTCACACTTTTGAATCATGACATCTTTCCAAGAGTAGCGGAAGCTTTATGGCTCATGATATTTGTGCAGCACGTAGCCGAATCTTAGTATAGAAATATCTGAGCCGTTATGTAGATATGCACCAGGTCATGATTTCTTGATTAAGTGTGGATGCAGGGAGCATCGCGCTTTGATTGACTCCTCAATTATGATCACTGCAACCGTCCAAATGTACGCAAACAAACAAAGTTATAATAGAAACACACCGAAAGTGTCTTTGATCACTACCATTGAGGTACACGCCCACGGTTCCCCGTTGATCAGACAAGTAACGCTGTGATCGGTATAATTCAAGAATCTCCTTGACAGGGTTTTAGCGGTACTGTTCTAGGCGTTCTCAAACCGAACGTCTCAAAGAAGACAACACGGAGGAGTGAACGGCAATTGAGATTCCTCGATTGATGAAAAATGATTTGAAAAACAATCCCGTATTGCTTAGAAGAAAGAGTTTTGCAATACGACGAAGGTTTTATGAGAAAGATCGATTTTCAATCAAAAATACTTTTTGTATTTGAAAAGAGTACACATTCGACGTGTTAGAGAAAAGAAGAATTTTGCACATCGAACGGTTTTTACAAAAGTATTTTTTCAATCAGAGATACTTTTTGAATTTGAAAACATAAGTACACATTCGACGTGCAGAGAAAGAAAAGATTTGCACATCGAAGCGGTTTTTCCAAAAGCATCCGTCAATCCATTCTTGGACCAAGGTTGATTCAAGATTGAATCTCCCCATCGTTTCTATCCAGTTGTCACAAGCTTAATCTTACGAGAAGATCTCACATGTCACCCACCAAGAGCTTGTTTGATGTTGGCTCTAGAGGATTTCCATCTTCATTGTGAATACTTTTACATACCACTCGGATGTTCTGGCAATACCACAAGGATAATGCATTAGGACTCTTCAATATATACTTTCCACATTGTGTGAAACGGCAAGTCTTCATTAATTTAGTGTCCTAATGAGATATTGTGGATGATCTCTTGGCTCTAGACTCAATAGTGCACATTTGGTTCCTATGCGGAGACTAGGAGAGGGTCTCTTCTTCAATAACAATCTCAAGAGAAAGTCGATAGATTATGTGGTTTCCGTGAGAATGAAACAAGCCTTTTAAGAGGAACTTGAGTAGTTTGGGAAGTTGTAGTGCAGGCATCTTTGGGTCCATGATGTCTTGTCTTCAATACCGTGTTACCTTAGTAAACACCTAGAACATATGTATTGAAACTGGTTTCTGCCCTAAGGTTGAATTATTGGAGGGCTATTTCTTTTCACCCTTTTCTCATTTTTCATTTCTTTTCATTCTTCAACCTTCAGTTGCTTTCCGAGACTTCATAACTAGAACCTTGTTGGGTTTATTCCAGTTCTAGCTCTGCTCATCTCGCGACTCTTCCCATATTCTCATTTTTCTCCTTTTTCAACATTCCTAAGGACTCTACACTATCTAGTGGATTGTCCCTGGGAAGATCCCTCCGATTCGCGATCGGGAACAAATACCTAACCTAACCATCCTTATAACCTATGCAAAATAAATTGATCTTAGTCTTTTCGGTATTGTTCTTTCCTCCATGAAACCAATTGAAAAATCATTTGGAAAAACAATCAAGGTACTTGTGATACGAGATCAAAACATTTTGCACCTTAATAGTTTTGATCATTTAGAAAATGCTCCCCCTCAACATGTGCATATGATTTGAAATTGTTTAGCACAAGGAGGCAAGAGGACTTTGAAATATTTTCTTTGATCACTATTTTCATAGAAAAAGCCATTTGATTTTCATGGTAAAATTCTCCTCCCATGTGCATAGGATATTAGAAATCATTTTTATCACATAGAGGCAAGAGTTCTTTTGAAGCACATCCACGATTACAAAAGCCATTTAAGAAACCATTTGAAACCTCAATCAAGGTACATTATGTTAAACCATAAAAGCTTTTGTACCTCGATAGTTTATTTTCTTTTAAAATACTCCCCTCAATATATGCTTCGAGATTCAAAGCTTTAGTACATAATAGAGAGCCAGCATTAAATTGAATCAAAAGCGATCACCTTTTATCAAATTTCTTATTATTAAACATAAATTCCCCAGATCAAAAATATCAAACCCTTTGAGATTTTGGATCTCAAGTGATTTAACTGGGTTTGGAAAACATAGGAGAATATGTGGCCAGGTTTAAATACTCATCTTGTTTTTGGATAAATCCTCCTCCTCAACACGTGCATTGTGTATTTGAAATCGTTTGGCACATGGAGGCAGGAGTGCCTATAAAGGACTAAACCGATTCCATTAAAACAGATTTGAGATTTAAATCACGATCTCTCCCCGATCAAAACCATTTGAGATTTGTGATCCCATCTGATTTAAATCATTTAGAAAGTTTGAGAAAGACGGAAGATTTAATTTTGAAAAATGAAGATAAGGAAAGTTTTTTAGATATTAGATTGTTAGTGTCGTATGATAATTTTAAGAGACCTTTAAATAAAATAAAATAATTTCACAATCAAACAAAGCAAGCAAAAATTTCATTTTTTACAGATCTTTGAGTTTTAAAGAAAACCATACCATGACATAACATTAAATCTTTAGATCACCACATTTTAGCGTACAAACGGACTTTTTGTGAAGAAATATCGTTTGAAAATATTTTATTTTAAATCACTCCCCCCAATCCATGACCAGTCAATAATTGAGTGACTTAGGTTTTGATAAAAAGAAGTTCGGTGATTTTCAAAAATTAGTCCAATATATTTTCAAAACAATATTTTCCATTTTCAAAACAATTTAATCAAATTATTCAAAATTGTTTAAAAATGGTATCACCTGCAAAGATACGTTAGGTGGTTGAGAAGCTTCTTTGTTGTTCTTGTAGGGTTTGGAAGAAAAACCGTCTGCATATCCAGTGAGACTTCTTCTTATGTTGCATTTTGAATGCTGCGAGGTCAAATTAAGCTCTGTTTCTTCAATCACTTAGAAGAAAACCATCTGTGATGCGATGAGACCTCTTCGTTGCATTTATGCCAACTTTCCATTGAAATTAAGCTCCGTTTCTTCATTTGTCAACCCAAGAAATAGTTACCTCTTCCTTCGGCATCAATCATCTTCAATTGTGGGATCCGGATCGGGAACATTCTTATATACCAATATACTGCATACGTTAGTGAACACACATACAGATATATGGTGGTCGACAACACCCAAACGATGTCGACTAATAAAGTCAATTCAACATAACAATCAGATCATATAAGGCATGGGGATAATGTGTTCATCAAACTATAATCATCTAATCCTAACAATCACATCCTAGAAACCTAGTCCTTCAACATAGGCAATTATCATTTTTAATTAAGCACGTAGGATAATTAAGAAAGTCGGTTAGATGATATAAATTTAAAAATATTCTCCCCCTCAATCAATGACTCAATTTATGAAAAGTTTAAAAGCGCTGAAGTCATTGATTGAGTTTTTAATTTTACAAAAACTCTGAATTTGATTGTTTTAAAAGCAACTCATTAACCACCATTTTGTTAAAACAACAAATATTTTTCTGAAGAATTTTAGACGGAAAAACATTTGTGTAGGAACAGCAGTCCTTCGACATACTTTCCTCATTTTTGTTTTTAGGATAAGTGCACGAAATATTTGAAAAATTGGTTTAGCACAACACTTTCCTTTCATGAAGAGCGGGTTGCTATCTGAAATAATAGCAAGCCATAGTTTAAGCTTGGTCCGATGCGAAATCTGCAAGCCATAGTTTTGAAGCCGGGTTCTGATGCGAAATAGCCAGAAACCATATATAGAACATGTATTGGAAAAGAATATTTACACCTCAGCACCGAACTTCATCTATGGTACCGTGCCATTATTGAATGACATTTCTAAGACCGTAGATGTTATCGATACGAGAAGACATGTCATGAGAAAACATATTTTTGGTATTTTTGAAATTTTCAGATTTTTATGGGTTTTTGAAGGTTTTATATTTTTCTATTTTCTTTTGTTGGTTTTATATTTTTGTATTATGTTTTTAATAAATATGTACAATGATAGAATAGATGATATAGTTAAAGAAGATGATGATCGAGCAAGATAAGGATATCGAGCAGCCGGTTGTAGAAGATAAGAAGTCATCATCTTAAACATTCACCACCAAAGCTTCAGGGCTCTTGAATCGAAGAAAGAAATTGAACCAAGCGAAAAGTGAGACTTTGGCGACTTCCCCAAGAAAATCCTTTAGGTGAGCGAGTTGAAGCTCTATTTCAAGCTTGCCTTAGCCAGTGCACAAGAAGCACACCATTATCATAAATCCATTTGCTCCTTTCAAGAATAATCAGTGATTCTTCGTTTAGGGTTATATCATCAACAAGAACAACAACGTATCATCCCACACATAAATAATTCTTCTCAAATTTCATTCCACTTGAAGTCGAAGCAATCCATTCCAAAAGGTGTCAAGAGAACACTTCCCCAAGTAGATGAATTGATGATTGAGTCTCTTAGACTAGAGCTCACGAACCGAATACACATACCAGAAGACAAAGAAACTTACCATGGTAGCATATTAAGTCCATAGCCAAAGAATAACCCCAGATGTATACTTTTCTCTCCCTTGAAGAAAGTGTATGAAGCTCAGAGCCCGAAGTACCGAATGCCCAAAGAGAATAACGATAACATTGAAGAAGCGGGCCGAATAACTGATTATCTGCGGGTGACAGTCTCAGCGGGATGTCAACAGGAATAAGTGATTATATCTAGGAATCAGCGATTAAGCCCTCAAGTAAAACAATGAGCATCCCCAATGTACACAATCTCTCTCCCAATGATTGTGATAACTTCAAAATCATCACTTGTGTACCTCTTTCATCTTCAAAACTAACTCTTCCATCTCTTCCCACATAGTTGGAATAAGAACACTAAGCGCTTGATGAGTAAAATCTTGAGTTTCTCTGCGGTCATGACATTTGTTTTGCCGGGATAACTTCAATCACTTAGAAGTATTAAGTCCATCAAGTTTACTCGCCATGAGTTAAACCTTGAGTTTCTCTGTGGTAATAACATTTGTCTTCCCGGGATATCTTCAATTACTTAGAAGTATTAAGTTCATCAAGTTTACTGCGTTTAGATCGTGTCTCCTTCCCCACTGGCGGTTTTGACACTTGAGAATCGGCAACTCTTTAACCTAAATACTAGAAATCTGTTGAGAAGAACGCTTGAAGTCTTTGTGAGAATCAACATCTTTGAATAATGTGAGAGCAAGTCTAATTGGGGATTAAATCTTACATTTCACCTCCCCATTAGTGCTCTCCCCTAAACTGACAATGCTTTAATATGAAGAAGTCTTTGGATAATCAAATGCAATTCGTCTTTAGTCTTCTAACATGCAGCAGAAAATGTAGAACAGACTAGACCTTCTTCAAGATTGTGCAGTTGGGGAATATATAGTTAACATCTTCAACTCACCAAAAAATAAGAACATCACCAAAAGCATCCCAATTAACTTACATCTTGCAAGTCCCCTTAACTAAAATCTCTCCCAATCAAACAAGAATAGAAAGATGTTCATCAAGGAAATCGTGATCGGGCAACAAACCACAAGATGGTAACACCAAACTACCCATCACATCAAACAAAACGAGAGAGAGATTGTTCGAATCATCATGTTGATGTATAGGTGAAGCATTAACCGGAAGCACTTTGTCGATAAACTCATCAATCAGAGTGAAGATGTCAACCAACGACTCTTAGAAGAAACTCCATGTAAAGATAACCCGATAAGAAGAAGCTCGGTTCTTACATGAGTTTGGAGCCGTTTGACCATTTATTCTCGAAATCATTCAATCATGCGATATTTCACACTTCTTCTTCTCCCCCTCAAGAATTGCATACGGAGTTGCCATTCTTGATTAAATAAGTGAAAGTCATCTGAATGTTCTATTCACACTTCTCTCATAAAATCAATACATGATGTCACCATCTTCATTATAATCGAGCAAGTGGAATGAGAAAACAATCAGTGATAGCTCGGTTCACTTGATGACTGAAGCGCATGGAAAAAGTATGGCATATGTTGATGAGAATGGTCATAATAAGAAGATTTCTCTTCTTGAGAAGATAAAGCGAAAGCGCGCACTTTTCTTTTCTTTAGAGCGAGGCCAGAATTAGTGAACATCGTCATAAGAAGATTTCTCTTCTTTCGAAGATAAAGCGCCTTGAAAGCGTACACTTTCTTTTCTTTAGAGTACGAGGCATGAACTGTTGTGTTCATCGTCATAAGATTTCGCTTCTTTGGAAGATAATGCGCACTGAAACATACACATTTCTTTTCTTTGGAGTACGAGGCCGAGCGGATGTGAGCAGCGTCATAATCTCTCTATTTTCAGCTCTCTTAGCAAAACATGTAATCAACCCCATTATCATTCAGTAGGCTCTTTGTTGTGACAGTGATGGAGAAACCCAATATGATGAGTTTGACCACGAAGTAAACTAACCGAACTCGTGACTTAAACTTGCACATATGTAACAAAGAGGTCGTAGAGAATTCATGCTCCAATGAATCTCTTAAGTACTCTATACTCTTCAACCAACCAACCATCAAGTAATAGACGTACATTACCTCTTGAAAATCCACAATTGAATGTGACACTGAGCACTACAACGTAACTCCTTAAAGTGATAGTTATTTTTGTGGAAAAAAAAAGCCCAATTCCCCGTGAAAAATAGACTCTCAAAAATAACTAGATTTCCAAGTCTTCATTTTTTGGAAATAAGCTTGAACAAGGATCATGAAGAATCTTCATCCATCCATCCCGATACCTTAGGATACTAAGTACACTCGCGTGATAATTCACTTCAACCTCAAATAAATAATTGAATTACTTGTCACATCTTACGTTAATTGCTCAAATCTAGCCTTCTTTGACATTTAAACGAACTTTGATAATGGTTTTCATCCCGACCATGGTTTAAAAGCACATAACCCCGTAAAACCTTTTAATAACCATACTACATGCATGAATATCCAAACACACATCCAATTCATTAAGTACACTCTTTATCCCTTCTTTGAAGCGAGAAAATGTAGCACAAGCATTAAATAGGAGATCTCGAAATACACTTTCCTTTCTCCAAGATGGTTCCATTATTACGGGATTTTACAATTTTATGGTTTAAACCGAGAAATAGTTTCTTTCACGGGATTTTACAAGACCAAGAATAAACCGTAAGATAGATCCGAAAATGCACTTTACTTTTATCAGGATGTTTCCATTGTCACGGGATTTTACAAGTCTATGATTTAAACGAGAAATAGGTTCTTTCGCGGGATTTTACAAAATCAAGACAAAACCGTAAACAATGTCAGCTTGAATGTGTTATGACAACTTTGGTTTCATGAATATCTGTTTTAGGGAACATCACGGTGTTCATCAGGTTCATTATCCAACATCATCAAAATCATCAATCATCCAATCAACACTTTGATAAACTCATCATTCACGCTTTCTCGGCTTATTGTAGTGACCACATGGAGAAGTAAACCCGATATACAAACTTGATCATGAAGCGCAATTCCCCAGTTTGTTACTTAAACTTGTGCAATTCTTGTGAAAAGAGCGGTGTACCCATTGTACACAAGCTCTTGACGATATCCTCAAGCTGCGTGAGACATCGAAGTGATAGTTACGTTGTGGGTTAAGCGAGGAAGAATCACAACCGTAACTAAATAGCCAAGTCTTTATCACACTCTATAAATGCCCAAACAAGTCATCTTCGCGGAAGGGTAGAAAGAAGGAAGACAAAAATAAACGCTCGGGAAAATCTCACTTCAAATCCAAATAAGAATACCAAATGCAAACAACCCCGTAGTCACTCTTGTTCAATAAGCACTTCGCCGCGTGAAATAGTGTATCGGTGTAAGAGTATAAACCAAAGTATTAAATCGTCTATCACCTCAAACCTCATCATCCAATCATATAGCACAACAAATCTAGTCAAACTAGTGTCACATCAATCAAATATTAACAAATCTCTTCAGCAAAACTCATCATCAAATCGCACATCTCAAATCTCATAGAAACCATCCAATATAAAGAAGCCCATTTTTCCGTCATCCAAATCCAAACCATCACACAAATCACTCAAACTCGTTCCAACTACAAAAATTAAACGATCCATCCCAGAATAAACTGTTCCAGTTTAAGTTCACATTATATTAAGCCAATAACATCGGATCATATTCGGATCATCCACTTAAGAGTAATTATATATCAGGTGAGTCGATTCAGCCGCAACAATTAAACACGACATCAAACACTATATGAAACAAAATATGACTAACTAACCTCCCTTGAACAATTTAGCCCAATGTACCACTTTTTATAAAGAATTATCAAGGCTTATGTCTTCATAATATTTGAGATGTTACAATTTCAGATAGTACGAAATTCATGGCAAATCTCACGACAAAACTCAACTTAAGACCCACGACAACCTTTATTTTGATTGGCCCATTTGTGAATAATTAACAAGAAAATCCAAAACCAATATACCATTGAGATATAGCATCGAAGAAACCCAATTCACGATGAAAGCCCAAGACAGTCCAAGTAACAACCCGATCCACTCAAATGAGAACAAGTATACGGCCCATGTGAAAGTAATATAACCCGATCCTCAATTTGCCCTAAAACTACGGGTATTTAAACAAGATAACTCACACACCTTAATATTTCTCTCATCTATCTCAAAACCTAATCAAAAAATAAGCCTCCATCTTCGTAGCGCCTCTCTAATCAAAACAAATCGGATCCTATCACACATCGGATCAACAACAAATACGACTAATCATCCCAACACATGAACACCTTTTCAATGATCGCACTTCAAGTTGAAAACTTCACAAAGATGTTTTCGGATCCTTTTAAACTTGGGTCGCGTGTAGGTATTCGTGGTATTGCATTCATTTTGTTTTAATTTGGTCATTCACGAATTAAAGAAAAGAGTGTAACAAAATTGTTATAACTCTTTCTTTGTTATTCGAAATTAGCAAAAGCTAGATAGTGAAGAGTGATTGATGATGATTGTATGTTCCATAAAGAAAATCTTCTAAGAAATTATAGAGAATGGAACAAAATCTGAGATTGCCTTTATTGTTTCAATTCTCGTACGAGTCTTGTTGAATTAGTGTCTTGGTTTTGTTTAGAAAAAGAGATATAGGTTAGATGGATGATGTTATTGAAGTTGTAGTGATTAGTTGGATTGAGGTTGATGTATTCGGAAGAGATTGAAAATGTTTCATTATTATTATTTTTTTTTCGTTTCATAAAACGGGACTGATGATGATAAGTTTAACAGAGGTCGATGGGTTTTGAGTATATGGTATTGTTTTGTGGTCGAGTCTTGTTGTGGTCATGGTCACACTCTTTTTCATCTCCTTTCTGTCAAGTCGCTAGTTAAGTCGCTACCCAAAACTGATAAGTCGCTAGGTCTACAAAACATGAGTCAAGTTGCTAGTATTTCAGATTTAGACACAAGTCGCTAACTTATCAATATAAGTCGCTAGGTCATTTAGGTCACACAACTCGCTATGTTCAAAAGCAAGTCGCCATGCTCAAAAGCAAGTCGCTAGGTCATTTTCAGTATCAAGTCGCTACTTAGCTTTATGCGTAACTCGCTATTGACTTTCAAGAAAGTCAACGAATAACCAAGTCTCTCAGAGAACCATTGAATCACGGACAAATATGAGGCCACGTCGCTAATATGATATTCCGGCGAGTTTTCCGACCATATTCAAAGACACCCAGAAAAACATGACAAAGATCATTTGCAAATGACAGAAATGACCCGGTTTGACCATTAAAACACGGTTTGACCATGTTTGTGCATACCATTCCTTTGCTTTTGGACATATAACCAAGACAGATATTGAATACATGATAGCACAAGACTCTTTTGACCAAACAAAAAGATAGTATAAAACAGTTTACCCATAATACACGAAAAAGACTTTTCCGACCACAAACAAAAATACCCAAAACAGTTTGAAAATATGTATCAAGACCACAAACAAAAATACCCAAAACAGTTTGAAAATATGTATCAAAACCACCATAAATTATGATACTAAACCACACAAATCAACACAACACAATAAACCTTGGCTCTGATACCAATTGTTAGGATCCAAATAATATTGTGTTGATGATTCGGGTGGTCTTGGATGATCAAAATACATGTTAAACATTTTAGAGAGAGAAAGTAGAGAGAGAGGGTGTTCTTGCTAGAGGTTTACACAAAAGGAAAGGTTAGATTGAAATGAGCACCACCCTTCCATGGATGGAAGGGGTATTTATAGTTACAAGAAATACGCACTCTATCGGCTCGTGGATCGGTATCTGATGGAAAGACCGATCCTTCCTCGGTGTTACACTACGCAAAACTAAACTAATAACTAACTAATAAACTGATAAATAACGTAACTAACGTATGTCTCTGAGCTAACTTATGCTAGATAATATTTGGGGTGAGACACTTCACTATGGAATTTTCTAATTCTAACAATAATCATTAACGTAATTGTTCCTCAACATCATCGAATCTCTCTAAACATCCCTACACTCAATTTCATTCAAGTGCCGTTTCCAATCTCCCCAACCTGAGTCGAAGCTACTAGTCGTACCCCTTTGCACATTACCCATTAGCACATTGCCCGGCTGCTGTGGTGGTGGTGGTTCAATCCATGCTCCCAAAGTCTTTGTTGTTCTATTCAAAGCTTTTCCAAAACTCTTTGCATCCCATGTCTCACTATCCTTTAGATCATCACACAACTCATTGTTATTGTAGTACCCTAGATTCTTTGCCAACCTCGTCACATAATGACCTCCACAAATGTTGCTATTACCCTTGATACCCTGGGATTTCCTAGACAAATACTCGGCTATAATCCAAGCCGCATTCCCATCCTTGGACTCTTCCAACAATATCATTATCCACAAGTCCGGCTTTTGGCATTTGTCCCGGCTTCCAATTCTGTGGGACGGCCCCCATACTAGCAACTTATGTAGGATTCTCAACAATGGATTCCTAAGGGTTGAGAATTCCTACAGTATAAGAAGGATATCCCACGCGATTCCAATACGCGGGAACACTAGGGTAATCTTTCTCAAACCTCTTAAGCCTTGAGAAATGAGATTCAAACAATCGATGATTAACCTCATCCGGTTCATACAATCCAAGAGCAACAGCAAACCCCGACAAAGTATATGTATGATCCTGCCCACAAAGCCTAAACCAAACATAAACATCATTCATGATGTTTCAAACGTTTACCTTCCTTTCAAAATATATTGTTGAGAAGAATTCCAAACACCATTCACGGTAAACTTCTTCATTTATGCTAAAAGCTCTACAAAAATCTTCAAACGAATCTCCATCAATCGGATAGACATAAGACATCCGCATCATACCCCTCAACTCATTCGCACACTCATATTCGTTAAACAAATCCCAATCTACCAATCTCGGACAACAGGTTCTAGTTTTGCACTTTGACAAACGTTCCCTAAAAGCGTGTTTTTCCTCATTGGTAAAATCTTTAAACTTTAGGTTTGCATTGCCTTCAGCTCTCAAGCTATAGGTAACCTTCTTCTGTGCATTCCTTTTGCAATACTTGGTCAAGAGCGGGTTCGTTAGAATCCGCGTCAAACTCGAACAACCTACAACATTTCTCTGTAGAAATCACAAATATAAGTTAATATAAGAGTGTTAGAACCAGATAAAGGTTAATAGAAGCCTCTAGGGTCTAGTTCAAAATTCGAATTTTTTTACAACAGAAACTAGAACCGTTTGGTCGAGCTGCCGATCCGGCTCCTCCCCGACCTTGGTCTAACCGATCGGTTGCGTTGCTTGCCGATTCGGTTTCGATCACATAAGGCTTTGGCCTTCCAATTGATTTCCGCTAAATTTTCCAATTCAATTCACTCCTAAACTTCATTTGACCATCACTAATGATTTCTACAACCTCAATTTTCTCTTAATTTGCATCCAAAACTTCCAATCATCACTTGTTCATCATGCTTAGAACTTACAAGCTTAACTTCAATTCATCAATTAATTGTTCTAACAACAATGTGGCATCTAAAATTCACTGAGAATGTATCATCTAACAACTAGGAATCATCAATTGAATCTTAATTTGATTCAAGGGTACAACCTAATTAAATCCGAAAATTCAATCATCTAATACTCATTCAATGTTGAATCAATCACTACAATTCTTTTTGCAATGCATTCCTATTTCAATTACCCACTTAATTCTAAAAGATTACATCTTAATTCGAATCCTATCAAAAACTCCCAACTGGCAACCTAATTTGCAATTCGAATCAAATACTCAAATTAAACCCTAATTAAGCTAATTGATTGCAGATGCTTACTTGTTTAGGTGCCATGATGATCTTCTAATACTCTTACAACATTCAAACAACTTCTTAGTGGTCGGATTTGTGAAACCCAGATGGAGGATTAGTGTGTGTGTGTGTGTGTTTTTTTGGAAAAATTGAATTTTTGGTACTTATACTTGCTTCCAACCGATTCAGTCATGGACACAACCATTTCGGTTTACATTTTTGCAGAATTTTACCTTTTTAACTTTACTTGGCCATTTTACCTTTCAAGCAAAAATTGTTTACTCAAAAATTCGATTAAAGATGCACACAACATTCATCCAACCATTTGCAAATTTCAACAACATCTAACTCAAAGACTAAATCATCAAACTTATCATCATAAAACTTAAACTAAAATCAAAAGGAATGATTAAAATAACTTCAAACCATAATAATAAGAAATAAAAACCAAATGAAATCAAAATCCCTAAGTGCATAAAATAAATTTTCATCAAAAGATGAAGATCAAGCAAACAAATGCTTGTTATTATTGTTGCGATGTTCTACTCCTCATCACCCCTCAAAATATTCATGCCTTAACATATCCTCGTTTTGGAATTTTCCCGTCAACTCACGATATGTGTCATGAGTCTTGAACTTTCTAACAAATCTCCTTCCACTAGGGCATAGTATATCGAATTTTACATGCCATTCCCCATCACCTTCTTCTCTTTTCTATACACTCGTTCCTTCGGGTCCCCATTCCAAAATTTTCAATTGTACGGGTAGAGATCCTAAGAAGTCCGTGAGCTTTTTTTGCACAAGGATGTTCTTAAATGGGTTGTAAAAGGCTTCCATAGCAAGTGCACGTTACATTTCATCTTCGAGGTCAAATTATGGTGGGGCAAGTGGCCCATACATAGAATTTCCTTGGGCATCACGCCCAACTTCGAAGCAAGTCAAATCATCTTCTCCCAAAATTTCCAAATCCTCCATAAATTCTAAAACTTTACCCCTAGGCTTGGGATAAAAAGATTGCTTGGAGATCCCATCATCAATTGTCATAGTCCCCCTCCCCATATCTATTATCGCTCCACAAGTTCAAAGGAAAGGTCTTCCAAGTAAGAGAGGCAAACTTTTGTCAACCGGTATATCCAAGACTAGGAAATCGGCTAAATAAGGTTGGTAGCCAATTTGTACCCTCACATTTTTCACTTCCCCCATAGCCTTAGCTTGAGAGTTTTCCGCCATGGTTAGCTTAGAATGATTTGGTTGAGGCTTGCTTAGTCCCAAATTCTTGAATAGTGGATATGGCATCAAGTTGAAACTTGATCCGTGTCCGAAAGCATAAACCGGAGTGGTCCCGTTAACTTTTATTGGTAAGACGAAGTTACCCGGGTCACTCTCTTTCCGCGGCATACCTCGAAATAAGATTCTATCCCTATCCTCATCTGAAAGATCCTTATCTTCCAACCGTGCTCTAGCCAACATAACCGCATCTAGATTTTTGCGGTAAACAACATAATCTTGTAACACTTCGATCACGGGTTTCTTTTCGGTAAGCTCAAGGAATTTTTGTTCTAGGTTTGCTAGGATGGCTTCCTTTTGCTCTTGAGTTAAGGGCTTAAAGGTGTTTGGTAAATTTGGTGGTGATGGTGTGTAATCATGGGTCTTGGTGGTGGTAGAGGTGGTGGGAGTTAGTTTATTTGATTAGGTCTTCTTCCCACTAGCCTTTCCCATTTTCACAATCTCCACATTCTCCTTATTCTCCAAGTTTTCACCCAATTCAGCGAGCATGTCGTTCACTTCCTTCTCTTCCTCCAAATTAGTAATGTTAATTCTCATTTCACCAAGAGCAAAATCCAATTGACATTTAGTTGTCACAAGGAAATCACGTCCAAAGCATACATCCGGTTCATCCGCATTCCCTTCTTCCAAAACTACAAAATCGGCCTCAAAGATATGACCATGGATATTGATCCGAAGATTCTTGACAATTTTCCTCCCATAAGCTTCATAGTCTAAACGAACGTGGCCAATTTTGTCAAGTACCTTGTCTACAATATAGTTGTCCCCATAAGCCATGTTCAATTGAGCATCCCACGCGCTTACTCCTTCAACACTACACGGTGTCCTAAACCTCATAAATGGTGAGTCGTACCCCGTGAGAGGTGCTTGCGTGAAAATCACGACCCTATTCCTTTTAGGAACTTGAACCTTGTTGTCCCCAACTTCTTCCAAACATTCCGAATCAATGGCTAACTCTTTCTTACTTTCCTCCAAGATGCTTCCAATCTTTTCCAATGAGTTACCGGTATCCTTAAACATTTCATCCAATTTGCGAAGATACTCGGAAATACCACTCAAACTATCCATAAAAAACTTATCTAAATAAAACAAGAACAAATCATCCAAATTATTAGCGTTAGAGTTAGTTAAAATCAAAATAAACTACAGAAATACATTCTAAACAAGTAAAAACACTTATTAAGACTAAAACAAAAGCTAAAACTTGAAATTACGAAAATAAAAATATTGTTATCGAGAACTCCAACCGGATTGGTTGGCCCTCCAACAGATTCGGTTGGTGGTATGCCTCAAACCAAATTCGCCCAGCCGATCTGGTTACGGGTTCGACCGATCGCAGGTGAATTTCAATTTTTGTTTAATATTTTTAATTATTAGTTTAAAACTAATTAAAGACAATTAATTAAAACTTAAACTCTAATAAGTGTGACTACACATTAACCTATTAATTAAAATCATTAACTACACTAATTAAGCATAAACAATCATATATACTTAATTAACTAATCATTAAAACTAACTAAAACATCTAAAACTGAAAATTAACTAGATAATTAAACTAATCAAGACATAATTAATTAGAAATTAAATAAAAACTAAAAATAACATATAGCCAAAAATCTAAAAATGACCAAAACAAGCATAAGCAAGCTTCTAAACTAGCCTAAAAATCAGAAATGACAGAAAATAAGCAACAAACTAAAACACAAAACACTAGATTAACTAGAAACTAGAAAAAGAAAAATATAATTTTTTACCGAGAGGACCAACCGGATCGGTTGCTCGCGCTGCTGATCGGTTGGTCGAAAAACCAAATTGTTTTTTAGTTTTTTACTTTAACAATTGAAACCAAACTTAAATATTACGAAATTTACAAAAAGAAACAAATCTAAAACACTCAAATCCCCGGTAGCGGCGCCAAAAACTTGATGTGTCGATCGTGTGCAAGTTTTAAAATTTATAAACACGATTTATCCGGTAATTACTTTAACACATACGAGCAAGTATACTCGTTCGTGATAGCAAATGTGGGTAAGTTAGAGGTCGTCCCAATGGATTTGCGTTTTAATTTGTTAAAGTATTTGAGACAAGAAAGCTTGTCAAGGCTTCCTTCAAAGTGTTGGTTTAGTAAAAATTCAAATTAAGAAACATATACTTGTGTGAAGTCTATAGGTAATCATAAAGAGTGTTCATGAAGGCTTGGTGTAAACTTTGATGCAATGCACAAATCATAAGCAAATGATTTCTAACCCATGGTTTATGTTTTTTAAAAATCATTTTAAGAATAAAAATATATAGGTAATCCTTTCGGTCGTTAGCCTAATGATTATTCTTTAGAAAATCCATTTGTTTGTAAAAGGTTCTTATTAAACTTGTTCCTATGAATCTTTCGACCCATTCATGATGAAAACGTTTCTAGTCTTGTTTTAATAAGTAAAGATGGTGAGTGTCAACCACCATATCCCCATACTAGTTTGTCACTTAACTTTTTGGAATAAAACATAAGAGAAATCCTTTCGGTCCTTTTTCTTAAAACATGTTTTACCAACAAATCAAACAAGACTAGTAGTTTTCCAACAAACTCATTTAAACAAGATCATTTACATGCATCACATATAAGAACACTCCTACAATTTCCTACATCCTTACACACAAGTATATTCAAGAATTACTCCATGACAATCATAACATAACACAAGTAGTAACAAGGTAATTCAAATAATTCAATAGAATAATTCATTCAATCAATACTCTAGCTTTGATTACAAGAATTAGAATATTTGTGGAATATAGCGACCCGCATGCTCCGATAGATATTGCTTGGCTTGCCGTGCAACTCAAATGATTACACAATGGTTGAGAATTTGTCTCACCACTCTCTAGACGTTTTATAGCGGATATAGGACTTTGGGATGAATAATAAAGGTTGGTAATAGCTTTGATGTAAACTATTACTCTTTTGGATGTGTCACACCTAAACTACTAAGTCTAGGTGCATTATATGAATAGGAACCCTTTACTATCAAGCCAAAAGCGTCCTCAATAAGTTATTAGCGTCCTCAATAAGTTATTAACTAGAAATGATTGGCCTCTCATGATTAATAGAAGTTAAGGCATCAATAAATGAGCAAAGTGTAACTACTGGTGTTCCGCGGATTGGTTTGTGCCGACCACGTCCGGTTGCATTTGATGACCATTCCCCAGTAATCCGTTGGCGGGCTCCGACGATCGGTAGAGCCTGTAAAATAAAATCTTGACTTTTGTTGACTTTCCTCGATTCGTTGCCTTTTCTTTGCTTTCGAAGCTGATTTCCAAGATGAAACTTGATATTTATTTGATGTAGACACTTAGAAATCCTTGTGCTTCCTAATCATTGAGTCCGTGAGCTTCCTCACTTGTCTTTCTTCTCGAGAATTATCCAAATGTGCGAAATCTTCATTTCTTAGCCTTTACTATACCGGCTACATTCATACAAATCACGATTCTTGCACTTTTGCAACAATTATGTGTAAATATAGCCGATTATAATACACAAACCAACAGTATACTAAAACATGTTTATTTTGAGCGTTATCATTAAGCAATCCGATTATCAACCAAATGTGAAACTAAAACAACACTTATAATTATAGAAGGTACATAGTGACAATTGTCTAAAACAATAACTAAACCCGAAGGGTAAACTTAAGTCAAAACTTGATAGCCTCTGACTTCACATACTTCATTGCTTGAATTGCCGGATATAAAGCTCCCATGTTTCAACTTATTCTCTCCTCTAAGCCCTTGATTAGTGTTACAAACATGAGTACCACATGCAGTGTCATACACCCAGGATTTATTATGTGGAAAAAAGAATAATTCTATAGTGAAAATACCAGAGTTGACACTTAGAACCAACTTTCTTCTTCTTCTTACTTTGATACTCCATTAGATAGACATGGCAGTTCCTCTTCCAATATCCCACCTCTTTCAAATGGTGACAAGCCCAATCCTTGGCAGGATGATCTTTCTTAGCTAAGGGCTTTCTTAGGATTAGAGCATGGCAAACACACTTATTCTTGCCCTTACCTATGCCTTTGTTCGCTTGTCGCTTCTATTTGGGTTTTGGATTATACCACCTAGAATGGCAAGGACTTGTGGTTTAGCGACCTTCTTTGGTAAGCCTTTCTCATACTCAATAAGCATGGCATGTACTTCACCTATTGTCTTCCTCATGCTATGCATATTGTAGTTGCATACAAATCCTTCAAAGTCCTTAGAAAGGTGATTTAGAATCATGCCAACGAAATAGCTTTAAGCAAAACATAGTAGAGGCATTCCAATTAATCACGATAGCTTCTTCTCTTGGCAAGCGACGGTTAAAGGGAATCAAATTTGACAATTACAACCCAAAGAGAAACCCCATCCCTCTCTTTCCTTTTTTGCTTCACGGCACACAAGGATTATTGATACTTCTTGTGGCATAGTTCTTACTCAAAGGAAATATTGTTTAAATTTGTTATTTGATTTTGTTATGTTGGCTAGCAAACCTATTGCTACACCGGTACAGCCTAATGTTGCTTTAACTTGTGATCCTAATGATAATGATCCTTTGTTGGAAAATATTAATGAGTATCAGAAACTCATTGGTAAACTAGTTTATCTTACTACTACTAGACTTGATATTTCATATACTGTTCACTGTCTTAGTCAATGCATTCTCCTTTAAGTCTCATTTGAAAACTACTATTAAAGTGTTAAGGTATCGAAGGTTCCCTAAGTAAGGGTGTTAAGGTTGTAAACAATCTTCTATGTCTATTGAGGCTTATGTTGATGTAGATTGGGCTAGATGTGTTTTAAAAAGAAGGTTTGTTTCTGGTTTTACTTTTTTTTGTGAATCTTTGATTTTTTGGAAAAGTAGGAAACAAAATACTATGTTTAAGTCTTGAAAGTCAGAATACATGGCAATGGCCGTTACATCAAAGTCATTTGGGTTTCAAAGATTTTAAAGGACTTAAATGTGATAACTTAAGTCCGGTAAAAGAATTTTATTACAATAATGCCACAATGAAATTGCGACAAATCCGGTGTTCCATGAAAGAAGAAAATATTTGGAGATTGACTTACGGTTTTGTAAGATTTTTAAATCATGTCATAAGTAATAAAAAAATTGATAATATAAATTAAATTGCATATATCTTCACTAAAGCACCGGATACATACCATAAAAAAATTTATATTATAAGTTAAATCTTTTAATGTTTTCCGGGATAAGACTATGGGGTTTGGGAGGGTGTTAAAATGAATAGTCTTAACCGGAAACTATGTCAGGGGTGATTATATATTTTCTTATTTTGTGCTTTAGGTTTATATTAGACTTTGGCTTGAAGTAGCATCTGGCTATGAAGTACATGAGGTCTTTGTGTCAAGCTGGAAAAGATCAATGAGTAGGGCTATATAAATATCATATTAGCTATTAGGGTTTCATTATTCACTCTCTGTCTCTCTCTCTCTCTCTCAATCTCTCTCATCCCCTCCTTCCCCTCTCCTCTCTCTCTCTCTTTTATTGATGCTCTCTCTCTGCTCTCTCTCCCCCTCTTTCTCTCACACCTCCTCTCTCTCTCTCTCTCTCTCTCTCTCTCCCCAAACGTACTAATATTCATCTCATTCTCATTCTCTTAGTTTGATCTTGTTTACTTTTGTTGTTCTTCCGGTTGGTATTGTAGTAGAACAATTATCACTTAGATAATAGTTCCTACTTTGAGTAGTAGTGGTGGAATTGGTTGGTTTGTTTTATCGATTGAGATGAGAACTTGTGATCTTGATTGTTTCTGAGAGTTTGTTATTTATTCTTAAATTGAGATTCAAGAACTTTTGTTCTTTGTCTTTAAATATGCTAGGATATTGCCATTCTATGTTCTTTGTGTTAGTTAGAGAGTCTAGTAGCCAAAGAGAACACGATTGAGATTCTATCTTTGTGTAGCTAACATATATAATTTTGGGTTCATGTGTGTGAGAACCGCCATTCGATCCGGTTAGTCAACGTTTAATTTGACCTAGTATTCTACTTTTCTTAAGATTTGAAATCTACATAACGTCCATTCATAAAATTTAAGCTAACAATAATTATAAGTATTAAACTAAATCTCTATGATTATAAAAAATAAATAAATAAAGTAAATGTCAAATAATCACCAAACCTTTACACGTTTTCCTTCAAAGCAATCCCACCAATCTCGCTTTCCAAATCAATGTTTCAAACCAACGTATTATAACCAATCAATACTAATTAATGGAGTTTAAATCATACCATATTAGGACCCACTCTCCTCTTTCAAACCCTTTAAAACCCAGGCGATACCGCTTCCTTCTTCGACCGACTACAATTCAAAAGCTCATAAACGGTACAATTTTGGTCTAACAGGTGAAGGTGTTGGTGTTTTAGCGACTAATTCGTTTGTCGGTAGGGTGCGATAATTTTTCATTCCAACTGACCTCCTTCGTAAAGAGAAAGGTAGCGGCTTTATCGATTGGGTTTGGTGTTTGTTCGTGGCGTTAGGGTTAATTTGTAGGGTGTTTCCTTGTTTCCTGTTCTCGTCGTCTCGCCAAAAAATCGCGCGAGATCATGGAAGAAGTAGTAACTTGTGATTCCCGGTTGCTTGTGTGCTTTTGTTTCATTATCTCACTCGCTTTAAGGTGAGTTTTCGTGGCCCCTTTTTATATATTTTTGTGGGGGAAAATGATACTCAAAGTTATTTCAAGTTTTAATGTCGTGGTTAAATATTTGTTTTATTATTTTGGACAAGCTTGTGTGTTGATATAATTGCGTTAGGAGCACTAGTGGTTATTATGTGTGATATTTATGTGTGATATTGTGTGATATTTCGTGTGGTTCTCGGGTCATGGATTTAGTCCACTGGCGTGAGTACTCATGTTTTAGCTCCACCGGTAGGCATATGTGTAGTACATATGTGTTATGAGTGGTTACTTGCCAGCTGTAGTGACTTGATTATAATATCTTTCTCTGGCTTTATTATTATATTAGCACACTTGTCCTACTATATCATGCACGGTAAATTGTTTTGTTAACTTAAACCTGCGAGCTCACCAACGTTATTTTGACATTTTTTGTTGGATATTGGATTTCACAAACACATGAAACCATTAACACAAGTGGGCGTATAAGTGGAATTCTAGAGAGAGAAAGTTAGAGGTTTAGGGAACTTAGTGAGAAAGTGAAAGATATTATTATGAGCTCCAACTCTCTGCTTGGAGGTAGAGTATTTATAGTCTTACATAAGCACACAGCGGTACGTGGATCGGGCATCTGATGGGTAAAGACCGTCCGTCCTCCGGGTGTTACTTAACAAAATACTACTTAACTAAATATAACTATGACTCTGAGCATTCTAGCGATTACATATACTTGAGGTGACCGACTCTTTATCTAGGAATTTCTAATTCCTAACAATCTCCCCAAAGGGAGTCACCTCAACCATATACTAAAATGACATTGAATACAATCGGATATTACATTAACAATTGATCTTGCATTCTTGATGTAGTACTTTGCTCGAAGCTTCGTAGTCATTGATTCCACTCATTGCATGTTTGGTTAATCCAGTGGAGGTCTTTTCTTGATCCACGTGATAATAATGTTGAGCCGACTTTTGAGATCATCAGCTAGTAGAAAATCTCAGATACATCCATTGTGGTGTTGGTATTATGTGATGTTGTGACATTCGGACCGACATGCTCACATTCGGGATCATGATATATTCTCATCAGAGTAGCGGAAGCATTCGTTGATTCATGATATTGGCGGCGTTAGCAGTATGGAGTGAAAATATCAAAGACATTGATGCACTAATCATGATTTCTTTTGAGATGAATGTGTTAGGTGAGCATGTGGCTATGGATTGACAGCTTCATTACGATCAATTTTATGACGATCGGGTGCATAAGGCAGTTAAGCCGCTGAAAGATGTCTTTGAACACTTCGATGAATTGAATTCTACGACCCACGGTTCACGTTGTCCCGGTACAAAGTCTTGCTGTGATCAAATTATAATTAGAAGAATTTCCTTGACGGGGTTTAAATTTTCTGAAATTTGTTCTTAACCGGAACGTCACCATAAAACAACCTTTGATTGAACCAGGCATTTAAGTCCATTTGAGTTGATGAAAGGATTTGAAAAGCGATGGAATGTATTGATCAATAGAAATTGATTTAAAAGATCCATTGTTTCCTCAGTCCATTCATATCTCCACATGCCACCTACCGGGAGCTTGTTAGATGTTGGCTCAGAAGGCTTTCCATTTTCACGTGAATATGTAAACACATCACTCGGATGTTCTGGCAATACCACAAGGATAATGCGTAGGACTCAAGATATAATCTCTCTTTCCACATTGTGTGAAGCAGAGAGTCTTCATTGAAAGTGTCCTAATGAGATTTATTGATGATCTCGTGGCACTAGACTCAATTGTGCATATTTGGATCCTATATCGGAGACTAGGGAGAGGTTCTCCTTCTTCAATATCAACAATCTCTAAGAGAAAGTCGATAGATAATGTGGGTTCCCTGTGAGAATGAAACAAGTCCTTTTAAGAGGAACTTGAGTGGTTTGGAAAGTTGAAGTGCGATCGTCCTTTGGGTCCATGGCGTCTTGTCTTCAATACGATGTTACCATCGGTAGCATATGAATTGAACCGGTTTACTTCTAGGTTGAATAAATGGAGGGCTATTTGTTTTCACCCTTTTCTCATTCAATTCTTTTAATTCTTCAACCCCTTGATTGCTTAGGAGACTTCATAGCTAGAACCTTGTTGGGTTTATTCGATACTATTTCGATCTTAGTCAAGCACTCTTCCCATCTCATTTTTCTCCTTTTATCATCATACCTAAGAACTCACACTAGTGGATAGTCCCCGGTAGATCCCTCTGCTTCAAGGATCATGGAACACATACCTAACCTTATAGTCCTTATATCACCATACATAATGTAAATTTGGTGGGTTTTTTGGTATTGTTAGACCGCCATAGGAACCAATTGAAAACCATTTGAAAATCAATCCGGATACTTATGATATTTTATCAAAGCATTTTGTACCTGAATTGTTTTTGATATTTTAGAAGAAGAACTCCCCCTCAACATGTGAATCAAGTATTTGAAATAGTTTTCCACGCGAAGGAGAGAAAGAATTAACTTCTTTGATTACCATTTTTAAAAATATCAACATCACTTCCCTAATCGAATCAAGTAGATAAAGCATTTTGGGAAAGGATGAGGTTTTCATGATTTTGCTCCCCTCAATATGTGCAAGATTTGAAAAGAGTTTTGCACATCTTTGGAGAACCTGTGAGATAAGTTATCACGTTTCAAATCATAGGTTTAAGATAGATGCTACCCCTCAACATGTGCATGGAAAATTTGAAATCGTTTGTCATATGTGGGAAGGGAAGCTTGTACATCCTTATAAAACCATTTACCGAATTATCAGTTTAAATCCAATTTAAATCACACATTCTCCCGATCACAATTATCAAATCATTTGAGATTTGTGATCTCTTATAAATTTAAATTGATTTTGAAAGCTTTTAAGGAGAATTGTGACTTGATTATGAAAGCGTTTTAACCGATAATGATCGGATTTTAAGACTTTAGACTCCATTGATAAAACATGCTTGAATATCTTTTGAAAACAATTTAATGCCAAATAACTTTTAAATTTAATTGAAATCATTCTCCCCTCAATCAATGACATGATTTTGATTGAGAGATTAATATTTTGACAAATAAAGTCGGATGATTATAAAACAGGATGTTCTTCTTTCTTGAATCTTGCACGAAATGATAATAAACCATAGTTTCTCTCTCCAAAATATATATATATATATATATATATATATATATATATATATATATATATATATAATTTTTTTTAATTTTTTTAACATTGAACAACATCTAAAGTCAGTGTCATTCTTTGAATGACATCTCAAAAATAGATATTGTCGAGCAGAAGCATGACAAAATGACAATATTTTTGAAGAGTTTTCAAATTTTTCAATTTTTATGGTTTTGAAGGTTTTATAATTTTGTATTTAGATTTTCGAATAGATATATACAAGAGATAGATGAAGATAGACCTTTACTCCTTGTCTTCCTCACGAGGCGTTTGAGTGTTTCCGGTTGAAGACTTTTCAAGCCAAGGCGTGGAAGAATAAACTCAGCGTTCTCTTGGAAGAGCTTTGGTGAAGATGTACGCTATGCGATAGGATCTCACAAAATAGAGTTCCACCACACTTTTTCCACTTGTTACCTGATGAAATGATGTCGAATGTCGATATGCTTTGCTCTTGAGTGTTGAGCGTTGTTGCAAGAGAGCAATAGCTTTTATTATCACACCGATGAGAGGATTTTGTTGAATTCAAAGCCATAGTCATAATTGAGATCTCATCCATAAGACTTGAGCACAACAAGATGACATGGCTATGTCGACCTCTGTAGAGGAAATAGAAGTACTCATTTGCTTCTTTGAAGACCAGCTCACAAGCTTATCACCCAGCCGAGCACCTCCGGCGTGCCGGCGCAGTATCTTGACATCTGCATGATCGGCATCTGCATGAGGCATTAGTGACATCTAGGTGTCCTTCCGGGCCAAAGACCCATATTGATGGTTCCTTGGAGATACCGAAAGACCCGTTTAACCGCTCAAGGTGCTTTTTAGTAGGCTTAGCACGGTATCTAGCACACATGAAACGGCCGAACAAGATGTGGGTCTACTAGGCGTGAGGTACATCGAGGATCCTATCATACTCACGATATTTTGTTTGGTCAATCATGATCACTGAGTGGTCCTCATCTAGTTTGGTTCGATCAATCATGGGAGTCAATCAGGGTCACATGAATCAAATCCAAATTTCTTTAAAATCTCGGTTGCATATTTAGATTGATTTATGAAAATGCCTCAGGGACTTTCTTGAAATTTGTAATCCCAAGAAAAATGACATTTGTCCATCATTGACATTTGAAATTTTGAACTCATTTCATTAGAAAAACGATCACATTCCATTGGGTCACTCGAGGCAAAAATAATATCATCAACATAAATTTGAACATGAGTTAAATGTTTGCCTTCACGGTGAACAATGTTGGATCAAGCTTTGCTCCTTTTAAATCCGGTTGATAGAAGAAACTTTGACATATCATACCATGCCGCGGAGCTTGCTTTAAACCATAAAGGGCCCTTAAACGATAGCGTGAGTAGGATGCTCTTGATTTACAAATCCTTCGGGGTTGGTGACGTGGCGACTTCTTTAAGATCTCCGTTCGGAATGCCGTCTTCGTCCATTTGATAGACTACCATGTTCTTACTTGGCATTAGCCAAAAGATTCTAATTGCCTATTCAATGCCAGCAGAGCAAAAGATTCTTCAAAGTCTATACCCCTCTTCTTGGGGTATCCTTTAGCAATTAATTGAGCCTTGTTCTTCAACACATCACCATGCTCATCAAGTTTCACTTTGAAGATCCATTTAGAGCAATAATCTAATCACGGGCGGTACAAATTCCCATACATCTAGTCGATCGAACTCATGAATTTCATCTTGCATAGCATTGAACCGGCTATTTTCATTCATGGCGGTTTTAACATCTTTTGGTTCGATCTTAGAGAGTGCGGAGTTGAAGAAGCACCATAAGGCATCGGTTGCAAGTTGTTTCCGTGTGGATCTTGGGCGAGAGGATTTCCAATGATGTTGTCTAATGGATGATCGTGAGTCCATTTTCAAAGGTGTTCATGTGGTAGTTGTTGAGGGATGAAGTAGCGAGTCGATGTCTCACGAAGAGGATGGTTCAAGAAGATTCATGAGCAAATATGTTTTCAAATGGAGCATCTTCGAGTTAGCAAAGGGATTAACATCATCATTGATGCGAAAGCAGTTCCATGATGTACATTTGAAGAATGATGATTTGTTGATGAGACGGAAGGATCGTGAAGGCACTCCATGACTTAAAGATATTGAGGCCGGGGATTGACTTCATTCTGGAATATGAGCGACCTGTTGTAGGGATCAACACCTCATTAGTATTCGGATCATAAAGTTCATCAAACATAGGATCAAACAATTTCCTTAAATCATCTTGGATGGAGGTAAATATGGCGTTCTTGAAGAGTTTGGAACAAGGGATGAACCAATTGGGTGATTTGAAGTCTGGGTCCGGCCCAAATGTTGAGGCAGGTTTGACCGTCACTCATCAAGCGTAGCGTGAATTGTTTCCATGATGTTTCGGGTTCTTTTGTTGTAGATTCGGTATCCCTTTTGTTTGGTGCATACCCTACAAATACTCCAATGTTCGCTTTAGCTTTAAGTTTGCCTAAGTCTTGACCCTCATTAGTTGGATAGCACAAAGCAAATCACGAAGGGAAGAGATTAGGTTTTCTTTGTGGACAAGTTCATATGGTGTCTTTCCATGAGCGATTGTGGTCGGGGAACAATTTTGTGTGTAACATGGGTGGCAATAGCTTGACCGGAGAAACATTGGAACTTTGAATAAATCGACATTGTTCTAGGCTTCTACAAGTTGATTTAGCCTTTCAACTACTGGCTCGTTGAGGAGTTCGTGAAATACTTCTTTGATGGCTGATTCCAATGCTTTCATAAAATTCACTAAGTTGTTTGTTAACAAACAGTTCCCATTGTAAATGGGATAATTACGACGGTTTTGTTAAGTCGACTGTAATTTGTTTGATGAGTTTGATGATGATATCGGAGTTTCATCCTTTGTCCTTAAGAACTTGACCCGATTGAATCTAGAGTAATCATCAACTATAACTAACACATATTTCTTCCCAAAGATATTCAGCACTCTCATTGGTCCACATAAATCCATATGAATTGTATGAAGAACTTCTGGCGAGTTAGTAGGTTTGGATTTATGGGCATACTTCTTGCTTTTTCCCAATTGACATGTTGAACAAAGATGATCCTTTTCATACTTTAGTAGAGGTAAACCTACAACTAAGTCCTTTCTGGAGAGAGATCATTGATGGTGCCGAAGTTCAAGTGATTGAGACGTCGATGCCATAACCATGACTTTGTTTTGAAGCTTTTGTGACAAAGCAATTGGAAAGACTTCATCATATCTTCTATAGAGATGGTGTAAAGATTTGAACCACGAGTTCCTCTTAAAGTTCCTTACCATCAAGTTCTCTAACAAAACAAGTATGTTTTACGAAGGCTACTTCTAGATCGAGTCGCGAAATTGACCGAAGAGAAACAGTTAACCAGACCTTCCATATAGTATACTCTAGAGATAACACTGTCACCAACAACATAATCACCATAACCCTTAATTACCAGAAATGATCATTACCGAATCTAACTGTCGATGAATTTGCTGCTCAAGTTCATGAGCATGACGGTCTCTAGTCATATGCTTGGAGCAGTACAGTCCGGTACCACGAATCCGATTTGAATGATCTCGAGAGATGAGTGTGTCTTTGGATGGGCCAACCTGTGTTGAAGAGGAGACCTTGGGAGAAACCATTGGAGAAATGCTAGCCATAAAGATTGTGTGTCGCAGAGGTCCATCATCCACATCGGAATCGTATGCATCACATCGGCGACTTGAAAGGCATTCTGATGATTGTGACCTATCTCTGAATAGGTGCTCATCCACATCTACATCATAGGTCTTGGCATTGCCCTCAGCAAGAAACAACAATTCCTCTTCATCCAAAGTAGCACCATTATCCGAGCTTGCACAAAGCATCTTATCTCAAGTAGTCCGCGATTCTGTGGACTTTGGAGATGTGCAGGTTCTGCAATGTGTCCCTCACCACCACAATTATAACATTTGATCGGCTTAGCTTGACCTTGATTACCATTCCTTCCTCGATTCTGATTAACAACATAACTTCTACCAGCTCCTTTCCCCGATCATACGTCTTTCCGAGGCGGTTTGCACGATCCTCCCATCTTTGCTTGATAGCTTGATTGTGTGGGTTAGATCTTTATTCGAGGTTGTTATTGGTTTGAGGGAGAATTCATGTTTTGACCGTCTGAAGAGCTAGTTGATTAATGAAATTACCAGCGTGTGCATCAGCGTCGGCTTGTTTGAACATGGGATCAGGTGGTTGTGATTACCATTTCCCATGGGTATGACTTGTGAGGCTTTGGTTGTGATTCGATGTTTGAATAGAAGGCGGTTGAGTCATTAGGACGAGCTTGTCTCTCCCTAGTTGGTTTTGAATTGATTAAGAACCAATTTTTCAAACATAGCATGTCTCTCGATTCGAAGAAGGAAGGCATAGAGTTGCTCATAGTTTGTATTCTTCAATCCTTTAGTGAGCTTCCGCAGTGACAAACTTGTGCCATTCGGGATTCATGTTGTTCACAAACTTTGAGTTCAATTGAATGTTAGGCATAGTCATTCAGATGTTCCTCATGTCATTCACCAGCTTATGAAATCTCACATAGTACTCATAGACACTCTCATCTGGTTTCATCTTGAAGTGTTCAAATTAGTCATAGAGTTGTGATTCTCTGTCTTCCATAGTTAATTGAGCACGAGAGAAGCATCTTGACATTATCATCTGCCTTTGCCTCGGTGTTGTGATTGATCGACTTGTAGAAGTCTTTAGGAAGACCTTGAAGAACAATGTTAGAAGCCCGATATCGACATCGAATCTCTTTCTCCTTATCATCAAGCTCATCATACATCTTTGGTCGTCCATTCCGTAAATCGAGTTCCATCTTCGCGATATCAAGTACATCTCTAGTCGTCTCCACTTCGTCGGTCCTTCATCAATGGATTTGAGAATGTTGACACCATTTTCCTTTCCAAGGCGGTCTAATCGATTCGTTGAGCCCAAGAATCGTAGATTCGGCCGAAGCGCTGGGTGGGACTGTATCGAACTAGCTGCTTGAACATCCTCGGCAGCAGTGGGATGATGATAGGAGCGTTGGTAGACATGTTAACAGATTACTCGGGATTTTATAACTCTATGATTAAACCGGGAAATAGATTCTTTCACGGATTTTACTAAATCAAGAGAAAACCGTAAACAATCACCCAAGTCGCTAGAAGATAATGCACCAAGTCGCTAACACCTAATTCGCTACACCCCAAGTCGCTAAAGTCCCAGTGTTAGACAAATGCAAGTCGCTAAGTAGTAACTCGCTAACCCTCAAGTCATTAGCAAAATTTTGAAAGATTAGCTACTCAAGAAGCTAAAGAGCAAAACCTTCATTCTGATTGGTCGCTACCATGAAGTCGCACCGTAGTGGAGAGTCCACTACTTATAACGTGTCTAGGTCATTTAGCTCCAAACGTAACTTCGCTACAAAATTGTGAAGGTAAGCTCGAAGAAAGAGATCCGTATATCAAGTCGCTAGCAAGAAAAACCACATAAACATCACTTTTCAATCCAAAACAACCCAACCAAGATGATTAAAGCTTACCAAATGAAAACCTAAACACTTGTGATGATTCTAAATATAAAAGTACAAACAAAATCCAAGCTTTAACACAAGAAATCAACCAAATGATGCACAAACCACTAAACTTTTTCAAACTCAAAACCACCTAAAAACCACTAGAAATCCAAAGATGTGCAAGATATGATCTAACCATGGCTCTTGATACCAATTGTTGGATATGGATTTCACAACACATCAAACACCCAACACAAGTGGTATAAGTGAATTCTAGAGAGAGTAAGTTAGAGGTTTAGGGAACTTAGTGAGAGAAAGTGAAAGATATTATTATGAGCTCCAACTCTCTACCTTGGGAGGTAGAGAGTATTTATAGTCTTACAAAAAACTACAAAATGGTGGATCAGGGCATCTGAGTGGGTAAAGACCGTCAGTCCTCCGGGTGTTACTTAACAAAATACTACTTAACTAAATATAACTATGACTACGAGCATTCTAGATTACATATACTTAGGGTGACCGACTCTTTTAATACTGGGAATTTCTAATTCCTAACATTTTTAGTATTCATTTTGGGTTATGAGAATAAGACTGACTTAGGGAAGTTTGATTCTTGCATGGCTTAGCGAGAGACCTTAGGCTTTATCTTCTTGGATTGCTATTATTTCAATTTGAGACTTTAGTTTTTGGGTAAGGGTAATCCAGCACCACGTAAATATATTAACCAAAGAAGCGTTTAAGTACAATGGATATGAGTGAAATCCATATCTGGCCCGATTAAATAGGCATAAAGCTTACATAACAAGATACTTCCTATTTTCTAAACAAGAAAGCGAACAACTACTCAAATGATAACATAGGACAAGACGAAAAAATTACTTCCTAGGACCTTGAAGCTTGGTGCCATACATGGCATTAAATGCATCCAAATTCCCTGGAAGATCATGAACTGCCTTAGCATAGTCATCATAGTCATCATACTCATCTTCAAACTCATGGCCACCACCTTTGAGCAGTTATCGGACTCATCAAATGGGTTAGCAACCACCTCATCATCGAATGAAACCGATATCACCCACTTTAGAAAAAGGATTAACTCTCTTAGTAGATGGTAGGAAATAATCAACCTTTTAATAGGATTGGCATCATCAACAAGAGTAGCTTTCCCATCCATAAGAAGCTTTTCAAGCTCCCCAATTTTCTCAACAATAGGGGTATGGCCAACCACGTTAGCTTCCATTAAATCACTCTGGCGAATCTTGTGATACATTCCGGACAACAGTCCCAACCTCCTTAGCTTCCATTGAACAACGGAATCCACAATACAATAGGAGTATCACATTCATCGATATCAATCACATTAAGTGCATCAAGCGGAGGGTTAGATGTAGCAATTGTCGTCCCATCATACTAGCTTCATGATGGCTTTCATTTTAAATTATCCACGCTGGGATTAGGTGGGGCTTTAGGTTGATCTTGAAACTTAGGCCCCTTTGGTTTATTAAAACCTCCTTACGGGAACACTTGTACCACCATTCCTACCCTTATTCTTGTTACATACGTTGGGAACCCATCGGTTTCTGTTTGTTTGAGTGGAAGCAATTTAAGACATTCAAAGCGTGATATGCCCAAACCGTTTATGTTTCACATCTTGGCGGTTTCCATTCATATTCAACCGGATCTTTTCAATAGTAGAACCGATCCATCGATGGGTATCTCATAGTGAGGCTTTCGAAGAGCCTCCGCACACTCCTATCAAGCACCTAGCAAAACTACTACGGCCGAAATCCAAGCACATTTGACTAGTGTAAGAATCAAGCATTTTGAGTACCAATCAATGTAGCAAGGTGAGACCATCATCGAAAACATAGCAAGAGGAACATCATGAAATTTAACCCACAGGAATGTTAGTTAAATCCTCTTTGCAGCGATTAGTATTCAACGTCCAAGTTTTAAGAATAATTGGCACATTCCTAATCATCCACGTCCGTTTTCAAGAACATCATTAACACCTTTACTGTGGAAAACTTAAAGAAAAGAACCCCTAGCATTCATCATAACCTGGATACCATACTTGGCCCCATTATTACGAACATAATAATCAGCGAGGGAAAAGCAATACGTTTACCAAGAAAATAACCATAAAGTGTATTCTCAAATTTAGAGTTTACCTCCTCCACGACTTTCAAAGGAACGGAGAGATCCACCTCATTAGATTTGTTCCCATTCCGCCTATGAAAATTAGCTTGCGCTTGAAATCAATGACGATAGCACCCATATAAACTTGCTTATGATATAGAACCAAGAGGAATTAGAATTAGCACCATTGACTACATTCTTAGCATTCATTACATTAGCACCACGATTGCCTCTTCAAAATTCTACATACCCGAAAACAATAGGATCAATTCCAAAGTTTTGTGTGATAACATTAAACTTCGAAACTTGTGGAACAATAGGCTCGTTAGTAACAACATTGAGACTTTAGTTTTTGTTCGGGCGGGTTTCATTTGCTCGTGTAATTTCTACCGGTTTGGGGACTACTTGATTATTTTATGATTATGTGGTTGTGATTCGACCAACCATGGTACAGTTCCCTTCTTATGTATGGCATCATGACATTTATTGTTTTTCACATAGTATATTTCTATTTATTTATGTGTGTTATGTCGATTCCAATCATTACGCCGCAGCCTTCGCCTTGGCGGTTGTGAAATGGTATCGAGCCTTGGTTATAGAGAATTAGGTTGTTTTGCCTGAACAATAGCCTAGGATTCCTCATATAGCATGCATCATAGGAAGTATGTGTGCAATTATCTATGTGTTTAACTATTTTTGCAGTTTTGCCCTTATTTGCTCTTGACTATTTAAATTTATATAAGGGTTTGCCTTGAATTAATTGGATTTATGAGGGGTTTGATAGGATTTATTTGTGACATTCGTGTGCATAATTGCCTTTGATGGTAATACCTTGATATGCGGCTTTAATAATGGTAATACGCGTCGAGCGGATGCAATTATAATTATGGTGGCTAACATAATTATGAATACATCCACGACATGTGGACTTGTGATCATAATTTGCATTAAGTGGTGCTATCAAGGTCAAGTGTTGGTAGAAGAGTAATATCTCATGTTTTCATTTCAAATTGTGAATATCAAGTAATTTCTATCCTCCATCGACATCTGAATAATCTTCCTTTTATAGTATGCAAGAGAAAAAACCGTAACTACGGTGCTAACTTGGTGATGCTAGCGTCATAACTTCAGCAACTCCAAGCTCTCGAAAATCATCACCCGTAAGTAGCTACCATGTCCTTATCAACGGTGGAAGCAAGAAATGGTAATGGCGATGGAAACGGAAATGGTAATGGTGGTGGAAATGGAAATGGCAATGGTGGTAAAGGTCAGTGGTAATGACACCAAGGTGCTCATACAAGGAGTTCTCGCTTTAAACCAAAAAGTCGATGGTAAGGGTGGTGCACTCACTCAGGTGGATAGAGAATAAGGAAGCCGTCATGGACATAAGCAATTGTCTTTGAAAATCGAGTGAAGTATTACTTCTACTTATCAACAAAGCTCTTACACGGTGGAATACCCATATTCAAGCTAGAGTTGCTATAAATTGTATGACATGGGAGGATTTTAAAGCGTTAACGAGGGAAGGTTATGTCCCGATAACGAAGCAGTGCGGAACCATGTCATGGTGGGAGCGGCCATGCGGTATCTTGATAGGTTCCATGAGCTAGCTAAATTAGTTCCACACTTGGTCTCCAAGTCCAACATCTCCGGTATAATCCGGGTTAGTTCCAGATTCATGGGATGGTTAGGGCACCTGAACCTACCACTATCCAAAGCATTGAAGGAAGGCTGATTGATGGCGGTTAGGTGTGGAAAGATTTCAAAAAGTAGTGAAAGGAAGGGTGATGGTGAGTCAAGTAGGCCGCGGCTCGTGGGAAAATAATAAAAGGCGAAAACAGGAAGGGGTTCATGGTAGTCGGTTAAGAAAAAGTATGGGAGTAGTTATCCTAAGTGTACCAAACATCATCCAGAGCATGAGATGTGCCGCATGTTACGCCTGTCATGCCGGTCACCTTGCAGGGATTGTGGGCAAAGGAAGCCAGGCTCCGTCAATGCGGTCAACATGATTAATAGCGAAGAGCTTGCTTGATTATGGAAGCCCATATCATTTTCGTAACAAGTGTCCTAAGTTTGAATAGGGCACAGTCAGTAAAGCTAGAAACCGCTATTGGAGGAAATCAAGACCAAGGGAACACCAGATCAATAAGAGGAAGGGTTCATTATGAATGCAAATGAAGCTCGCCAGACCCTAACATCCGTGTGGGTACTTTCTCTAAACAATCACTATGCTACCGTATATTTGATTGGTGCAGATTTAGCTTTCATTTCTACTACCTTTGTGAAATTCATTAATCTGAAACCTAAGAACCCGGTTATGTGATCGAAGTGGTAATGGTGGAAGTGGAAGTTAATAGGATCATTAGGTGGGTGCACTCTACTATTAGAGAATACCCCATTTTCTATCGAATTAATACCTTTGGAAGTTTTGATGTTATCGTGGGAATGGATTGGTTGTCAAAACATAAGGCTATGATCATATGTTATGAGAAGGTTATTCAAATTCCCTTTGCCAACGGTGACTTACTCCATGTTCAAGGGCGTGCGGCAAAGTCTCTTATGGCGTAAAGACAAAGGAATTAAAACGGAAGATATTCCAATCGTTCAAAATTTTCGAAGGTTTCCACGAAGACTTGTCCGTGTTACCTCCTCACCGACAAGTCAATTCAATAGATCGGTTTCAGGCAACTCCAATTAAAATCCCATATCATTATCACCTTCAGAAATGTAGGAATTGTCTAAACAACTCCAAGAACTTCAAGACAAAGGGTTTATTCATCCTAGTCATTAAGCAGCACTGGTCCTATTTGTTAAAAAGAAGGATGGTTCTTTTCGTATGTGCATCAACTATCGCGAGTTGAACAAAATAACCATTAAAAATCGTTACCCTTTTCCTAGAATTGACGACTTGTTCGATCAGCTGCAGGGCTCACGTTTTTTTTTTCAAAAATTGACCTTCGTTCTGGTTACCACCAACTTAGAGTTCACGAAGCAGACATTTCAAAAACCGCTTTGAACTTCGTTATGGGCACTTTGAGTTTACTGTGATGCCTTCGGTTTAACCAACACACCGCAATTTTCATGGACCTAATGAGCGGGTATGCAAACCATATCTGGATAAATTTGTTATCGTGTTCATCGATGATATCCTAATCTATTCGAAGTCGAAGGTGGAGCACGAGAGTCAAGCTAATTACGAGCTACTTAAGAAAAAAAGTTGTTCGCTAAGTTCTCAAAGTCAAGTTTTGTTACAAGAGGTTCGGTTCCTTGGTCATGTGGTGAGCGACAAGGGATCCAAGTGGACCCCAAAAGATCGAAAGGTAAAAGTGGAAACCTCCTACAACACCGTGCCAGAAATCGTTCTTTCTTGGGATTAGCGGGTTACTAACGAAGGTTCATGCCAACTTCTACAACATTGCTAAGCCTCTCACGCGTTAACACGAGGAAAACAAGTTTGAGTAGGTGTGAAGAGTAAGAGGAAGATTTTCAAACAGAAGACCAATTTATGTGATGCACTAATTTAACACTTCCCGACGGGCGGATGAGTTTGTGGTGTATTGTGATGCATCAAACCAAGGTTTCGTGTGTGTTTTGAAAGTGGGCAAGGTTGCATATGCCTCTCGTGATTAAGATTCGAGGAAGAATTGCCACTACGCGATTTAGAGGCTAAGGCGTGGTTTAAGCCCTCAAAATTTCGAGAACACTATACATGCGGTACAAAGAGTATTATCTTTACAGGACTATAAAAGTCTTTGCATATTTTTGATCGAAAGAGTGAACATGAGCGGAGGCGATGGATAGAATTTGTTTAGTGAATATATTGATAAAATTGCTACCATCCGGTAAGGCAAATGTTGTCACCGACGCATTGAGTAGAAAGGAGAGGGTCAAACCAAAATGAATCAGCTATGAGTATGACTATTCAATCGGAATTAAGAGCAAGATATTAGAAGCTAGGGTCGAGGCATACAAGGTTGAGAACATTTAAGCGAGGGTACTGGTGCAGGCCAGCGGATGGAGAAATGAGAGGATGGCGGATTATATTTCTTGGATCGAGTTTGTGTTCCTTTGATAGGTGATGTAAGGAACTTGATCATGGATGAAGCTCACACCACTAAGTACTCCATTCACCCAGGATCCGACAAAATGTACTATGATCTAAGGGATGTGTCGGTGGTAGGGAATGAAGAAAGATATAGCTACCTATGTTAGCAAGTGCTTGACATGTTCAAAGGTCAAGGTTGAGCATCAAAAGCCTTCGGGATTATTACAGCAGCCAGAAATCCCTGAATGGAAGTGGGAGAGGATAACCATGGACTTCATTACTAAACTACCTCGAACCGATGAAGTAGGCACAATCACGATATGGGTCATGGTAGATAGGATGACAAAGTCTGCTCATTTCTTAGCCATCCGTGAGGACTATGAGATAGAAGCTAGCGAAGGATTACATCAATGAAATAGTGGAAAGGCATGGAGTACCTATATCCGCATATCGGCCAAGTGATAGTCGATTTACCTCACGATTTTGGCAAACACTCTGAAGTCCTTGGGCACCGTTTAGATATAGGTACATATCATCCATAAAGCCGACTTGCGCATAAACAAGCGGACTATTCGGACATTGGAAGACATGCCGAGCATGTTTTATGGATTTTGGGGGAAGTTGGGACACACATCTTTCTCTAGCCGAATTCTCCTACAACAACAGTTACCACAAAAGTATTCGATGTGCTCCGTTTCAAATGCTTTATGGAAGGAAGTGTAGATCACCAATACTTTAGAAGGTTGGGAGTCAATGATTGGTCACGAGATTGTACAAGACACCACCGAGATAAAATATTTCAAATTCAAGAAAGCTAAAGGCGGCAAGAGATCGTCAAAAGAGCTATCTTTGATAAGCAGCGTAGACCATTAGGATTGCGTCGGCGTCATGTGTTACTAAAGGTGTCACCATGGAAAGGCATGGTACGATTTGGAAAGAATGGAAAGTTAGCACCAAGGTATGCGTCGTTCGAGATACTTGAACGCATTGGCCTGTAGCCTATCGACTAAAGTTACCGTAAGAGTTAAAATGCGTCCACAACCGTTTCCTGCAATGTCAATGAAAGCGCGGCATGCAAACACATGTGCCTTTGAAATCAAATGCTTGACCTTCCCTTTATGGAGGAACTGTTGAGATCATGGATAGTAAAGTAAAGAAGTAAAGTAGTTACTATAGTAAAAGTCCGTTGGAACTTCGAGGAGGGGCCAATTTACTTGTGGCGAGAAGACCACATGAAATCTAAACACCCTCACCTATTGAGCTTAGTTACGTGGATTGGTGGAAGGATGAAATTCTTCAACGTAGGTGATACTGAGAAGCGCCATTCGATCGATCAGTTAGTCAACGTTTAATTTGACATAGTATTGACTTTTCTTAAGATTTGAAATTTACATAATGTTCCATAAAATTTAAGCTAACAATAGTCATAAGTATTAAACTAAATCTCTATGATTATAAAAAATAAATTAATAAAGTAAATGTCATCCTAATACTCACCAAACCTTACAGCCTTTTCCTTCAAAGCAATCCACCAATCTAAACTTTCCAAATCAATGTTTCAAACCAACGTATATAACCAATCAATACTAATAATGGAGTTTAAATCATACCATATTAAGACCACGCCCTCTTAAACCCTTTAAAAACCGAACAGACCGCCTCTCCTTCTTGATCGGCTACAATTCAAAAGCTCATAAACACTACAATTTTGGTCTCAAAAAAATGAAAGAGTGCTAGTGTTTTTGGTAAACATGGTCGTATGTACTAGTAGGAGTGCGTTAATTTTCCTTGCCTTCTCAAGCAGCCTCGCTCTGACCTAAGGGTGATGGCGGCGTAGCATCTTCATCACTGGTTTGGTGTTTGTTCGTGGCGTTAGGGTTAATTTAAGGGGTTTCCTTGTTTCTGTTCCTCAATAGTCGCTAAAAATAATACCGAGAGAATCATGGAAGAAGGAGTAGCTTGTGATTCCTTTGGTTGCTTGTGTGCTTTTGTTTCATTATCTCATTCACTTTAAGGTGAGTTTTGTGGCCTTTTTATATTTTTTTGGGGGGAAATGATACTCAAAGTTATTTCAAGTTTTAATGCCGTTGTTAAATATTTGTTTTATTATTTTGGACAAGCTTGTGTGTTGATATAATTGCGTTAGGAGCGCTAGTGGTTTCGGTTATTCTTGTGATATTTATGTGTGATATTCGCGGTGATATTTCTCTGCGTGGTTCTCGGGTCATGGATTTAATCCACTTGGCGTGAGAGTACTCATGTTTTAGCTCAATTTGGTAGGCATATGTAGTACATATATGTATATGAGTGGTTACTTGGCTAGCTAAGTGACTTGATTATGATATAACCGCTTGCTCTCGGCTTTCTTATTATATTAGCACACTTGTCCTACTTATATATCATGCGGTAAATTGTTTTTAACTTAAACTGCTGCGAGCTCACCAACGTTATTTTGACATTTTTGAGTATTCATTTTCAGGTTATGAGAATAAGACAACTTAGGGAAGTTTGATTCTTGCATAGCTTAGCGAGAGACCTTAGGCTTTTTCTTCTTGGATTGCTATTATTTCTATTTGAGACTTTAGTTTTTGTTCGGAATTGGTTTCATTTGCTCGGTGTAATTTCTACCCAGTTTGGGGGACTACTTGATTATTTTGTGATTATGTGGTTGTGATTCGACTAACCATGGTACAAGTTCTCTACTTGTATGGCGTCATGACATTTGGTATTGTTTTCACTTAGTATATTTTCTTTTATTTTACCATGTGTTATGGCGTTCCAATCATTCGCCTCAGCGTTTCGCTTTGGCGGGGTGTGACAATGTGGATATATGACAGAATATGTCAATAAAGAAATTATTTAAAACTTATAAGTGTTGGGATAATTGATATCACACACCCGTCAATATTCAACAAATTATTATATTCCACTACTTACTCAATGGTCCTTTCAATTTGTGACGCGTTCTTAACATATAGATTGTATATGTTAGCTAACATATGCTAAAAGTTTCATATATGTTAGCTAAACACCGAAAACCTAAACAAAGTATTGGAAAACATTCCCCGCCTGGCTTCGCCTCAATGCGCCATAGACTGAAATAATTTGAACATAAATTGGCTCATTTTGAAAGCATCCTAATTCCTCGTTACTTACTATGGAATTTTGTCTTAAACACCTACAATTAGTCTTCGTGGTCAACTTAGATTGAGTATTTGGTAGGGTCTCATAAGTTTGGCATGTCATTCTTATGATAGTTTAGATTTGAAGCACATTTGATGCGCTTGTTTTGCCTAGTTTTGAGCTGAGTTGTGAGAGTCACCCATATATGTTGTAATTAATTGTTTTTGGCGTAATAATGTTTCTGAGAGCTTTAAAAAAACACCTACAATTAATGTAACAAATAAAACACCACGTACATGAAAATGATAATTAATAAAACAAATTGTACAAATAATGAAAATTATTAACTAATTTAAACAACTATTAATGTAAATAATAAAACACCTCATACATATAAAAACTACAAACTAATTAGGTCATTATTTATTTGACATGATACAAACCGATCATATGTTTTTTTTAATTTTACAATCACTTAGTTTAAGCAAAGCTATGCTTAACTACCTTAATATTTTAAAGCGTAATAGTCATATGTTTTATACTTTTCTCTTTATAAATCGTTTATGTCATCTTTCTCATATTTATATTTACTTTTAACAAGCGTCTGTGTGACATGATTATCGTAAAAACAAGGTCGAGTACCTATTAACTCTATAGTACTATCTGCATTCGTGATAGAAAACATATAATCGGAAAATATTAGTCACCATAAGTTTTAATTCTGAGAATTCTGCACTAGCAGGTACCTACTAGTAGTCATCAACGCATTCTCTTAATTAAATGTTGGTTCATCATACTTATGTTAAATTTAAATTTATTGCAATTTTGTAATTGAGTTTAGTCAACCAAATAACAGGAAACATCATAAACTCATTTTTTAAGGTGATCATTTTTTAAGTAAACAGAAATAGAATGGATTTAATTTTCAGACAAGGAATAAAGATTACTTTACTCAAAATAGGACTTAATTAAATATTACAGTTAATGTTTGGTTGATTTATGTATATGTACAATATCTTTGAATCATGTAATGCTTCCCACTGAGGATTGTTTCTGACACTATAAGTGTATAAATTGGCTAGCCATAAGGGACTAAGAAACCCACACCCAAACACAACCTAACAAACATCTTTCGGCTTACCCGCCTCCCAGGCACAAAATGAAGCTTGCTTTCATAGCTGTATAGTAATTAACTCAATAAACCTCAACTTGAGTTGTGGCACAACAATATAGGTGTCCAAAATGAGTTGATTTAACGCATTTTGGCCACAAGTAAATTTGGGTCACACCTCATATATATGGAGGTTTGTATGGGTTATAAATGATGGCACAAACATCACAAAAAACATGTCTCTTTTTTCTTGCGGGTGGTTATCATTGTTTTCCATTTCATTATGCAATCAAAACCTTCACTATGTCCATGGGGGTAATAAGGGTTATGCTAGTGAACCAAAGCAATGCTGGAAGCTTGTCTGCGAATTTCTTGGTTCCAAGTTAACATTCTAATCTACTTAAAAACTCTAATGATCAATAGTCGAAAAACCAAGAAAGCTAAGCCGTAGACAAGTATCCACCATTACTTTGCTTCACTGTAACTTTACACCCATGCCAAGGAGGAAATGAATATTTCTTATATATCACAATCATAAACAATAACAGATGACAAAAAAGAAAGCCCTTGTCATCCTAGTCATAGAGACCTTCACACAACTTAATGGTTGCGCCCATCACGGTCACCTAAGTGTCTTGGCTTGAAAAGCTTTTGTTGGGTTTTACTAATCATAACAATTATAAAAACAAGTAAACATCATCAAAAGCATGCAGTGAGTAAATAGGAATAATATAAGTAATTAACTAGAATAAGAAAAGCATACCTTTTAGCAATTAAAGAATCAAACGGTAATTGAACAAGAACTAAAACCCAAAACCCTAACTTTAGGGTTTATTAAATTCGACCCACACAAAAGTCGACCACCAAGATTACAAGCTCAAGCGTGCTTGTCCTTCGTTCTTGTACACGTACTATTAGCGATTTGATGTGAAAAGCTAGTTCCTTGAATCACAAATAAAACCAAACACTTGTTTCTTTGACTTGGAAAAATCGATCCCAAGGATGGGGGCACACACCGACGGTAAAGCAAGAGGGAGGAAAGGAGAGGAGAAATTAGGTTATTGGTGATCCAAGATTAGTTTAAGAATGAATACAAGGGTTTGTATATATACATTCTCAAAACTTGGTGACCAAGAAATCCCACCTCCTTGGTTTGAGAAGCCCGCGACCGGCCACCCAATCCCAAAGGGATTCCGGATCCTTCTTGTCATCTAATTTCATCTCTAGTCCTCGTAGTTTACATTTAACGACCGTTAGTCAAAACCTCGTTAAATATTAACTATCGTTATGTTTTATTTCGTAACTAACAATTAATAATAATAACGTTTTATTTATATTAATTGTTTACATCAATTCTCATCGTAATGTGTGCAATCGAAGTCTCGAGTTGAATCGGACATACTATTATTTAAATATCCATAAAACCTTCAGACTTTCAATATTCATTGTAGTAATGCAGATTTACATATTCACGTATTCTTGGTTTGATCTATCATTGACATTATCGTGAACTGATTTAAACACTTCTTGGGCACGGTCACGGAGGTGACCTCAATTGAAGTTTATGCGGGCTATAGATTATGGCACATGCGTCAACATCACAAAATATACCTCATCTAACTTCTTCATCAAACCGAAGAAGTTGGATAAGCTATGTGCATTTTAACGCTGACGTGTGCCATCATCTATAGTCCATACAAATTCCACTTAGGGTGGCATGTCAGTACGAATGATGTCCAAAATTTGTTGCATGAATCAATTCAAGGTAATGTCAATGATAAATTGAATAAAGATTAGGGTAGATATGTGACTCTAGATGGTGAATATTGAAAGCTACTACAAGACAGCTTTATTAACTAGTGATGGACGCTAGCTGACCTTCAGTTGTGAAGATAGTTATGGTATCACGATGATTAGCGATGTGGTTTCTTCAGTATATAATATATTCTGGTAATCTTGGTTCGATATATTATTGACATTATCGTAAACTAATTTAAATACATTTTAGATACGGTACTTGTGACCTCAAGTGAAGTTTGTATGGAATTTTAGAGATAATGGCACATGCGTCAATATCATAAAACATACACTCATCTAACTTCTTCATCAAACCGAAGAAGTTGGATAAGCTATATATGTGCATTTTGCGACGTTGCTGCATGTGCCATTATCTATAGTCCACACAAATTACTCCACTTAAGGTGTCATGTTAGTATGAATATCCAAAATTTGTTGAATCAAATTTCAAGGTAATGTCAATATTGAAAGCTACAACAAGACAGCTAGTGTCCATGACTACGGATCGATGTTTGGCTTGTTTTTTTTACCACTTTTCTTTTCTGCTTCTCTTAAGTAGTTTTGTTATTTGTCTTTCCACTTTGTTGTAAAATTAGACCTCATTATTACAGATTTAATGGATTATTATATTTGTAACTCAACAAAATACATTATTCATATTTTTGCTCTTTTGGTTTTTAATTATTGTTATTAGTGTTTTGTTGTTGTTTTCTTTTTTAAAACCAAAAGAGCAAAAATATGAATAATGTATTTTGTTGAGTTACAAATATAATGAAAGCAAATTCACTTAATATATTCCAAATCCATTAAATCTGTAATAATGAGGTCTAATTTTACAACAAAGTGGAAGACAAATAACAAAACTACTTAAGAGAAGCAGAAAAGAAAAGTGGTAAAAAAAACAAGCCAAACATCGATCCGTAGTCATCGTATACGGTAGCTATCTTCAAAATTCAAGGGCAGTGTCCATCACTAGCTGTCTTGTTGTAGCTTTCAATATAAAGGCGTCTTATAATCATGTGGGCATTGGACATAAAATAAAATACAAGTTTACTCTATTTGTATATAAGAACTTGTTCGTGTTAAATGTTTGTATTATGATATTCACGCATGTGATTCAAACTATAAATACAACTAATAGTTATATGTTAATTATATTTGTTCAGTGTATATTTATAAGTCGTGGTTTCATTTTGTAATTTATATACTCGTGTATTTACATATTTTTGGTATAACAATTAAATAATAATAAGTTTACCATTATCTTAATTTTCCAACCCAATTGTACACGGTTTATCAAGCAATTAGGTTGGACAATGACTACAAATTATAATATTTTAAATATCTTTGTTCATGTTTGAAAGTATGATATTTTTTTTCTTTTTCATATTATTACTTAATTAGTTTGATTTGAATTTTTAAAAAATTTTAAATTCAACGAATATATGATTGTTAATATATGTTGTAATACTTTGTTCAAAAAAATATATGTTGTAATAAATTTTGTGCATAAACTCAAGAACTCTTGCTTCAGCTTGATATTTATAAGGTTTATGTTTACAAAGCTTTTAATATTACGATTAATTTAATAATAATAATAGTAGTAATCACAACTATTTTTAAAAAAAGTTAAAAATACACTGGGTATTTGTTAAATATATAAACTTTTAAAGTTATGAAAATTGAGAATTTTACACTTAAGTCTATAAAATTAGATTTATGATTAGCCACTTTTTAAAAGTTTAACGTATGATTGTAAATTCTATTAATTAATGAAAATATTACGTTTATTTACACTTAAGTCCAAAATTAAAATAATAAGGCTCACAAGGTAATGCATCTTTTTCATTTATTTTATTCACCAAACACTTCCACCTAATTTATTAATAGTTTGGCAAAACTAATTCAATTTTTATTTTTATTTGTCAATAAGAGGGCTGAATATGCGATTAAGCTATCATATTGATCAATAAAAGAATTTATTTTCACGAAATATTTTTCTCTTATTATATAAGAAAGTGTATAAAAGTTGGTTCGAATGTAGGCCTAATGGTAAGGTGGTTAGAAAATATTTTAAGAGATGCAAATTGAAACCTCGTTTGGTGTGTATTATAAAATTTATCAAGAAAAGGTACGTAAACAACCACTTGAATACCAACAATGTCGCGTACATTGTAACAGAAAAACATGCATACCTTTAAACAGCATGAACAAAGATACCGATACATTGGCTTTAGACGCGGCTCGAACACGTGCCGATAACGCTCCCAAAATATGGCAATTGTTGACATTGCAAGTATACATACCCATCTTAGGTAGTTGTATGAAACATATTAGTTAATTTGGAATAAACCAAAATTACATTATTTATGAACAATTGAATTTCGATAGCGTTATGTATTTTAAGTTTGTTTAATTTTAATTTAATTTAACTTAATTCAATTAATTTTACTTTCATTAAATTTAATTTATTTAACTCAAATATACTTAAATTAATTAGTTTTAGGTTTAATGTGACCCACTCTTCTCGAGTAAACTTGTGCGTGTACATGTTTTTTCATTTCCCAAAACATAGAATAGGTTGATTTGTAAATTTTCAAACCTAACACTTAAAAGTAAGAAAAATGCTTATAAAAAACTTAAATTTGTGCTAATAAGACACACAAAATATGGTTGTTGAATAGTGGGTTCACTCCTCACATATATTTGTGTTAAAATTAATATTGTATTATAGTTGTAGATTTTGTAAACATATCTTCACTATTGTATAAACCTTTTGCAGCTCCATATGATATCATATCATATCCCTATCCCGTATAGCATTATACTAATTATTTAAAACTACTCAATAAGTATAATATTGTCATGTCACGTATACATGAAATGTAACCTCACTTTGGTAATTTGTTTAGAGCAGATTTTTTTTTTATATCTAAATTATTGTTCACATATAAAAAAACACAAATTATCAACCTTTGAAAAACTATAAAAGGTTAAAATTTGAAGTTGATAATTAATTTTTAACATATTAAAATTAAAATATGAGCAATAATATTAGAATATAAAAAGTAAAAAAAATGAAGAAAAAACTTGATGTTTGTGAAGCAAGCTTTTGCACCTCTTATAGTAAGTAATCCTAGAAACCTTTTAGCAAGGTTTTTAGGTATAATAAAAATTAGGTGTAGCTTTACTCATAAATATTTGATCAACCACATAAAATTAAAGTTCATTCAAATAATGTAGTTAAGTTTTAAATACATTTTAATATAATATATTCAATTGAAAGTGATATTGGGCATTATAATTTTATAAGCATGACTTACAATTTGAAACCAAGAAACAAAGGTTTGAAGGTGAAAATTAACTTATTGGAGGTAATTAGACGTATTTGTACTAACTAATTAGAAAAAATAATACGTATTTCTAAATCATGATTTCCAAATCTAGACAATATCTGAATAAAATAAGTTACAAACACATGTTTAATACAATAATTTTCTTATTTCAAAAGCAAATGTGATAATTGAATTATTTCACTAAATTAGACTTCAACGGTCAAAATCGAATTATGTACGTCGTAACTGATTTAGAAACTCTATATACCAAAAACATCACTACAAATTAGAAAATATCCATCTTGTATATCATACATTTATTAATCCACCATAAACAAATTCAGACATTAAAATAAATTAAACATGTAGGTCATTGTTTCTAATCAAGATTATAAGGAACTGAGAAAAATAAAGTTATTTGACCGGTTTATGGTTTTAGCTTTGAACAAGTCATTAAGGTTTAGCTAGGTCGATATTAAGTGGTCAAGGCAATTTTATAAATATCCTCGGATTAATAAGTTGAATTGGCGGTTTAGTGCGGTTTTAAAACCATTTTTATGACTTGCTTATGAATAGGCTTGAAATCATTTTTCACAAGTTTGTTGAATAAATTTTATTATTTTGAAATTTGCTAAAATATTGCATTATTAGAAGAAAATATATATATAACCTAACAAAAAACTTACAATTTATATTTGGTTAAATTTTGTGGTGTGGCTAATGCCAATATCATATCTTTGAATCTAACGATTCCCATTAAAGTTCATCTTGCATAGAAACTGAAACTCTATAAATTGGACTATCCATTTGTAAACAAGAAACCAACACTCATACATAGAATCCCAAACTTGGTATAACTTTCGCTATCCTCATACATAAAATGAAGCTTACTTTCATAACCAATGACTCGAGGAATGAAATCCGCTTCAAATAAGGATGGAGGTTATGAAGAAAAGGTTGAAAGAGTTGAGCACTTTGTGCGGCATTCATGCATGTGCCATCGTATCTGACCCAAATAACCCTCAACTGAGGTATGGCCTAATAGAATCGTCACAATGTGCTAGCTCAGTTCCTGAGGACGCCTGTCATTAATTGGTTCAGAAATATGGTGACTCAAGAGGGATACATTCAAGAAAGGATCAAGAAGGTGTTGGTTTAATGGACAAAATATTAATAGATGTGTGTTAGGATCGAACTCGAGACCTATGGGATTGCACGCGTTGCGTATGAGATTTAATTATATTAAGTCACGAAATATTTATATGGTGGTAAGAAAAACGAGGGGGGTGAGTGTCGAGTTTTGAAACTTAAGGAGGTGCTTGCAATGACTTGTTAAAAAAGGTTTAATGCTATATATATACACACCCTTTTGGTCTTTGGTCTTATTGGTAAGGAATAAAAAAAGATGATCGACACCTAACTCTTATATATGTACACTACATTAGAAATATCATTGGTGTACATCATCATACATGCCATGCCATGCATGCATGAGATTCTTACTTTTGATTCTTTCCTTTGAATTAATGGATGACGGTATATAGATAAAATAAAGGGTTTGACTTGAATTATTTTATTTAAAAGTGAACTTTGTTCATTGCTTTAATCGTGACTTGAACTAGCATTCTAATTAAATAAGCTAACAATACGCGTTACATGATCAAGTAGAAATCCTATTTTGGATTTTGGTGATTTACACTATTCGACTTTATTAAGTCGACTAGCACTCTAACCCTAATTAGGGTTCATCTAAATTGCTAGTTTTGTGGATTTGATTCTTGTTAGTAGAATCAAGAAAGTACAGCATACTTTATGTTTATGTTAATTAATATTAGTTATCTTTTCTATCGCTTCAAACTTGAATACTTTGATGTTTATTGTTTATATTTATGATTAGTCATGTTATATAATTCCAATTGGCATCACGAGTCATAGGTTTTAATGAGTAATTAATTACTAAACGCGTAAATAACAAATATTGTATGTTGTTAGATATGATTATTCTAGGGTTTTGGTTATGATTATATAAACCTTAATTTTAGGGTTAGGGCTTTTGCCCTAATTTGGTTTTAAAAATCTATTATGGATCAAAAAATTTTATGGTGGAAACCCTAAATTTTTTTAATCGATTTTCTTAAATTTTTTAGGGTTTATATTAATTGTTAAGTTATCTATATCGAAACCTAGATTTAATATATTTGTTACGTGATAAATTCATGAATAAAGTGTTATGTGACATGGAATTGTATGCGATCTTGTGACTATTTGTATAATTGTTATGATGTATCCATGATTATACATGCATGTTAGTCATGGATAAGTTGCTTGAATATTTAATTGTTAAGATTGGTTATGCGATATTAATTGTTAAGTTTTATACACATGTATATTTATGATAAATCTTGAATTGGGAAAACTCCAATTATATACATTAATGAATCAATTATGTGCAATTTGGTATATAATTAATTATGGGTTTTACATGTCGATTAAAGCGATGTATGTGGCTCACTCTCAATTGAGAGAGTGAAAGCCTAATTAATATATACATTAATTTAACCTAGATATTGATTATTAATAGGGTTTTATCGAATAAGTTGCATGTGGCTACTTGTTTACGCGTATAAATTGTTTATTATGTGCATTGTTTTTAGTAGTTTATTTTTTATTTGTTACTTGTTTGTTTATTATGTTAGACAGTTTTAAGCAAAGGGTAATTTTGAATAGAAAAATATCTGAGACTAAACAATGGTGAAATTTGATTTGTTTTGGAAGAGTTAAGTTTTCAATAGTTTAATTGATTGATGATTTTGGTACTATGGTTGAACGCGGCTCACCCATTGAATGAACTATAAAGGGGTTATTTAAGAAGTGCGAACAGTCACACTGAATGGATGTCTAAGGTTATGCTTTTTGCGCTTACCGGTCCTCTGCCTGTAAGTTCGAATGGAGCTACTTAGTAAGCCATAAAATGTACAAGCTCATCTTAAGGGCGAATTAGTTTTAATTCCATGCCACTTCCGGTGGTAATTACCCGAAACACTAAGTGTTTACACTTATGCAAAAGTACGGTATAATGGATGATAATTAGCACTAAATTCCTTGATTGGTGAACCCAATACCTCAATCAAAACTTTGATAATTTGATCTTTATGAATTTGTAATAAAAAGTTTTTTTATTAAAATTATGCTACAAGATGAATGCATGACATCTTTGTACATATTTGATTTGACCACATAAAATCAAAACTACTACCCTTTTAAAATTAAGTTATATGCCATCTAATTAAAGGGACACTTGAAGTTGCAATTTATGTCATGACGATTACTTGGCTAGATTGTATTGGAGAGGTAAATCTCTATGTAAAGTCAGACCTTACATGGACATATTTGAAGTTCTTTAAGTTAGACACTTAAGTTGAGTAGGAAGTGAGACTTGGACTCAATGGCATAAGATGGGATGAAACATGTTTATATTTGCAATAGTGTTGGAAAATATAAATCCCATAATGATCTAGGAATTGGAAATTGTTTGCCAATTATTGTTCAATGATTACCTATTATGTGCTTTCGTTACTAGCAGATCAACTGATGTAATGGAACTACGATAATTTGGATCCTAGTTTTAGAGAAAATTCTATGGTTATATGAATATTACCTTGGGTATTTTATTTTCTTGAAAAGTTTAATTATCGAAAATACTAAAATTGAATTTTGCTAATTCTTTAAATGTATTAATGCAACATTAAACCGTAAATGTAAGTTATTCCTGTATTGGTAAAATTGATCTACACTTGTAAGGGTTTTAGTAGAGTCAACGTTACTAAAAGAATAAACCTAGTCCTCTTTTCACGTGAAAGAGTGAGATTCAACCCTATTCCTTTTCATGAATGAAGAAAGGTATGATAGGAAAATTAGAATTGTCTAAATTCTAAATACATAACTCGTAAGCAAATTTTAATAGTTAAGAAATTTGTATATGTTCTGAGTTATTAAATTAGAAGCTAGACTAATTACTGTATAATTGGTAAAAGACAAACTAGCATATTTTATCTAGTTGTTGTGCTTTGACCATTTAAAAGTACTACTTACAATTGTTGGAATAGTAGAACTATTAAGAAAGAAATTGCATGCCCAATTTTTTAAGTTAATAGCAATAATGGATGACTTCATCATCTACATAGTAGAATACACTCTTTTAGTACATAAGTAATTGTTATGTATGGACTTTATCAAAAGTGTATGGAAGTAAATAGAATACTATTTTCTTTCACTGGTTAATGAAACACTTACAATGTTGTCAAATCCGGTGGGAGTATTGAGTTCTTATTACTGAATAAGGAATTAATGTAATGATCTCTTATTCAGTGGGAGTTACAAGCTTTGTCATCTTGGTAGTAACCCGGATTATCTCTAGAATGTCTTAAGATAATTACTTTCCACTTGTAGACACTTATGTTTTCAAGGATAGTCATACACGTTTCCTTATTAGACAATGAAGTGGTTCTACATCTACTAGTTCTGCTAATATCAATGACACAATCATATTAGTCACATAAACAAACATATGTTGTGTTGTTTATATGCTACATGATGTTGTTCCATGCACAAGTGGGAGAAATCTATATTGTGTGCAAGGTACAACATATAGGTATATGATTTAAAGGATTCTCTTGACTGCAAGGTAAAAGACTAACATTCTAATATAACTTGTACATATCTAATTTAAGAAACACTTGGTGTTGCAATTTACGTCATGTGAGAACTTGGCGAGATTGCAACAACAAAGTAAATCTCTATGTGAAGTCAGGCCTTGCATGGACATATTTGCAGTTTCTAAATTAGACAAGTATTTAGAACATGTGTCAAAATGATATATAAGACTACTTCAAATTAAATATTTGTATTATTATTAGATGACATAAAATTAAATTAAGTAATCTAATACTACTTCAATTTGTTTATTTATGTATTTTGGAATGACATAAATGAAAATAATGTAGTCCTACATTATTATGAAGTAATATAAATTAACTTGAAATTACTATTGAAACCAAGAGTTGTGTTCATAATTACTTTATTTAAACATGTTTATGATTCATTGTAAAGACATAAACATAAAGTCTTTTAGACTTATAATAAAGTAAGACGTTAACTTGTTATGTTTTCTTATTAAGACATATACAAGAAGTCATTGAGTTGATCAATGATTTATAACGTATAATGGGATTATAGCTGTTTATGTTTTCTTGATGAGACATGGATATGAAGTGACTTGGTTAAAAGGTACTTGTGTTATAAAGCATGTAATTGGTTTGAAAAGTCTATTATACCATTAAGTTGATTTAGTTGGTAAATAGGTAAGCCAAAAGGAATATGTTTATCTTATATATTGTTAGATTCTCTTGCAATATTAATTCTAATGAATACCATGTTCAGTTAGGAGAATCAAACTCTATTTGATTTGTTTGATTCATGATAACCATAACTTCTTTCTTAAAAAGTAACAAGGTTAGAAATTGAGTATGGATTGAATATACTCAATATGACTCCAACCTAGAAGATTGTTAAAACACCATTTTATTATGGAATGTGATGAATCACATTAAGTTTTAAAATTGAAGATTCGGAATTTGTTAAACTACTTATGAATAGGTTATTAACAAAGTAACGTCAAGAATTATCAATGTGTATTTATAATGTCCCAAAAAGAGAACAATGTAGTTTTGCTCTAAATTGCTAAGTATATATAGATAGTCTATATATTACAAAAGGCAAGTGGGAGTTTATCTTGAAAGATAAAATTACAAGATACATAATCTTCTAAAACACACTAGTATATATCATAATGAGGTTAGACATGTAAATGATAGACCTCATGATGATGGAATTTTCATTCATAGATCTGCAAGGATATCTCGGATATTTGACTTACTTATAGAATATATGAGTTCTGAGTTATAGTAAACTTTAATCATTATGATGGAATTACCAAATATTGAATTGGGTAAATTACTCATACTATGAATGTTAAAGATGTTGTCCATAAAGATAATCAATTTTGGAAATTTGGTTTATCTTAATAGTTAGACTAGAGAATGGAAATGAGTTTCTTCAAAGAGATGAAAAACCATAGTAGTTTGAATTTCTATGTAGAAATCATATGGACAATATTGTACACATATTTAATGCATGTTTTATGACAAGATTATTAATCATACTTAAGCAATTAATTATGATTGAATATTCTTTTCAAGACACATTAAATATATAAAGATGATAATTGTCATACTTGATTTCATTAATATGAAATATGACAATGGAATATCAAAACTCTTTCTTGAGAAATTACTTGAGCGAGGAAGGTAAGTAATTGGAAAGGTTTTTTGAATTCATATAATCTTTGAAAGTGTAAGAAGTGCAATAATTCATGAATGGATAAATGCATGCATCTATGAAATTATTCTTATGTTTAATTATTAAATCCATTTTCGATTTATAATTAAAGTAAGATAAATTTTAAGTATTCACGAAGCTAGTGGGAGTATTATGTTAAGTTTTTTAAATCTTATATGTTGTATAACATATAGGAAGTAACATTCCTTGTAAGCTAAATGTTAAGTCTTAGTTTGGAATAAAACTTCACTTGTAAGATTTAAGAATTAAAACATATAACCTTGGAATATATGTTTATTGTTAATAAATATATGCGATAAAATAAATGATTATAATAAAACATGATATATCATTTGAGAAATGGATAAATATCTTTTGACAAGATATAACGTGAATGAATTCTAAGTTTGACATGTAGATTCATCATGTACATCATATAGTATATTCAAATTGTTGTATCATCCTTGAATGATAGATGATTTGACAACATTGATATCTAACTAAAAGTTATTAGATAACTTGTGTAATGAATATTCTAATAGAATTACATCCTCAAAACCTGGAATTGCTCCTAGATTCTATGGATGAAAAATATGTCAAATGTTGTGAAAATTGTCATGACTTTAAACTTGAAAGTTAAGAAAGCATCAAACATTACACAATGAGATATTAAAGTTTACGGAGTTTTAATAAGCATATTGTTGTTTGTATACAATGATGCTGGTTTAATTGAGATGACACTCAATACTAGTCATGGTAGGATTTCATCCTTGTTAATGGCCATGTGAACTAGTTGTGCTACTAAGAGCCTGATTGCATTATACATTAAAAGAATAAGAATACTTTAAACTTAAAAATGTTTGTAAGTTTAATTGTCATAAATTGGTGATAGAGGATGTTACACACTTTATGAATTATTATGTGGATTGTTGAATGCACACATACAAGGACTTCATTAATTGAATTCTTGAAATAAGTATTCTCAAAATTACGATAGATCAAGTTGGTTGATTTATGCCTTGTCAACAAGTATGATTGTCATTAATTGGTATAATTCATCAACTGGAATTTTCATGCATTGATCTATTTGGTATTTGGATATAGGATGTTAAACAATTGTTATAATAAATCAAATACTTGGTATGTTTGATTTTATAATATATTGTATCCTATATTTGCATGTTTAATCCATGAATAAATTTATTTATTCTAAATAAATCTGTTGTCGATTAATGATATGGAAGTATCATTAAACTAAGACAAATCTGAGAGATATGGTAGAATATACTTGAAAGTATATTGATGAGAATGCATACCAATTTGAGATGATATTCAATGAATTGAATATAGGACTTATCCCAACTACATAATTTACTTTGTGGATATTGTTATAAGTAAATTATGAATAGTTATCCTCGGACTTGAGATACCAGATAAGTGTCATGAATGTAGTGCACTTCTGTGGAACAACTTAACGCTATCACGTAAGCGGTAGTCATAAGGGTTGTTTCTGAAGTGTTGCAAAGTTAGTAGGTTATTCTAGTAGTCAAGATAGAATTTGTTCCTTCAAATTTATTTTGGAGTTTAATATCACTGGGCCCTCGTAGGGTTGACAAGATGTTTAGTGGCCATACCAAGTTCTCCCGAATATGTTGAAGATTTGGTATCTTGCTCAATCACTTATAACGAATGAGAATGGTTGAATAAATAATGACTTAATTCTATATCTTTATTTAACATGGTATTAGAAACAAAAGGATAATAATAATAATGAGAAATCATTAAAAGGTTTTTCAGGACCTTACTCGAGGTCGTGCTAGAGGCATGAAGTGTTGCTAGACGCTAACCGATGTGATCACACTATTAAGATATGTCCAAGTGGAAGCTGTTGGTTTAATGGACAAAATATTAATAGATGTGTGTTAGGATCGAACTCGAGACCTATGGGATTGCACGCGTTGCGTATGAGATTTAATTATATTAAGTCACGAAATATTTATATGGTCGAACTAAGAAAAACGAGGGGGTTAAGTGTCGAGTTTTGAAACTTAAGGAGGTGCTTGCAATGACTTGTTAAAAAAGGTTTAATGCTATATATATACACACCCTTTTGGTCTTTGGTCTTATTGGTAAGGAATAAAAAAAGATGATCGACACCTAACTCTTGTATATATCGTACACTACATTAGAGAAATATCATTCAGTGTACATCATCATACATGCCATGCCATGCATGCATGAGATTCTTACTTTTGAATTCTTTCACTGAATTAATGGATCGACAGTATATAGATAAAATAAAAGGGTTTGACCTGAATTATTTTATTTAAAGCTGAACTTTGTTCCGTGCTTTAATCGTGACTTGAACTAGCATTCTAATTAAATCGCTAAACAATACTTGGCGTACATGATCGTAGAAATCCTATTTTGGATTTTGGTGATTTACACTATTTGACTTTATTAAGTCGACTAGCACTCTAACCCTAATTAGGGTTCATCTAAATTGCTAGTTTTGTGGATTTGATTCTTGTTCGGCTAGAATCAAGAAAGGTACGCATACTTTATGTTTATGTTAATTAATTATTCGTTAATCTTTTCTATACGCTTCCGCTTGAATACTTTGATGTTTATTGTTTATATTTATGATTAGTCATGTTATATAATTCCCAACAGAAGGCTGACATGGAACTCAAGAAGCAAGTCAAGAAAAACCATAAGCAAGAGATGAAAAAAAAATTATGTACCATTGTTTGATTGGTAATACGCCACTAGATAGCTTGTGCATGAAAAACTTGAATGATCTTGGGTCGTTGGTTGACCAAACCTTCACAGAAATTGATAATAGGATGGAGTTTCTCAAGAAAGCTAGTACTGAACAATGCTACACCTTATGTAGTTCTAAATTCATGTGTTTTTTTATCTTGTGGGAATTTAAATAAGGAGTTGTTTGGTTTGAGGGAATAGGATTCAAGAAATGGCTTTCATTATTATTCTACTTGTTTGGTTGGTGGGTTTGGTACTTAAATATTTGATATCAAACCCTCAAAATTAATGTATGCAACTTCTAAACCCACCAAAGGTGATAGGTTTGTAAACCTATTCCAATTACCATACCCATAGTCATTCCCTTGTTTAGCCAAACACCTCATTTACTAGTTATGCAGTTCTATATGTTTTAATTTGCTAACTTTTTTAGATTTGGTGAAATTCCACTTAACTTTCATTATACAAAATACCGATCATTTATACAATCAGTTTTCTTAAGGAATACTTTGGCAACACAATGGGCCAAGCCTACGCCACACATAAAATAACAATTTAAATATAATAGACTAGTACTCCCCCGCAGTTGGAACAGGAGGTATTCAAACATCAAGCTGGAGCAAAACTCAAGAAACAACACACATGGGAGACCCTTAGTAAATATACCCACATACTTAAACCTAGACGGAACATGAAGCACGTGAACCTTACTAGAAGCAACATAATCATAGGCAAAATGAATATCAATCTCAATGTGCTTAGTACGTTGAAGTTGAACTAAATTGGTAGACAAATACACGACACTAACATTGTCACAATAGACAATAAGCAGTAGATAAAGGAGCTTGCAACTCAAGTTAAAAATTCTGAAGTCATGCAGTTTCGGAAATTGCATTTGCAACACCATGATATTCGGTCTCGGTACTAGAACGAGATAAAGTAACCTGCCACTTGGGAAACCAGGACAATAGATTAACACCAAGAAATACACAATAACTGATGTGGATAGGCGAGTAACACGACAACTAACCCAGTCCGCATATGTATTGGCTGTAACTAAGTACTATTTCCGTTAAGTTTCCCCTTGTTTCTAACTAATGTAATTATCTACTTACACTTCTTGTAATTCTCTTTTTTAGGACTTGCTAGTTTGGCGTTAATGAAAATATACGTTACTTTCTCCATTTAAAAACATGGGTTAACTATGTGTATGCTAATTATATGTATATGTTTTGCGTTCAAAAAATATATATATATATATATATATATATATATATATATATATATATATATATATATATATATATATATATATATAAGTATACGTTTTTATTTTTTTATTTTTTCCCACACATTTAGCATCTGCTTATCCACTGTCACATGTAAATGCATTTCCCTATTATTGCCACTAAAGTTTTATAAATGCTATCTGCGTGACATTTATTGTAATATTATCTTGAGAAATTGATCCACATCATCAAATTAAACTGTCCAGGTTCATCTGCAAATCATGACATATTGACATGGGTTTGTTGCTGGTCATACAGCCATAGATGTAAAAGCATCCCAAGATTAACAATAAGACCGAGGACAAACAGCAACTGCGGAAAAAACCAATTCCTATTTACAAATAAATAAGGGATTGCAACACCAACACACCAAGTAGTAATCATTCTTTTCTTTATAACCAAAACATTTATTGCTAAATTTTTCTGTTAATAGTTTTCAATTATCTGATGTGTTAATGTAAAAATACAGTCTGTGTCTTTAGAACTAAATGTCTATATTTAATAGATTGTCAATAGAAAAGTATTTGTCTGGATTCAAATGGTAACGCAAAAGATAAAACTACAAGAACTGAACGCCAACAAAACCGACGTTAATACAGTACAAACAAAAGAACACTAATAAATAAAAGCAAGCAAAAAATTAACAGAATTTCGTGCTGATTATTCATAACAAGAAACCAGTCTCTCATACTTGGCATTATTCATACTTGAAACAGTTTCTTATGGATTTCATTCAAGCAAAGATAGATTTAGGCCGTTTTTGAGGAAGATGCCCCATCCCATTGCATAAGATTCCAATTGTAATTCCCCAACCAATCTGTTGGGTACCAACTAGTTTCTGATTCATTTGAAACTCCCTGGTTCTCCATCACTGGGACATAGCACCCCACATCATTTGGTAGTTGCGGTGGTGGTGCGTCTGCAGGGGTCCCATTCTTTATCAGAAGCTCAAGCCTTTCATCAATTTCCAAGAGGTTTTGATCAGTCAGTGAAGAAATAGACTGCTTATTTGGTATGTTCAAGTCATCAGCCACCGAGACTTTGCCACTCAAGCAGTCAGACTTCAGATTGTCTATCTCCAGACCTCGGTTCAGCATCGTCTGCTTCTTGATTTGCTCCGCCAACTTTTTGATCCTATTCCCGAGGTACCTTGGCTTATTCTCCTTGTGCTTGCTTCTATACATTTCAGACATAGACCTGAACTGCGCAAAATCTTAAACAAAATCTTTATGAGATAACCATTGCAATAATCTGCGCAAAAATTACAAGTAGTTGTATAATTTGTTGAAAATAAATCTCTCTCTCATATTAAAATTAGATGTAATTTCTTGGCAGTAAAGAATCACTAATATTATACCATATATTCAGGGATCGAACCAAGACCAAATATGACCGAGTGCACAAAATTTTTGAACCGTAATATAATACTAACATTAGAAATATATTTTGATCGATTAGGTGCATTTGAGATGCACCTTAGAAAAAACGATGTTTTTTTTTTCTTTTCTTAAATTAACACTACACAAGAAAAATTCATAGAGGTCCCGGGAACCCGCAAGAACCCTGGTTCCGTCACTGCATATATGATCCATCACGATTTGTTTAGGATGATATATTGCAGCACAAACTCTTATATCTAAAGTGAAGGGAAGAAACACAAATGGGAATAATAGAACAAATGAAACATGAAAGACAACACACGATTTGTTTTGTATTTAAATACTCTCTCAAATTAACAACTACTCGCTGACTTCTTGTTACAGTGAGTTATCAAGTAATTTGAGGCTACTTCTTCTCTTTCACTATAGCTACCCCTTTCATAAGCAAGAAAAAAGAAACAAAGGCCATATTGAAACGTGGGGTTTCCTAATTAAATCATGGGATCATATATGGGTGTGTTTCTCATGCATGAAATAATGCATGGCTTGAAGTGGTAAAACTAGTTACCTATCTTTTTGTCTGGGGTGTACATTCAAAAAAGTTATTTGCGCACACAACTAGTTGAAATGTTGGCGGTTTGCTCCCAGAACAGGGTTAAGACAATCAATGACAGTAGCAATATCACTAAGTGGTTACCGGATATCACTTGAAATCGTGTGATCACTTTCCAAAGTAAACTATTCGACCCCAATGCCTGGGTTACACGAATATCTACTTGGGATAAGACCAAATGTAGTTATGGAATTAAAGGCTATAACCCTTTACTTATTAATAAGTGTTAATGGTTTTCTATATATCTTTCATGCATAATCAGATCTCCTATTTATAGGAGTTTACTCTAAGCTAATCAAATGGAATTATGAGTATTAATTGGCCCATTAATAGCCTCATAATTATCCCCATTATAGCCGTTAGTGGTTACATGACCAATTAAGCGTGGTCATGGCGGTTGAAAGCTGCGCTTGAATAGGTCAAAACCGTTACAAGCCTTTCATCGGTACTTTCATAGTGCTATCGGTGGATACTTTGCTTCAGTGGAATCCACAAGCGATGGAAAACACAAGCGGTGGAAACAGCTGCTTGCTCGGAAAGCAATCGCTTGGAAAGCACGCTTATCGGTGGAAACCACAAGTAGTACTTTTCCGGTACTTCAGCGATTTTCTACTAGCACTACCAATACAAACCACTACAAGTCGAGGTGTTCATGGACCTTATGGTGTGTACACTCCGTACCTCCTAACCCATTACAAGGTGTGAACTAATCCCACTAGTGCACTAAATTTTCCAACAATCCTCCCCAAATTTAGTTCACTTCCTTTGCATGAAAAATAAACATCAAGCAAAACATGTGCATAAACGAAAATGTCTTGAGGATTGAATTTCCATCTTAGTAAATTACACGTTCAAATATTCGAGAATCGGGGTGCTCTAAATTGAACCCTTCAACCCATTTGAATACCTGAAGATAAAATACACACAAGTTTTCAAACACTTAAAGCTCCACGACACTATACAAACCATGTGTCCATATCCAAATTCATAAATGTTGTAAAAGCTAAAAGTCCAAAAGCTTCTTGAAGCGGCAAAACTTCAACATTTACATAGGTGGTTCCTCTTTATTCATGCTCTGCCAAGCACTTTTTCAAAGAAAATTAACCATTGAGAAGTAAAGACTTCATCCTCCTTTCAGTGAGTTACGAAACAACCTGGATGTAAAATAAAACATGTGCTCCAGTTCAGAATGTTGACTTTCCACATTGAACTAAGCTCCTAAGTTTCCTCGGGAGGGAGTTGGGTGTCCTAGCATTCAGTGACTAAGTTGGACTTAAACCCATCCCTTTAGCGGACTTTATAACCAAGTCTCTAGCGGACCTTTCGTCAAGTGATCAGCTAAGTTACGGTGAGATCTCACAAACTCTATAGATACCACCCCATTCATGATAAGCTCACGAAATCATGCTATGTGCACACCTAAGTGTCTAGACTTACCATTGTACATCGGCTATAAGCCTTAGCCAATGTAGCCGCGCCTATCACATGGATAGAAATAGGTGCTATAGGTTTAGGCCACAATGGAATCTCATGAAGCAAGTTTTTCAACCATTCACTTCTTTACCGTAATTGCCAAAGCTACAAATTCGATTCCATTGTTGGCTGGTGATGCAAGTTTGTTTCTTGGATGCCCAAGAAATTGCACCTCCACCAAGTAGGAATACCCGACCATCGGTAGGCGAATTGTCTTGATGTTCTTGATCAACTTGCATCGGTGTATCCTTCTAACTGATGGGTAACGATTATATGAGTATAATCCATAGTTCTCTTCAAATACTTCAGTACCCTCTGAGCGCTTGCGGTGATGAGCACTAGGATTACTAGTATACACGCTCAATTTTCCCAAAACTAATATCGGGCCTTGTACAAGTCATGGCATACATCGAGCAACCAATTACCCTAGAATACTCAAGTTGAGATCTGACCTTGCCATGATTAGGCATCGACTTCTCACAAGTATCCATAGGTGTACTCACGGAGTACATCAAAGTAATTGAATTTCCTCGACTAATATAATAGAGGGTAGGAGATAGAAATTCTTATACTTTCATGTTTAATCCTTATACCAAGGATAACATCAGCCTCCCCCATGTCTTTCATGGAGAACCTTGATGACAAAATTCCTTTTTCGAGGTCAACTTGATTTTGGTCATGCAAAGATTAACATGTCATCAACATATAGGCAAATGATGACTCCTTTGCCAGATTCATCAAATTTGCTATATACACATTTGTCAGCTTGGTTAAGAACATAACCACTAGACAAAACCACTTCATCAAATTTTGATGCCATTGCTTAGGTGCCTGCTTAAGTCCATAAAGAGACTTAATCAGGTTACACACCTTGTTTTCATTGCGGGCAAGATGAAGCCCTGAGGTTGGTTCATATAACCCTCCTCTTCCAATTCACCATTCAAGAAAGTCTCTTCACATCCATCGATGTATAATCAGTTGTGAATTGATGCCATAGCAATCAGCAGTCTTATGAATGCGTCTGAGCCACGAGGGCATAAGTATCAAAATAGTCTATCCACGACTTTTGTTTAAAGCACGAATAACTAGTCTAGCTTTGAACTTTTCAATAGTTCCATCTACCTTCATTTTCTTCTTGAAAATCCATTTACAACCCAAAGGTTTGCAACACGGTGATAGATCAACCAACACCCAAGTGTTGTTGCCCATGATGGAATCCATCTCATCATTGATAACTTCTTTCCGAAAGCAATATCACGGGACTTCATTGCTTCATCAAATGTCTTGGGATCATCCTCAACAATGAAGCAATAGGAGTATTGGTCGAGACCTCATCCACAGTTCCTTCAACTAAGTATAGTTGAAACTCGGTCCAAGTGACTTTGGAGTCCGACCCTTTTGCTCTTCACGAGCGGGTTCAGTTGTTGAACCACAACCTCATCGGGGACCACCGATGGTTCATCATCGAGGACCTCTGATACACCATTATCATGAGTTCCATTAGGAATCCTCATACTTGGTCTAGGGAGTGATGAGAATCTATTCTCATCAAAGTTTGCATCCCTTGATTCAATTATTGAGTTAATTGAAACATATTCATTAGGTTCAATAACATAGAACCTAAAAGCCTTGGAATGCTCGGCATATCCAACAAAGATGCGATCATGCCTCTTTCACCCAAAGTTTTTAGCTTTGGATCGGGGAGTCTTACAACGACCCTACAACCCATACCACGAGATAGTTCGAGGTTGGGTTTCTTTTTGTCCAGTTCATAGGGGTAACATTGTTCCTTTGTTGGGAACCCTATTTAATAAATAGCAATTTAACATAGCTTCGGAACCCTTGACTCGATCTGAATAGGACAACATGGAATTAACCATCTCCTTCACACCCTATTTTTCCTTTCCGAAATACCATTTTTTGAGGAGTATAAGGCGATTGTTTCATGGATTATACCAACGGACGAAAATCTGAGTATCCATGTACTCACCACCCCTATCAGTCCTTAATCTTTTGATCAAAGACCCAAGTTGTAATTCAACTTCGGTTTTAAACACTTTGAATTTATCTAATGCTTCATCCTTGGTATGTAACAGATAGACATAACAAAATCTAGAAGCATCATCAATAAATGTCACAAGGTACTTCTTATTCCCCAAAGAAGAGTGGCATCAAATCACACAGTCACTTTGTGTATAAGCTCCAAGACCTTAGTTTTCGATAACACCTAAAAAGGTTTCTTAGTTATCTTGGTCAACATGCAAGTTTTACACTTTTCATTGTCCATGTCAAATCTTTGATTAAACCATCCCTAGATATATCTTGCATTCTTTTATAATGTACATGGCCAAGTCTTGCATGCCATAGGCTAGAATGGATGTCGAGTGGTGATCAATTTGAAATAACACTATCAATGACAATATTAAGCCTGAACATTTGATTACATAAATAACCAAAACCAATAAAAACACCATATTTAGAAAGCACAAATTTATCAGACTCAATAACTTGTTTATAACCATGATTATTCAAAATACTACTTGAAACCAAGTTCTTCGATATCGGGAACATGAATAACATCAAACAAGTTACAATCTTTCTGAACTAAACCTAAGATCTACACAACCACGACCATGCACCAAGGTCGTTGACTCATTTCCCATGTGAAGAATAGAACCATCATTCAGTGACTCATAAGTCTTGAACCAGCTTCTATCTTTACACACATGAACTTGTTGCTCGAGTCAACCCACCACGCAACATCATCATCCTGCACATAATGAGATTCTGATACATATGTAACATAATAAATCTGAAAAGACTTATTAACCATATTCGACCTTTCATTGATTGGTGAACCACCACTGAACCATTATTGCTGATCCATTGGCTTTACCACCAATTTAACACCTTTGCGTCCCTTATAATGTGACCAGTCTTGCCACATTTCTAACAAGTAGGTGTTGCCTTCTTGTTAGGATCTGCCCTTTGTGTTGTGTCTTGAAATTTCGTTTGCCTTTGTTGTCATTGTACCTGGTGGAGTTGTTATGCTCCACCATATTGACAACAGATGGTCAAGGCGTTGCTACTCTTTGTTTCATTATCCACGCACCACAGAGAATCCTCACGCTTGAATGACCCCAACTCAACCGAGTTAGTTCCTCTTTCTTATGTTTCAAGATATGCTTGAAATCTTTCCAAGAAGGAGGAAGTTTATCAATAACACAAAGATGAAATAGCCTCATCCATATGCATATTGTGTTGTGTAAACCTTCCAAGTATTCCAAGAAGTTCATTGTATTGTTCCATAACGGGTCTTGAATCAGTCATTTTGTAATTTGTGAAATTACTAACAAGGAACTTCTTACTTGATGCATCCTCACCCATATATTTGGCATCCAAGGAATCCCACAGTTCTTTGGAAGATTGAGTTTTTGATAAATATAAAGCAGAGAATCGACATACCATTGAATAAGACCTCTGCATATGTAGTCATCATTCTCCCACTTGCTCCTCCTCGATGCACCACAGTAGCATCATCACCATCATCGGGAATAGGGTAGTAGCACATAGACCACACTCATGCTTGAAAGCAAGAAATGCATCTTCTTCTCCCACCTCCTAAAGTCCACCCCTTCAAACTTATCCAGCAAGCTTGAAGTTTGAAGCCATATCATTCATTCTTGGCGATATTGATTATCACAAAATAGTTTACTTTGATTGTTGGTTGGCTCCAGCGAGGTTAAGACAATCAATGACAGTATCAATACCACTAGGTGGTTACCGGATATCACTTGGAATCGTGTGATCACTTTCCAAAGTAAACTATTCGACCATAATGCCGGTTACGAATATCTACTTGGGACAAGACCAAATGTAGTTATGGAATTAGGCACAATTCTATAACCCTTGCGCTAATAAGTGTTAATGGTTTCTATATATCTTTCATGCATAATCGGATCTCTATTTATAGGAGTTTACTCTAAGCTAATCAAATGGAATTATGAGTATTAATCGACCCATTAATAGCCTCATAATTATCCCCATTATAGCCGTTAGTGGTTACATGACCAATTAAGCGTGGTCATTAGCGGTTGAAGCGCCACTTGAATAGGTCAAAACCGTTACAAGCGTACTTTTATATCGGTACTTTCATAGTGCTATCGGTGGATACCTTTGCTTGAGTGGAATCCACAAGCTTCTGGAAACACAAGCGATTGGAAACACCGCTTGCTCGAGTGAAACCACGCGATACTTTCCACAAGCGGTACTCTACTAGCACCAATACAAACCACAAATAGAGTCAGGGTGTTCATGGACCTTATGGGTGTACACTCCGTACCTCCCAACCCATTACAAGGTGTGAACTAATCCCACAAGTGCACTAAATTTTCCAACACGAAGCGAGTATTTAATACTATACTAGTATTTAATGCCCAAATAAAATGTTAAATCAAATTTTAAAGTGTGCAAATCAATTCCCTTTTGTGATCTTTGAACAATTGTTTGACCAAATGAGTTGCATACCAATGCTACTTCCACTATTGACTTGTTCTCAACACCAAGCGTCTTGATACTCTCTTTCCGTTTTATTTTTTATTGACCGAGTCCGCGGAAGATCGTCTCGGATCAATATAACTCTCAGCCTATATGTTATAATATAACTCTCATGGCCTATATGATATTCATATGTGATCGACCAATGATATATATCCTTCTAAGAAAGCAAGAAATGCTTTTCAAAATCATGTGGCATGTGAATTTTTTTATTTAAACCATATTACTATAATATGTTGTCAAATGGTCTTCAAAAAGTATGGTGCTCCTACGTGTCTTAATCGGTGTAATCGGGGTTCAGCGGAGTCATTGAGATTCTTATGGATTTTTGATTTAGTGTTAATTTGTGAAAAAATAATCAATTTTTCTTAAGCGCTTTTATAAATGGATTTTGAGTCACTTATTTCATTGCATTCATGCTGGCTTTAATCCATAAATGGATCGTTTAAGCTTGTATACATGCTTTGGTAGTTTGGTTTGATAAACCCCTAAGGTTGCGTCATAAAGATATCTTCTTCTAGGCGATCATTCAAGAAAGCGAGTTTGACATCTATTTGCAAATCTCAATGGCTCTAGCACGTCACTCTGGAGAGAAGGTTTCATCATAGCCGACCACGAATGTGTAACACCCCAAATCTCTGTTGGAAGACTTAATCAAGTTTTTAGATTTACTATGGATTGGTATATATAGCAGTATAACAAAAAGATTGTCATTTAACATTCAAACCAATCCCAAATTTGTTTATTCAAAACATTTAATCCAAAAGTGTAAATATTAGGCCCAAAACATGATTTAATAAAATAGGTCCCTAAAGTTTATCAGTCGAAATGATCCTTGCACCGCCTTCTTCTTGCCTAGCTTCACCGATCCAATATTCCAAACACCTCTCAAATTCACGAGAAATCATGCTAAAAGGTAAAACTACTGGTGAGTTCATAGGTTTAAGTTCATCAAAATCATAGTGGACCAGTAGGAGTTGATTTGCTATGCAAGACCTAAGATAGATAAATACCGATCCTACCCGGATCACCAACCATAAACATATCCCGCATCCAGGGATTACTCGGGCCCAGCGACTCTAGTCCAGCACTGTCGTGGCAAGGACTAGGTCGAGGTAGAAGACTATTCTTAGCTAGGCAACAGTTATAGCAATTAGGATTGCTACCCTAGTCTAAGGCAATAACTACCGCACATCTATCTAAATAGTCAAGCATATAAGCAAATCAAATAGTTTTCGGTCCAACGGTAGCATGATTCTCACCCCAATGTAGTTAAAAGGTAGATAAAAGTGGGGCTATGAAACTCACCATTGCCCACTGACAATGCACTATTCACTATTGACACTATGGCATCTAAAGTTAATCTCCATGGCATCCAAAATAATGTACGACTAGTACAATAGAATAGTTGTGACGCAACCTAATGCGTATCGATATTCTTAGAATCTGGCTCATCGATAAAGAATTCAATAGAAAGTAATGTGTTGTAGTTTTCGTGGATCATTCATGTCGTGACTTTCAAAAGTACATTATCGTTCCCAAAAGTTCATAATTCATATCTCAAAAAGTTTAGTTTTAAGCGTTTACGTGTGGTGATAAGAACATAGGCAGCGTAGTACAACTCATGAAAGAGAGCAATCATCGACAAAATCGAGACGCCTGAAGCCATAACTCCGCCAAAATGGGAAGAGACATTGACCAAGTTAAAATACCGACAATACCGGGCTAGTCAAAGACTAGGAAGCGGCGACAACTATTTATATAAGATAAATAGGTTAGTTAGTTAGTTCGATGCATTTACCCAATAATTCCCAAGCGTGTGCAATAATACAAAAGACAAGTTTCCATCTATCGCTCAATAAATAAAGGTTTCTCAATCGTTATTCATAATCATACAAGTTTACCCGAAATTACTTCATATAAGGTATAGTAAATAATGTACTATAAATGACCGCGTTCGTTTATTTCAACGTTTCCATTTCAATATGACTTCAATAAGTTATATTATCAAATATGATATTTTCAAACAAGTTTATAAAGGCTAGCATGTGTTTATGAAACCACGAGTTACCATAGTATTTAATAA